>OY755214.1:20008329-20147477 GCA_963576765.1 Draba incana | reverse complement strand
CGTCGAGTGAAAGTGACCCGCGGGACGAGAAGGATCACGCGGAATCGGGACGCAGGAGCTTCGGACGCGGGTCGAGGATCAGGACGAGTGGCATCAAGTCGCAGGACGCGGATCATCGATGCCAACACGCGAAGGGACGCGGATCAGTACACGACCCGCGTGTTTATCCGTTAACCCGGGTCGGGTATTCGGATAAACACGCGGATCCTAGAAACTGATCTGATCCGCGTGTTCGAGCATCGGTACGTGGTTCCTCGACGCCTCTTCGATCCGCGGGTCGAGTGGCATCGATGCCAGGTCCGACCCGCGGTACATGGTCGGGACCAAATTTCCCAACTTCCATTTTTCACCGTTTTTGCCATTTTCTCGTGCGACCTTCTTCGTTCCTCATGCGGCCTCACTCCTTCTTCACTTGAATGGCCTAGAACACCATTTTCCAAGCCTTGAACGCTTCTTGACCTTCCTTACCCAAAGTGACCCGAATATGGCTAAGTCTTGGGCACTTTGGGATCTTCTCTTGAACACCTTTGTGTTCTCCTTGTTTAACACTCCCCCGCAAGTTAATACGCAGTAGCACGAAGTATTAACTTGGAGACACAAGGAGAGACCTCATTAAAACCTTAGTGGGAAAACCCTTTGGGACAAAACCACACTAAGGAAAAAGAGTATCAATCCAAGATCTTAAGGGTTTTAAACCAAGGTTTTGAGCTTCACCTCGGCTCCTCTTTGTGCCGCCTCGGTCTTGCTCTTCTTCTTTGAGCTTCGGCCTCAACTTATCCGTGATAGCTTCGGCCTTGCTTCTTTTCTTGAGTGACCTTTCTAATATCACACTCAAATTTCCTTTTATCCACTTGTGAATATCCTTTTCTTCCAACTTGGCCTCCAAACTGAGCCACTTTTTTTACAGCATGAGCCACTTCACTTGGTTGACAAAACAAGCCCCTTGAGCCTTCTTCCCTTTGAATCTGCATACACACTTCAGTAAAGCTAGGGAGTTTGTCAAACCTCAAGATGTGATGGATGAAATCCTTGAAGGATCCATTGAGACTAAGAAGAAGACCGAAGACCAGATCTTGGTCACGCCTCTCACTTATCTCCTTTACATCTGTAGTTTGTGGCCTAAGGAGTTCCAGCTCAGCCCACAGTCCTCTATATTCTCCAAAGAGATCTTTGAATGATCTATCCCCTTGTTGGATTTCATTCAATGCTTTCTTCACTTCAAAAATCCTAGAAACATTTGACATGTTCCCATAGACCCCTAACAGAGTCTTCCATAGTTCTCTAGCTGTCTCAGCATAAGAGTAGGCTGCAAGTATTGCTGGCTCAAGAGAACTTTGAAGAACAGCCAACACAAACTGATTTTCCTGTTCCGTCTTGTTTTCTTCCTTAAAAGCAGCCACACCAGCCGCCACACTAGCAGCCACACCAGGAGCCACACCAGCGGCAACACCAGCATACGAACCTGGAGACCTGGGCTCGATCCCAGCAGCCACACCACTTCCTTCTTTCACAGCTGATCCTTTGTCGATGGACTCCACTTGAGGGTCTACATATCCCCATAGTCCACGACTTCTTAGAGCTGTCTTGGTGGTCCTAGACCACAACAAGTAATTTGTTCCTTTGAGTACCACCGGAATAACAACATTCTTCTGGTTAGTATCCATGCTTCAAGAGAAAATACACCGTAGTATGTTGAACTAAGTGCTACATCGGTACTTAGGGAAATAAATAATATTGGGTAATTTACCCAAGTGGAATAAAACGGATGGGTAAACCGCGGATCAGACGATAAGTGATCCGCGGGACGGAGCGGCTCGATGTCAGGACAGTCCGCAGTACTTGGGAGCATCGAGGATCAGTTCGGTACGCGGGTCAGTTGGAGTCTCGGACATCAGGACGTTCGGATGGACCCGCGGGACGAGAAGCTTCGAGGATCAGGACGAGAAGTGTCCGCGTGTTGATCCGGGTCACGTACCGGGTATTCGGATAAACACGCGGACCCTTACCGGGTTATCGGGTCATGTGCTGATCCGTGATGCCAACGTTCAGATAAGGACGCTGCGGACGTACGGAACTCGGGCAAGGCACGTACCGCGGTCCGGGCAATGTACCGAGACACTTTTTACTCATTTTGTTCAACTTTTAAATCCGGTCATGCTGACCAACCTAGTCTTTGCTATTTATGGGTTAGTTCTGATCTTGTATTCCTTAAGCTTGAATAATAAAAATGTTTTTCAAGTTCATATTCTCCTAATCTCTAAACCGATCCAAATCTCTATTTTTCTCTCTTATTCTCTAAAATCTAACATGGTATCAGAGCAGGTTGCGATCCTTAATCTCTACTAAATCTCATAAACTTCTTGGTTCATCAATCTCTCGGTCTAAAATCTCAAAAATCCTTCGATCCGAAACTTTCTTAAAGTGTTAGGTTGAATCGTTATATTGAGATATCCATTCTCTCTATGCGCTTAACCTAACCTATATTAGAAGAGAGTTTTAGTTACGGTAACTCTAAAGATTCAAACTTTGTGATAAAATCAATCTAAGTTTGAAAGTTCTCATGGAAAATACTAAATCTTTGGTGATTCCCGTGGTTCTCAAGGGTGAGAATTACTTATTGTGGTCTAGAACCACTAAAACAGCTCTTTGTGGTCGAGGTCTATGGAACCACATTGATATCTCTACAAGGCCGGCTTTTGACTCAAGTGAAGAAGAAGATGAAGAGGCGGTAAAGGAGAAGGAAGCCAAGTGGTTCCAAGAGGACCAAACGGTGTTGGCGATCCTTCAAAATGGGCTTGAACCGGCTATTCTCGAAGCCTACTCCTATTGTGAGACGGCGGTGGAACTTTGGGAAACTTTGAAAAACGTGTATGGAAACACATCAAATCTCTCTCGGGTGTTCGAAGTAAAGAAGGCCATCAACAATCTTCATCAAGAGGACATGGAGTTTACTAAGCATTTTGGGAAATATAGATCCTTATGGGCTGAACTAGAAATGCTTAGGCCAAGCTCGGTCGATCCAACGGTAATCAACGAACGGAAGGAGCAAGATAAGGTGTTCGGCCTTCTTCTTACATTGGTCTCTATATTTTGGATGTTTTGGACAACAAGCAACCAGTAGTGGATATTGCGGCTAATCTCTCAGCTCTAAGTTCAGGAAGTATGAACTCTTTTTGGCATGAAAGGCTCGGTCATCCTCACCACGCAGCCCTTAAGCTTGTTTTGCCTCATCAGAAGGATCAAGATCATCAAGTTTGTGAAGCATGTATTCTAGGAAAACATTGTAGGACTGTTTTTCCAGAATCATCCAATGGGTATGATGCTTGTTTTGATCTAGTTCACTCTGATGTATGGACAGCACCGTGTGTAACTAGAGATCAATATAAATATTTCGTTTCGTTTATTGATGAGAAATCGAAGTATACGTGGGTAACACTCATGCCTTCTAAGAGTCATGTCCTAGAAGCTTTTTCAAAGTTCTATAATTATGTGCATACTCAGTTTGGAGCCAAGATTAAGATTTTCAGAAGTGATAATGGGGGAGAGTACATGAGTAAGCCGTTTACAGAGTTTTTTGGAAAGCATGGAATTATCCATCAAACTTCTTGTGCATATACTCCACAACAGAATGGAGTGGCTGAGAGAAAGAATAGGCATTTGATGGAAGTGTCTAGGACAATAATGTTTGCGAGGAATGTTCCTAAGCAGTATTGGGGAGATGCTGTGATGACTGCATGTTATCTGATCAACCGGCTGCCAACCAAACACCTTGGAGATGTGTCTCCATTCGAGGTATTACACAAATGTAAACCAAGTATTAATCATCTCAAAGTGTTTGGATGTGTTTGCTATGTCTTTTTTCCAGAAGCTCAGAGAAACAAGCTTGAACACAAGAGTATCAAGTGTATGTTTGTTGGCTATTCTCCCACACAGAAAGGATACAAGTGCTATCATCCAGAGACTAGTCGTGTGTATGTCTCCAGGGAAGTCAAGTTTGATGAGAAAAAGAGTTATTTCGGTGAAAAGAATTGGGATCATCTGAAGGATATGGTTTCTCCTGGACTTGATCGAGCTACTACCTTGAAATTTATTCTGGATGGTCTTAACACTCTAGTAAGTCCGAGGAGTACATCTCCAGCTGAGAGTGTAAGAAGCATGCAGAATGAGGCTGTAGCTGGTAATGATACTATGGGAAGTGATGGAGGTGATACTGAAGAGAAGATTTCTACCCAAGAATCAGGGGAGAATGATCAAGGGGGAGAAACTCAAACAGATGGATCAACTCCAGACTCGGATGCTGTAGTTGAAGATTCTGAAGAGACAGAATCAGATCAGGAATCGGCTCCTCCCCTAAGAAGAAGTGAACGATTGAAGTCTGGGCCTGAGAATTGGAAGAACACTAGAGTTTACTACAACAATGAGGCTGTTGCTCATCCAATTCAAAGCTATTGTTCAGTTGCTCATCTTCCAGAGGAACACCAAGCTTTCCTTAGCCAGATTCTTCAAGATAAAATACCTAAGACCTATGAAGAAGCTTGTGCTATTCAGGTCTGGGTTGATGCTATGGATGAAGAAATGGGTTCCATGAAGAAGAACAATACGTTTGATATGGTTGATCTACCAGATGGTAAAAAGCTTGTTGGTTGCAGATGGGTATATACAATCAAGTACATGAGTACAGGAGAAGTTGAGAGGTATAAAGCTCGTCTTGTGGCAAGAGGTTTTGGTCCTAATGATGTTCATTTTCAGGATATTAAGTCCGGAAAGATAATTGGGGAAGGTGGTACCAAGGATGATCTTTATGTTCTTGAAGATATTTCGTCAAGCTTATCTAGTTCTTGTTCTTAAAAATCTTGTTTAGGAGTTTCCAATAATGCGATTTGGCATGCTAGATTAGGTCATCCTCATTCTAGAGCTTTTGAAATAATGTTACCTAATGTTTACTTTGATCATTTGAGTTGTGAATCTTGTATCCTTGGTAAACATTGCAAATCGGTTTTTCCAAAATCTACTACCACTTATGATAATTGTTTTGACTTGATTCATTCGGATGTGTGGACCTCCCCTTGCATTTCTAGAGATAATAACAAATACTTTGTCACCTTTATAGATGAGAAATCGAAATACACTTGGATTACACTTTTACCATCTAAAGATAGAGTATTTGAGGCATTTATGAATTTTGAAGCTTATATTGCTAACCAATACAATGCAAAGATCAAAATTTTTAGAACAGATAATGGAGGGGAGTATACTAGCAACCGGTTCAAAGAACACCTCAAAAAGCAAGGCATATTCCATCAAACAAGTTGTCCCTACACCCCCCAACAAAATGGTGTAGCCGAACGGAAGAATCGTCATTTGATGGAAGTCTCTAGATCGATGATGTTTCATATAAATGTTCCAAGAAGATTTTGGGGAGATGCCGTAATGACGGCTTGCTATCTAATCAACCGAACACCAACCAAAATCTTGGGAGATTATGCACCATTTGAGGTATTAAACAAAACTAAACCTTTTATTGAACATCTAAAGGTTTTTGGTTGTCTTTGTTTTTTGTTAGTACCCGGTGAACTACGGAACAAGCTAGATGCCAAGAGCTTGAGATGCATCTTCCTTGGATACTCAACTACTCAAAAGGGCTATAAATGTTATGATCCGATTACAAGGAAGACGGTTGTGTCAAGGGATGTGAAATTCATTGAGGACAAAGGGTATTACGGTTTGGATGCCAAAGAAAACTTGGATGATTTAACCATCCCGTCGGACCTTGGCTCTAATCTACGGTTCCTTCTTCAAAACTTGGGAACCCATGAGCCAAGAGACACTATGGGTAAGGCCGTTCCGTCTCCGCCAAGTCAAGAATCTCAAAGCATACCGAGTAACTCATCCGAACCTCAAGAAGTGGTTCAAGATGATGTGCAAGATCCAGACAATGCTCAAGAAGTGTCTCAAGAGGATGGTCAAGAACAAGAGGATACTTTAGTGGAACAAGAGGAGCATCAAGAACAAGAAGAGATTCAAGTTACTCAAGCTCCGGTCGAGCCGGTGCTTAGAAGAAGTACTAGGGTCAAGAAAGATCCCTCTCAATGGAAAGAGAGTAGAGTCTACTACAACTATCAAGCCGTAACCCATCCTATACAAGCAGTGTGTTCTCTCGCCTTTCTCCCTTCCTCCCATCGTGCTTTTCTCACCAAGATAGACGAACATACAATTCCAAAGACCTATGAGGAGGCTATGGAGAATGAACAGTGGGTAGAGGCTGTAGATGATGAAGTAGGAGCTATGGTAAGAAATCATACATGGGATGAGGCTGATTTGCCGTTTGGGAAGAGAGCCGTGACATCAAAATGGGTCTTCACAATCAAGTATTTAAGCAATGGTGACCTTGAAAGGTATAAAGCTCGGTTGGTTGCTAGGGGATTCACACAAACGTATGGAGATGATTATACGGATACATTTGCACCGGTTGCTAAGCTCCATACGGTTAGAGTGGTATTCTCGTTGGCGGTTAACTTGGAGTGGGAGCTTTGGCAAATGGACGTTAAAAACGCCTTTCTACAAGGAGATCTTGAAGAAGAGGTCTACATGACGCCCCCTCCCGGGCTTGAGACATCCATTGCTCCGGGAAAAGTACTTAAGCTAAGAAAAGCCATATACGGTCTCAAACAATCTCCACGAGCTTGGTACAAGAAGTTGAGTAGCACTCTCAAGGAGAGAGGTTTCAAGAAGTGTGAACTTGATCATACCCTATTTACAGTACAAAGTAAAAAGGGAATGGTAGTTGTGTTGATCTATGTTGATGATATGGTAATCACCGGTGATGATAAAGAAGGAATTCAAGAAACAAAGGATTTTCTCAAATCGGTGTTTGAAATCAAAGATCTTGGAGAATTGAAGTACTTCCTTGGTATTGAAGTGTGTCGGTTCAAGAATGGATTACACATTAGTCAACGGAAGTATACCTTGGATTTGTTGAAAGAAACCGGGAAACTTGCATGTAAACCGGCAAAGACACCATTGGAGGAAGGATACAAAGCCGATCGAAAGGGGGAGCAAGAAGATGAGTTGTATGAAGATCCCTCTAGATATAGGAGACTTGTTGGGAAATTGATCTACTTCACTCTTACACGACCGGATATATGCTTTGCGGTTAACCAAGTAAGCCAACATATGAAAGAGCCAAAGATATACCATTGGCAAATGGTTGAGAGGATACTTAGGTATCTCAAGGAGAGTCCGGGAAAAGGAATTTGGATGGGAAAGAATGAGAACTCCGATGTGGTTGGATATTGTGATGCGGATTGGGCTGGAGATAGAAGTGATAGAAGATCGACAACCGGCTATTGCACATTCATCGGAGGGAATTTGGTGACTTGGAGAACAAAGAAACAAAAGGAGGTCTCGTGTTCTAGCGCGGAAGCCGAATATAGAGCAATGAGGAAGTTGACTAATGAGCTCACTTGGCTAAGAGGGATTCTTGCACATTTGGGGATTGAAACTACGAAGCCGATGGTCATGCATTGTGATAACCAAGCCGCCATTCATATAGCAACGAACTCGGTATTCCATGAGAGGACGAAGCACATTGAAATCGATTGTCACAAAGTGAGAGAGAAGATCGAGCAAGGATGGACTCTACCGTGTTACACTAGAAGCGAAGACCAACTAGCGGATATTTTCACCAAGGCCGCAAGTCTCAAGGTTTGCACTTATCTTTATGACAAACTTGGACTTGTGGATTTGACCCATCCGTAGAAGACCTCTTGCTTGCAACCATCACACTCTTTTTCCCTTAGTAAAGTTTTGTCCCACGTGGTTTTCTTTACTAAGGTTTTTAATGAGGTGATAGTTGTGAGCTTTCCAAGTTAAGCATAAATACTTTATGTTTAACTTGAGGGGGAGTGTTGAACTAAGTGCTACATCGGTACTTAGGGAAATAAATAATATTGGGTAATTTACCCAAGTGGAATAAAACGGATGGGTAAACCGCGGATCAGACGATAAGTGATCCGCGGGACGGAGCGGCTCGATGTCAGGACAGTCCGCAGTACTTGGGAGCATCGAGGATCAGTTCGGTACGCGGGTCAGTTGGAGTCTCGGACATCAGGACGTTCGGATGGACCCGCGGGACGAGAAGCTTCGAGGATCAGGACGAGAAGTGTCCGCGTGTTGATCCGGGTCACGTACCGGGTATTCGGATAAACACGCGGACCCTTACCGGGTTATCGGGTCATGTGCTGATCCGTGATGCCAACGTTCAGATAAGGACGCTGCGGACGTACGGAACTCGGGCAAGGCACGTACCGCGGTCCGGGCAATGTACCGAGACACTTTTTACTCATTTTGTTCAACTTTTAAATCCGGTCATGCTGACCAACCTAGTCTTTGCTATTTATGGGTTAGTTCTGATCTTGTATTCCTTAAGCTTGAATAATAAAAATGTTTTTCAAGTTCATATTCTCCTAATCTCTAAACCGATCCAAATCTCTATTTTTCTCTCTTATTCTCTAAAATCTAACATAGTAATCACGCCGGAATAAAGAACATTTAAGATCTAAACCCGCTCTGATACCATGTCGTAATTTGAGAAGAAATAACAAGAATAAAATTCTCTAAACTCTCTAAGAACCCACGGCAAACCAAGAGAGAAAGGAGTAGAGAGTTTTGTTTTGTTTTCTAACTTTCTTCTTAACAAATAAATTCATGAGTTTACAACATATATATGTACTTTTCAATCATAAAATATCTAGATATTTAGGTTACTTCAAGAGAAGAAAACCTCAAAATATCTACATCATCCACTTGTGTTTAACTTAGCTCTTAAGTTAATCCTTGTCACTTGAGAAGACTTAGCTTTGAAGACTTCCAACCATTGACTCAAACTTAGCTTAGGTCTTTGACTTTTATTCTCCAAGTTTGAGACACACAATCCATTTGGTGGAGTGCACTTGACCGAGTGCTCCACATTGCCTGCTCCTTTGTTCAGTAGACTGCTCCTGATTACATCACTAGGCTCAACACTAAACACTATAATCTCTCTAAGACTACATTTTGAAATATTATGGAAAAACAAGAGAGAAAGAGTAAAAGTGAACTTGATTTTCTTTATTGATTCAAGTTAATGTATACAAAGGAGAAGAATACATATATATATAAAGGGAAAGTAAAGGATGACAACATAAAGCAACATTTGCTTTATGCAAAGATAAGGTTAAGGATAAGGTTTTGCTTTTGGGACCACTTTGCCTCCAACGGCTCTTTTTGAATCAGAATCACCCAAGACCGTGTAGATCTTTGCCTTATCTTTCCTCACGTGCCAAGACCGCTCCTTTCTCTTCGTTTACCACCATTTTGAACGGTTCAGACTAAAGTGCCGAATTTTATTTCACCTCGGTAACTTTTCTTTTACCTCGGATCAAACTCACACTTATCATATTTTACCAAATATGATAAGTCTTGTACTAAACCGCACTAGACCGATCCGCTCCTCTTTGATCCGCGTCTCGATCCATCCGTTTACCCAAAGTTACCCAAACATCATTTCACCTTTGGTAACTCATTTATTCACTTTAGTAACTTAAGGAAAGATTAATCCTTAAGTACTCTCCTTGATTAACACTTCCACTCATCCGATCTCAATGTGCTTCGTCCTTTCATGGAATACCGAGTTCGTAGCAATGTGAATTGCGGCTTGATTATCACAATGCATTATCATCGGCTTTTCCGTCTCAATTCCCAAGTGAGCCAAGATTCCTCTTAACCAAGTAAGCTCGTTTGTCAACTTCTTCATGGCCCTATACTTGGCTTCCGCACTAGATCATGAGACTTCCTTTTGCTTCTTTGTCCTCCAAGTAACTAAGTTCCCACCGATGAAAGTGCAATACCCGGTTGTAGATCTTCTATCATTCCGATCCCCGGCCCAATCCGCATCACAATAGCCAACCACATCGGAGCTCTCATTCTTTCCCATCCAAACTCCAAGACCCGGACTCTCTTTCAAGTATCTAAGGATCCTCTCAACCATATGCCAATGGTAAACCGTTGGTTCCTGTTAGATTTTGATGAGCAAATGCTTCATCCTTTGAGAAGGAATGAATCATTGAAAAACTCAAATGAGCAAAGAGAGATTAAGAACAGATTATAAGAGAGATTAGGAGTAGATTAGAAGAGATTTGAGTAAAGATTAAACATAATATGGGTTCAATCCTAAATGGATATCACCCTAAATGCATAAACTCCTAATCTCTACATTGTTATGAATCTGATTATGTACATGAGTAAAAAAGAGAGAAAGATGAACTTGAATCAGATTTTATTATTGCTTAAGTTAATGTATACAAAGGAGAAGAATACATATATATATAAAGGGAAAGTAAAGGATGACAACATAAAGCAACATTTGCTTTATGCAAAGATAAGGTTAAGGATAAGGTTTTGCTTTTGGGACCACTTTGCCTCCAACGGCTCTTTTTGAATCAGAATCACCCAAGGCCGTGTAGATCTTTGCCTTATCTTTCCTCACGTGCCAAGACCGCTCCTTTCTCTTCGTTTACCACCATTTTGAACGGTTCAGACAAAAGTGCTGAATTTTATTTCACCTCGGTAACTTTTCTTTTACCTCGGATCAAACTCACACTTATCATATTTTACCAAATATGATAAGTCTTGTACTAAACCGCACTAGACCGATCCGCTCCTCTTTGATCCGCGTCTCGATCCATCCGTTTACCCAAAGTTACCCAAACATCATTTCACCTTTGGTAACTCATTTATTCACTTTAGTAACTTAAGGAAAGATTAATCCTTAAGTACTCTCCTTGATTAACACTTCCCCTCAAGTTCATACACAACAAGGTGAAGGATGAACTTGGAGATACAAGGAGAGGCCTCATTAAAACCTTAGTAGATAAAACCCATTGGGATAAAACTCTACTAAGGAAAAAGAGTACCAACTCAATGATCTAGTGGAATTCAATCAAGGTCTTGATCTTCTTTGTGAGCTTCGGTCCTCGGCTTCTCTTCTCTTGCCTCGGCCTTGCTCTTCGCTTCATGCTTCCTATCTAATAGTTCCTTCATATGTTGACTAATTTGATTCACCGCAAAGCTTATATCCGGTCTCGTAAGAGTTAGGTAGATCAATTTGCCCACAAGTCTTCGATATCGGAATGGATCCTCATACGGCTCATTGTCCTTCTCCCCCTTTCGAATGCCCTTGTAACCATCTTCCAAAGGGGTCTTAGCCGGTTTAGCTCCAAGTTTCCCGATCTCCTTCAATAAATCCATAGTATATTTCCTTTGAGAGATGTGTAATCCATTCTTGAACCTACACACTTCAATCCCAAGAAAATACTTCAACTCTCCAAGATCTTTCATTTCAAACACCGATCGAAGATAGTCCTTAGTCTCTTGTATGCCTTGCTTATCACTTCCGGATATGATCATGTCGTCCACATAAATCAACACAACAACTATCCCATCCGGCCCTTGGAGAGTAAAAAGTGTATGATCAAGCTCACATTTCTTGAAACCTTTCTCCTTGAGTGTTGTACTAAGCTTCTTATACCATGCTCTAGGAGATTGCTTCAACCCATAGATTGCCTTCTTGAGCTTAAGTACTTTGCCGGGAGTAATAGAGTGTTCAAGGCCGGGTATTGGTTATATTGGTTATTATTGGGTTGGGTATGATCTTGTGCTATTGGCCCAAAAGAAAGCCCAAGTCATTAGTTATTTAAGTATGTTGTAATCCTTAGTTGAAAAGTAATGAAAATATCTTCATCTTCTCCATCTCTCTAGAAACTTCTCCATTCTCTCTTGATCTCAAGTTCTGATTGTGTTTGTTCTTGATCAAGATCAATCTTTATCTTCTGAATCTGACATGGTATCAGAGCAAAGTTCCTGAGGATCTAGTTGAATTCGTGATCGTGATCTCTCTGTTCTTGGTCTGTTTTGTTCTTCTTCTCAAGAAATCATCTATGGAGAATCAGAAACAAATTACTCTACCTGTTGTTCTCAAAGGAGAGAACTATTTGTTGTGGTCAAGAACCACTCGAACTGCCCTGAGAAGTCGTGGGTTGTGGGAGCATGTTGATGACTCTCCAAAGGTGGCCACGACTAGTGTAGAAGGTGTGGAATCTTCAAGTGATTCTGCAAGTGAAGTAGCCGGAGCTGAGAAGGAGGATCCCAAGTGGATTCAAGAGGATCAGCTAGTTCTAGCGATTCTTCAAAGCTCTTTGGAGCCATCTATCCTTGCAGCTTACTCTTATGCTGAAACTGCAAAGGAGTTGTGGGACACTCTCTTAGGTGTCTATGGTAATACTTCAAATCTGAGTCGAATATTTGAGGTGAAAAAGGCCTTGAATGATCTACAACAAGAAGGAAAGCCATTCAAGAGCTTATTTGGTGAATTTAGAAACTTGTGGGCTGAGCTGGATACTCTAAGGCCACCCACCACAGATTTGAGTGTGGTGAAGGAGAGGAGAGAGCAGGATCAAGTGTTTGGTCTACTTCTTACTCTTGATAAGTCATACTCAGGATTGATTCATCATATCTTAAGGTATGAGAAGCTGCCAACCTTAAATGAAGTGTGTATGATGATTCAAAAGGAGGAAGGATCAAAAGGTCTCTTTCAAGGGACAAGTGAGGCTGCGTATATAAGCCAAGGAGTTTATCAACAAGTAGAGAAGAGACCTAGCTGGGTGTGTGAACACTGCAAGAAAGCGGGTCATACTAAGGAGAAGTGCTGGGTCCTTCATCCACAGTTGAGATTGTGTGAGCATTGCAAGAAAGCAGGTCATACCAAGGAGAAGTGCTGGGTTCTTCATCCACATTTGAAAGAGAAAACCTCAGGTCAAACATCTAGAGGGCGTGCAGGAGTTGCTAATGCGAGTTGTGATGATGTGGTGAGGAAATCAGACCTTGATGCTCTTATCAAGAGCATCACCAAACTGACTGAATCTGGTAAGAGTTTTCTTTCCTCTAAACTTCCTAAACCCATTATAGTAGACTCTGGTGCCTCTCATCATATGATTAGTGATCCAGAGCTTCTTACAAATGTTAAACCTCATAGTGGAAAAGTAACTATAGCAAATGGGGAGGATGTGTTGATTAGAGGAATTGGAAACTTAGAGCTGTTTAACAAGAATACCAATGCTCTATATATCCCTGAGTTTGCTTCTAACTTGTTATCAGTTCAGAAAACTACTAAGGATCTTGATTGTTTGGCTGTGTTTAGTCCTGATAGTGTATGGTTTCAGGATAACAAGTCGGGGAAGAACTTTGGATCAGGTTGTGTACAGGATGGTCTCTATGTTTTGGATGTTTTGGATAAGCAATCAGTCGGAATAGCTCACTCAGCAATGAGCACTAGTAGTATCAGTTCTATTTGGCATGCACGCTTGGGACATCCCCACTTGAAGGTTCTAAAGCTTGCTTTGCCAAATCTGAATCTTATGGATCACGGATGTGAAGCTTGTATCTTAGGGAAGCATTGTAGAACTGTTTATCAAGACTCATCTACTGTTTATAATGAGTGCTTTGATCTAGTTCACTCTGATGTATGGACAGCTCCTTGTACTTCTAAAGATCAATATAAGTATTTTGTCTCCTTCATAGACGAGAAATCTAAGTACACATGGGTTACTTTGATGTCATCAAAGAGTAATGTTTTAGAAGCATTCTCTAAGTTCTACAACTATGTGATGACTCAGTTTGGAGTTAAGATTAAAACTCTAAGGAGTGATAATGGTGGTGAGTACATAAACAGCAAGTTTAAGGAGTTTGTGAGCAACCAGGGCATTGTTCATCAAACATCCTGTGCTTATACTCCTCAGCAGAATGGAGTGGCAGAAAGGAAAAATAGACATCTAATGGAGGTTGCAAGAACCATGATGTTTGAGAGGAATGTTCCTAAAAGGTTTTGGGGGGATGCAGTGATGACTGCTTGTTATCTCATTAACAGGCTACCCACCAAGAACCTTGAGAATGCATCTCCATATGAGATTTTGCATAAGGCAAAACCTGTCATTGATCACTTGAGAGTGTTTGGTTGTGTGTGTTACGTATTTGTACCAGAAGCTCAAAGGAACAAGTTGGAGCCTAAGAGTATCAAGTGTATGTTTATTGGGTACTCACCTACTCAAAAGGGTTACAAATGCTATGATGTTGACACCAAGAGAATGTATATATCCAGGGAAGTCAAGTTTGATGAAGAGAAGGGATACTTTGGTAATGAAAATTGGGATGAGCTTAAAGATCTTGCTTCTTCCAACGACAGAGCCACTATCTTGAAGCATATACTTGATGGTCTTACTACTCTAGCTGGTCCACCAATGCCACCAACTAATAGTGCAGAGAGACATCAAGAAGCTCCAGTTGTTGATGAGGGTGGTGAAACAAGATCGGATGATAGTAGCACCAAAAGTGAAGGTGAAGCTGGTAGTCAAGATCATTCAAGAGCTTCTTCAGAAGAAGTGGATTCACCAATGGACAGTGAAGAAGGAGAATCTCACTTAGATGATGTTGTTTCATATTCTCTAGAAGATGTGGTGGCTGAAGAAGTTGAAGAGAAAGAAACAGGAGAGACTGAGGTTGTTCAGCCTCTAAGAAGAAGTGAGAGGTTGAAGTCTGGGCCTGAGAACTGGAAGAACACAAGAGTTTACTACAACAATGAGGCTGTTGCTTATCCTATACAAGCAGTGTGTTCTCTTGCCTTCTTGCCATCTGATTATCAAGCCTTTCTGGCCAAGGTTGAGCAGAACCAGATTCCTAGAAGTTATGAGGAGGCAAAGGATAAAAAGGAGTGGGTTGATGCTATTAGTGATGAAAGAAGTGCTATGGAGCGCAATCATACATGGGATGTGGAGGTGCTCCCAGAAGGAAAGAGAGCGGTGAGTTCTAGATGGGTATTCACTATCAAGTACAAGAGTGATGGGGAGATAGAGAGGTACAAGGCTTGCCTAGTAGCAAGAGGATTTACTCAAACTTATGGTGAGGATTTTACTGATACGTTTGCTCCAGTAGCTAAACTTCATACAGTGAGAGTGGTCCTCTCATTAGCTACAAATCTCTCGTGGGATCTATGGCAAATGGATGTGAAGAATGCGTTTCTTCAAGGGGAACTCAAAGAAGAGGTATATATGATTCCTCCACCTGGTCTTGATGATATTATTGAATCTGGAAAGGTTTTAAGGTTGAGAAAAGCAATATATGGTCTGAAACAGTCGCCAAGGGCTTGGTATCACAAGTTGAGTTCTACTCTCATACAGTATGGGTTTAAGAAATCCCACTCTGATCATACTTTGTTTACTCTGCGAAGCTCTAGAGGGATTGTTGTGGTACTAGTCTATGTGGATGATATCATCATTTCAGGGACCTTGGCACCATCAAAATGTGCTAAGGGAAAGGAAATCAGCAAGCCTGTCGATCGACAGAGAGGAGCGTCGATCGACATGGAAGTCTCTGCCAAATCTGGAGCATCGCGTAACGAAGGCGTCGATCGACACCAAGGAGTAGTGTCGATCGACACTAGCCCCAGGGGTTGAATCTGACCGTTAGATATCTGACCGTTGGAGATCCGACCGTTAGAGATTCGACCGTTGAGGAATTAGCCGTTGGAGTGTAGTGTCGATCGACACACCTATGTTGTGTCGATCGACACGGAGGCCAGAAACTGTTTTCTATTTAAACCTTGTTGTATGAACCTTGTGCATTAATCTTGAATGGAATAATTTTTCAAGTTCATACTCTTTCTCTCTATTCTTCCCAATTCTCTCAATCTCTTATTCTCTCAATCTAAGTCCTAAAATCTAACATGGTATCAGAGCAATTTTGATCTTTGTGACCTCATTACTCTCATAATCTCATTCTTCAAATCTCATTCTTTCATCAACCTTTTCGATTTGTGGATTTATCTTTAATTAGTTAGATCAAATCGTTATATAGAGATTTCCATTCTCTTTATGCGCTTGATTTAACATACATATCAATCCCAATTCATTTCTAAAAGTTTCAAACTTTCATAAGAAAAGATGAGTTCTTTAGATAATTCTAAACCATTGGTGGTTCCGGTTACTCTCAAGGGAGATAACTACTTATTGTGGTCAAGAACCACGAAGATAGCTCTATGTGGCCGAGGGTTGTGGAGCCACATTGAAACTTCATCCAAACCGGTGTATGATTCATCCGGAGAAGAAGACGATGGAGATTCCGAAAAGAAGAGAGAAGCAAAGTGGTTCCAAGAGGACCAAACCGTGTTGGCCATTCTTCAAAATGGTCTTGAATCCTCCATTCTTGAGGCGTATTCCTATTGTGAAACGGCGGAGGAGCTATGGGAAACATTGAAGAACGTTTATGGAAACGTGTCTAACCTATCTCGGGTGTATGAAGTGAAGAAAGCCATCAATAATCTTCACCAAGAGGATATGGAATTTACCAAGCACTTTGGGAAATATAGGTCCCTTTGGGCCGAGCTTGAAATGTTGAGACCAAGCTCGGTTGATCCAAAGGTGCTAAACGAAAGGAAAGAACAAGACAAGGTCTTTGGGCTATTACTCACCTTGAATCCGGCATTCAATGATCTCATCAAGCACATCCTAAGGTCGGAGAAGCTCCCAAGCCTTGAAGATGTGTGCTCACAAATTCAAAGAGAACAAGGTTCCCAAGGACTCTTTGATAGTAAGGGGGAGCTTCCAACGGCTAACAAGGGAGTTTACAACCGATTCGATAGTCGCGGAAACAAAGGGAGCTATGGTAACAATCGGCCGGGCACTAAGGCAAGGTGTGAACATTGCAAGGGAAGACACACCAAGGAGACTTGTTGGCTACTTCATCCGGAGCTCAAGCCGAGTTGGTGGATCGACTACCCGAAAAACCCAAGAGCTAACCACACCACGGCCAAGCCCGACCAAGTTCAAGCCGGATCATCTAAGCAAGGTGAGGAGGCCAACCAAGGAGATTATGTGAGAAAATCCAACTTGGAGGCGCTCATCAAAGCCCTTACCATACAAAAGGAATCCGGTAAAACTTACTTTACTCATACTCCTAGTAGTTCCCTAGTAGTTGATTCGGGAGCTTCCCATCACATGATTAGTAACTCTAGGATGCTTGAGAATATTGAGTCAACTAATGGAAATGTGATGATTGCTAATGGTGATAATATACCTATAAGAGGAATTGGAACTTTAAAAGTCTTTGATAAAGATTCTAAAGCTTTTTATATGCCGACTTTTACTTCTAATTTACTTTCGGTAAAAAGAGCTACTAAAGATTTGAATTGTTATGCAATCTTTGGTCCTAATGATGTTCATTTTCAGGATATTGATTCCGGAAAGATTATTGGAGAGGGTGGAACCAAAGATGATCTCTATGTTATTGAAGATTTTTCACCTAGTTCTTTTTCGGTCAAATCTTGTTTAGGAGTTGCTAATAATGCTATTTGGCATGCTAGATTAGGTCATCCTCATTCTAGAGCTTTTGAATTAATGTTACCAAATGTTTACTTTGATCATAAGAGTTGTGAATCTTGTATTCTTGGTAAACATTGTAAAACGGTTTTCCCGAATTCTACTACTACTTATGAGAAATGTTTTGATTTAGTTCATTCGGATGTTTGGACCTCACCATGCTTATCTAGGGATAATAACAAGTATTTCGTAACATTTATAGATGAAAAATCAAAATATACTTGGATCACCCTATTACCATCAAAAGATCGTGTTCTTGATGCATTCATAAATTTTCAAACTTATGTTACTAACCAATTCAATGCCAAGATCAAAATCTTTAGAACAGATAATGGAGGAGAATATACAAGCCATCGCTTCAAAGAACATCTATCTAAGCATGGCATCTTGCATCAAACAAGTTGTCTATACACTCCTCAACAAAATGGCGTGGCCGAACGGAAGAATCGTCACTTGATGGAGGTGTCTCGTGCCATGATGTTCCACATGAATGTACCTAAGAGATTTTGGGGTGATGCGGTCATGATGGCATGCTATTTGATCAACCGAATCCCAACCAAAATTCTCTCGGATATCTCCCCGTTTGAGGTACTTAATAATACTAAACCTTTTATTGAACATCTAAGGGTTTTTGGGTGTGTTTGTTTTGTCTTAGTTCCCGGCGAATTGCGGACAAAGCTAGATGCAAAGAGCACAAGGGGTATGTTCATTGGATATTCCACTACCCAAAAGGGATACAAATGTTATGATCCAAGTTCGAGAAGAACATTTGTATCCAAGGATGTGAAGTTTATGGAGGAAAAGAGCTACTATCGTACCGAAGAGAAGGATGAACTACGGGAATTTGCAAGCTCTACGGATTACAATGCTCATCTAAGGTTCCTCCTTCAACATCTCGACAACCCGGAAGCACCAAAGGCTAGAGACGGTGAAGCTCCTCCGGTCCAAGAAGAGACTATCCAAGGGACCAATGATGAGAGTGTTCCCAATGATCAAGAGGAGACGGTTAGTAATGATGAGACCTCCGGTGCTCAAGAAAGTCAAGAAGCGGTGATTGGTCATGATGAACTCCCCGCGGCTCAAGCACAAGACCACGATGACTCGAGAGTTGAAGAAGAACCAAGCGAACCGGTTCTTAGGAGAAGCACACGATTAAGGAAGGACCCTTCCACATGGAAAGAGAATAGAGTCTACTACAACAACCAAGCCGTTGCTCATCCTATTCAAGCGGTTTGTTCGCTCGCACTTTTACCTTCCTCTCATCAAGCCTTCCTTGTGAAGATAGATGAACATTCGATTCCGAAGACATATGAAGAGGCAATGGAAGAGGATCATTGGGTTGAAGCGGTTAATGATGAGGTTGGGGCTATGATTAAGAACCACACGTGGGATGAGGCCGATCTTCCGTTTGGGAAAAGAGCGGTTAGTTCTAAATGGGTCTTCACTCTTAAGTTCTTGAGCAATGGGGACTTGGAACGACACAAGGCGCGGTTAGTGGCAAGAGGATTTACACAAACCTATGGAGATGACTATACGGACACTTTTGCTCCGGTGGCTAAGCTACACACGGTACGGGTTGTATTCTCTTTGGCGATCAATTTGGATTGGGAGTTGTGGCAAATGGATGTGAAGAATGCTTTCCTTCAAGGAGATCTTGAAGAAGAGGTATACATGACTCCACCACCCGGCCTAGAGAACACCATTGCTCCCGGAAAGGTTCTTCGGCTAAGGAAAGCCATCTATGGTCTTAAACAATCTCCAAGGGCTTGGTACAAGAAGCTAAGTTCGACTCTCAAGGAAAAAGGTTTCAAGAAGTGTGAATTGGATCACACTCTATTCACGCTTCAAGGCCCGAATGGAATGGTGGTTGTCTTGATCTATGTGGATGATATGATCATCTCCGGTGATGATAAACAAGGGATTCAAGACACTAAGGATTTCTTAAAATCAGTCTTCGAAATTAAGGATCTCGGCGAGTTGAAATACTTCCTTGGGATCGAAGTATGTAGATTCACAAATGGATTGCACATCTCCCAAAGGAAGTATACTTTGGATTTGCTCAAGGAAACCGGGAAGCTTGCCTCGAAGCCGGCTAAGACACCACTTGAGGAAGGATACAAGTCCGATCGAAAGGGGGAGCAAGAAGATGAAATGTATGAGGATCCATCTCAATATAGAAGACTTGTTGGGAAATTGATCTATCTTACCCTAACAAGGCCGGATCTTTGCTTTGCGGTCAACCAAGTAAGTCAACATATGAAGGAACCAAAGGTGTTTCATTGGAAAATGGTGGATCGAATACTTCGGTACCTTAAAGGGAGTGTTGGCCAAGGCATTTGGATGGGAAGAAATGAAGACACCGAAGTTGTCGGGTATTGTGATGCGGATTGGGCCGGAGATCGAAACGATAAAAGATCCACAACCGGCTATGCAACATTCATTGGTGGAAACTTGGTGACTTGGAGAACTAAGAAGCAAAAGTCGGTCTCATGTTCAAGTGCGGAAGCCGAGTATAGAGCGATGAAGAAATTAACAAATGAGCTAACATGGTTGAGAGGCATCTTAGCTCACATGGGGATTGAGATCACCAAGCCGATGGTGATGCATTGCGACAACCAAGCCGCAATTCACATAGCTACCAACTCGGTGTTCCATGAACGGACGAAGCACATAGAGATCGATTGCCACAAAGTTCGTGAGAAGATTGAACAAGGATGGACACTTCCGTGTTTTACAAGGAGTGAGGACCAAGTGGCGGATATCTTCACCAAGGCCGCGAGTCTCAAGGTTTGCAACCGTCTCTTTAGCAAGCTTGGACTCGTGGATCTCACGCGTCCATGAGAAGACCCCTAACTTGCAATCGTCACACTCTTTTTCCCTTAGCAAAGTTTTGTCCCACGTGGTTTTCTTTGTTAAGGTTTTTAATGAGGTGATGGTTGCGGGTTTCCAAGTTAAGCATAATTCCTTATGTTTAACTTGAGGGGGAGTATTGACCTTGGCACCATCAAAATGTGCTAAGGGAAAGGAAATCAGCAAGCCTGTCGATCGACAGAGAGGAGCGTCGATCGACATGGAAGTCTCTGCCAAATCTGGAGCATCGCGTAACGAAGGCGTCGATCGACACCAAGGAGTAGTGTCGATCGACACTAGCCCCAGGGGTTGAATCTGACCGTTAGATATCTGACCGTTGGAGATCCGACCGTTAGAGATTCGACCGTTGAGGAATTAGCCGTTGGAGTGTAGTGTCGATCGACACACCTATGTTGTGTCGATCGACACGGAGGCCAGAAACTGTTTTCTATTTAAACCTTGTTGTATGAACCTTGTGCATTAATCTTGAATGGAATAATTTTTCAAGTTCATACTCTTTCTCTCTATTCTTCCCAATTCTCTCAATCTCTTATTCTCTCAATCTAAGTCCTAAAATCTAACAGTATGGGTTTAAGAAATCCCACTCTGATCATACTTTGTTTACTCTGCGAAGCTCTAGAGGGATTGTTGTGGTACTAGTCTATGTGGATGATATCATCATTTCAGGTGATGACAAGGAAGGTATTCAAAACACCAAAGCTTTTCTTAAATCTGCCTTTGAGATTAAGGATCTTGGAGAGATGAAATACTTCCTAGGGATTGAAGTTTGTAGATTACCAGAGGGCCTCTTCTTATCTCAAAGAAAGTATACTCTTGATCTTTTGAGAGAAACAGGTAAGCTTGGAGCGAAACCAGCTAAGACTCCACTTGAAGATGGCTACAAGGTTAACCGAAAGGGGGAGAAAGCTGATGAGAGTTTCAAGGATGTTGGTTTGTATAGAAGTACTGTCGGGAGGCTGATGTATCTCACCCTTACAAGACCAGATCTCTGTTTTGCCTTGAATCAAGTGTGTCAACATATGCAGGCTCCAACAGTGTATCATTGGAGTATGGTGGAGCGAATTTTGAGATATCTTAAAGGGACACCTGGTCAAGGTATTTGGATGGGAAAGAATGATAATACAGAGATTGTAGGTTACTGTGATGCTGATTGGGCTGGTGATAGAACAGATAGAAAGTCTACCACTGGTTATTGCACTTTCATTGGAGGGAATTTGGTTAGTTGGAAGACAAAGAAGCAGAAAGTGGTATCGTGTTCAAGTGCAGAAGCGGAGTATAGAGCTATGAGGAAGCTTACGAATGAACTGACATGGCTCAAAGCTCTTCTCAAAGACCTTGGGATTGAACAATCTGGCCCGATTACTATGCATTGTGATAATCAGTCAGCTATACATATTGCCAACAATTATGTGTTTCATGAGAGGACCAAACATGTGGAGATCGATTGTCACAAGGTTCGTGAAAAGATTGAAGATGGTACTATATTACCTTGCTACACAAGAAGTGAGGATCAGTTGGCAGATATCTTCACCAAGGCGGCAACTCTCAAGGTTTGCAACTCTATCTATGGCAGACTTGGTCTCGTGAATCTTACTCGGCCTAACTCATGAACATCATACTCTTTTTCCTTGACCTAGTTTTCTCCCAAGTGGTTTTCTATGTTAAGGTTTTAATGAGGTGATGCTTCATGGGTTTTCAAACTTAGCCCTCAGTTCTCTTTGGCTAAGTTTGAGGGGGAGTATTGGTTTTATTGGTTATTATTGGGTTGGGTATGATCTTGTGCTATTGGCCCAAAAGAAAGCCCAAGTCATTAGTTATTTAAGTATGTTGTAATCCTTAGTTGAAAAGTAATGAAAATATCTTCATCTTCTCCATCTCTCTAGAAACTTCTTCATTCTCTCTTGATCTCAAGTTCTGATTGTGTTTGTTCTTGATCAAGATCAATCTTTATCTTCTGAATCTGACAGGGTGGTGGAGTCATGTAGACTTCCTCTTCTAGGTCGCCTTGCAAGAATGCGTTCTTGACATCCATTTGCCATAAATCCCACTCCAAGTTAGCCGCCAAAGAGAACACCACTCTTACGGTGTTAAGTTTGGCAACCGGGGCAAATGTATCCGTATAATCATCTCCATAGGTTTGAGTAAATCCTCTAGCCACCAACCTTGCCTTGTATCTCTCAAGATCTCCATTACTCAAGTATTTGATAGTAAAGACCCACTTCGAACTCACGGCTCTTTTCCCTTCGGGGAGATCGGTCTCATCCAAAGTTTGATTCTTAATCATAGCTCCAACCTCATCATCAACCGCTTCCACCCACTTCTCATCTTCCATAGCTTCCTCATAAGTCTTCGGGATTGTATGTTCATCTATTTTGACCACAAAAGCCCTATGAGAAGATGGTAAGAGGGCAAGCGAACACACCGCTTGGATAGGATGGGCTACGGCTTCATTGTTGTAGTAGACTCGGCTTTCTTTCCATTGAGAGGGATCCTTCCTTAGTCTCATGCTTCTACGCAAAACCGGTTCTTCAATCTTGTCTTGGACCTCTTCTTCCAGATTTCCATTGTCCGGGCTTGCTACCACTTCCTCATTGACTTCATGATCTTCCTCTAGGTTTACCGAGGCCTCATCATGACCAACCTCCTCTTGTATTAACTCTTGAACCTCATTTTCACGAACCGGTTCTCGGACCTCTTCCTCTTGAACTACTAGCTTGCGGCCTTGGTGATTCATTTTGTCTCTTGGCTCATGATTCCCTAGATTTTGAAGAAGAAATCGTAAATTAGAGCCAAGGTCTGACAGTGTTGCAAGGTCGCTCAAGTCTCCTCGGTCTTTGACTCCATAAAATCCTTGTTCCTCAAGGAACTTCACATCTCTAGACACAAAAGTCTTCCTCGAATTCGGATCATAACATTTGTACCCCTTTTGTGTTGTTGAATATCCAAGGAAGATGCATCTTGTACTCTTTACTTCTAGCTTGTCCCTTAATTCCCTAGGCACCAACACAAAACAAACACACCCAAAAACTTTCAAGTGATTAAGAAAGGGTTTTTCTTTAGTGAGTACCTCAAATGGAGAAAGATCCCCAAGGACTTTGGTCGGTGTCCGGTTGATTAAGTAACAAGCGGTCATCACGGCATCTCCCCAAAATCTTCTTGGCACATTCATGTGGAACATCATGGCTCTTGAAACCTCCATTAAATGTCGATTCTTTCGCTCGGCCACACCGTTTTGTTGTGGAGTGTATGGACATGTCGTTTGATGCAAAATGCCAAGCTTAGCTAGGTGATCTTTAAATCGGTTGCTCATATATTCACCACCATTATCTGTTCTAAAAGTCTTAATCTTGGCATTGTATTGGTTAGTAATATAGGTTTGAAAGTTCACAAATGCATCAAAGACTCTATCCTTAGAAGGTAAAAGAGTAAGCCATGTATATTTCGATTTTTCATCTATGAATGTGACAAAGTATTTATTGTTATCTCTAGATGCACAAGGTGAGGTCCAAACATCCGAATGAACAAGATCAAAACAATTCTCATAGATAGTAGAAGATTTAGTAAAGACCGATTTGCAATGTTTTCCAAGAATACATGATTCACAAGACAAATGATCAAAGAAAACATTGGGAAGCATTATTTCAAGAGCCCGAGAATGGGGATGTCCTACTCTAGCATGCCAAATCGCATTATTAGCTACTCCTAAACAAGTTTGAAAACGAAATGAACTAGATGAGCTTGGTGATAAATCTTCTAAGACATAGAGATCATCCTTGGTACCACCACCTCCTATCACTTTTCCGAACTCAATATCCTGAAAATGGAAGTCATTAGGACCAAAGATTGCATAACAATTCAAATCACTAGTCATTCTTTTGACCGAGAGTAAATTAGATTCAAAATTTGGCATGTAAAAAGCTTTAGATCTTTTGTTAAACAAATTCAAGTTCCCAATTCCTTTGATCGGAATATTATCTCCATTTGCAATCATCACATTTCCTTTACTAGGTTCAAGTTTTTCAAGCAAATTCAAATTACTAATCATATGATGAGATGCTCCCGAATCAACCACAAGAGAATCACTAGGTTTACGAGTATAGAAGGTTTTACCGGACTCTTTGAGTGAAGCAATTGACTTGATGAGAGCCTCCAAGTCGGTCTTCCTTACATAGTCGACTTGGTTAGCCTCCTCTCCTTGCTTAGAGGACCCGTTTCCTTCTTGAACTGTTTAGCCGAAACATAGTTAGCCCGAGACCCCTTGTGATAATTCGGATTGGTTCCTCTTGGTGTACGGAGATGAGGATGAAGCAACCAACACTTATCCTTGGTGTGGCCCTCCTTCTTGCAATGATCACACTTCAAATGTGGGTTGAGATACCGACTTGTTCCACCATTCATCCGGTTGTCATGACGGTTGTAAGACCCTTGGTTAGCCATGTGAAGCTCCCCCTTTCCACCGAATAACCCTTGTGATCCTTGTTCCCTTTGGATTTGAGAACAAACATCATCAAGGCTTGGTAACACATCGGAACGGAGGAGATGCTTGATGAGGTCGTTGTACACCGGATTCAAGGTAAGGAGATGTCCAAAGACTTTGTCTTGCTCTCGTCTTCCATTAAGCACCGCCGAGTCTATGGTGCTTGGCCTAAGCATCTCAAGCTCGGCCCACAAAGATCGATATCTCCCAAAGTGTTTAGTGAACTCCATATCCTCTTGACTTAGCTCATTGAGAGCCTTTTTCACCTCAAAGACTCTAGTGAGATTGGAAACGTTACCATAAACGTTCTTGAGAGTTTCCCATAACTCACTAGCCGTTTCACAATAGGAGTAAGCCTCAAGGATTGATGCTTCCAAACCATTTTGAAGAATGGCTAGAACGGTTTGATCTTCTTGAAACCACTTGGCCTCCGCCACTCTAGCCGCTTCACCTTCTTCCTCATCCGACGAACCATCATAGGTAGCTTCACGAAGAGAGAGATCGATGTGACTCCACAACCCACGGCCATACAAGGCGGTTTTGGTAGTCCTTGACCAAAGGAGGTAGTTTCCTCCCTTAAGAAGCACCGGAGCAACGAGTGGCTTAGTGTTTTCAAACACATTTATCATGTTGTTGTTTTGAGAAAGCTTTGAGCTTTATGAGAGAGATGAAGAAAGCTTTGAGCTTTGATTGAGAAATAGAAAGCTTTGAGCTTTATAAGAGAAGTGTAAGATTTGCGGAAGAATAGAGTGAGATGGAGAGTGACAGATTAAGAGATTAAGAGATTAGTATTGACCTTGGCACCATCAAAATGTGCTAAGGGAAAAGAATAAGCAACAGTGTCGATCGACAGAGAAGAGTGTCGATCGACACTCACCTCTCTTGAAAAACTAGAGGCGCGGAACGAAGGCGTCGATCGACACCAAGGCGTGGTGTCGATCGACACGAGACCCAGAGTTTGAATTCGACCGTTGGAGATCCGACCGTTGGAGAATTCAACCGTTGAGATATGACCGTTGGAGAGGTGTGTCGATCGACACACTTATTTAGTGTCGATCGACACGAAGGCCAGAACTGTTTTCTATATAAACCTTGTTGTATGAACCTTGCACATTTATCTTGAATGGAATAATTTTTCAAGTTCATACTCTTTCTCTCTATTCTTTCCAATTCTCTCAATCTCTTATTCTCTCAATCTAAGTCCTAAAATCTAACATGGTATCAGAGCGATTTTGATCTTTGTGACCTCATTACTCTCATAATCTCATTCTTCAAATCTCATTCTTTCATTAACCTTTTTCGATTTGTGGATTTATCTTTAATTAGTTAGATCAAATCGTTATATAGAGATTTCCATTCTCTTTATGCGCTTGATTTAACATACATATCAATCCCAAATCATTTCTAAAAGTTTCAAATTTTCATAAGAAAAGATGAGTTCTTTAGATAATTCTAAACCATTGGTGGTTCCGGTTACTCTCAAGGGAGATAACTACTTATTATGGTCAAGAACCACGAAGATAGCTCTATGTGGCCGAGGGTTGTGGAGCCACATTGAAACTTCATCCAAACCGGTGTATGATTCATCCGGAGAAGAAGACGATGAAGATTCCGAAAAGAAGAGAGAAGCAAAGTGGTTCCAAGAGGACCAAACCGTGTTGGCCATTCTTCAAAATGGTCTTGAATCCTCCATTCTTGAGGCGTATTCCTATTGTGAAACGGCGGAGGAGCTATGGGAAACATTGAAGAACGTTTATGGAAACGTGTCTAACCTATCTCGGGTTTATGAAGTGAAGAAAGCCATCAATAATCTTCATCAAGAGGATATGGAATTTACCAAGCACTTTGGTAAATATAGGTCTCTTTGGGCCGAGCTTGAAATGTTGAGACCAAGCTCTATTGATCCAAAGGTGCTAAACGAAAGGAAAGAACAAGACAAGGTCTTTGGGCTATTACTCACCTTGAATCCGGCATTCAATGATCTCATCAAGCACATCCTAAGGTCGGAGAAGCTCCCAAGCCTTGAAGATGTGTGTTCACAAATTCAAAGAGAACAAGGTTCCCAAGGACTCTTTGATAGTAAGGGGGAGCTTCCAACGGCTAACAAGGGGGTTTACAACCGATTCGATAATCGTGGAAACAAAGGGAGCTATGGTAACAATCGGCCGGGCTCTAAGGCAAGGTGTGAACATTGCAAGGGAAGACACACCAAGGAGACTTGTTGGCTTCTTCATCCGGAGCTCAAGCCGAGTTGGTGGATCGACTACCCGAAGAACCCAAGAGCTAACTACACCACGGCCAAGCCCGACCAAGTTTCAACCGGATCATCTAAGCAAGGTGAGGAGGCCAACCAAGGAGATTATGTGAGAAAATCCGACTTGAAGGCATTCATCAAAGCCCTTACCATACAAAAGGAATCCGGTAAAACTTACTTTACTCATACTCCTAGTAGTTCCCTAGTAGTTGATTCGGGAGCTTCCCATCACATGATTAGTAACTCTAGGATGCTTGAGAATATTGAGTCAACTAATGGAAATGTGATGATTGCTAATGGTGATAATATACCTATAAGAGGAATTGGAACTTTAAAAGTCTTTGATAAAGATTCTAAAGCTTTTTATATGCCGACTTTTACTAATTTACTTTCGGTAAAAAGAGCTACTAAAGATTTGAATTGTTATGCAATCTTTGGTCCTAATGATGTTCATTTTCAGGATATTGATTCCGGAAAGATTATTGGAGAGGGTGGAACCAAAGATGATCTCTATGTTATTGAAGATTTTTCACCTAGTTCTTTTTCGGTCAAATCTTGTTTAGGAGTTGCTAATAATGCTATTTGGCATGCTAGATTAGGTCATCCTCATTCTAGAGCTTTTGAATTAATGTTACCAAATGTTTACTTTGATCATAAGAGTTGTGAATCTTGTATTCTTGGTAAACATTGTAAAACGGTTTTCCCAAATTCTACTACTACTTATGAGAAATGTTTTGATTTAGTTCATTCGGATGTTTGGACCTCACCATACTTATCTAGGGATAATAACAAGTATTTCGTAACATTTATAGATGAAAAATCAAAATATACTTGGATCACCCTATTACCATCAAAAGATCGTGTTCTTGATGCATTCATAAATTTTCAAACTTATGTTACTAACCAATTCAATGCCAAGATCAAAATCTTTAGAACAGATAATGGAGGAGAATATACAAGCCATCGCTTCAAAGAACATCTATCTAAGCATGGCATTTTGCATCAAACAAGTTGTCCATACACTCCTCAACAAAATGGTGTGGCCGAACGGAAGAATCGTCACTTGATGGAGGTGTCTCGTGCCATGATGTTCCACATGAATGTACCTAAGAGATTTTGGGGTGATGCGGTCATGATGGCGTGCTATTTGATCAACCGAATCCCAACCAAAATTCTCTCGGATATCTCCCCGTTTGAGGTACTTAATATTGGAATGTGCAAATGCACAAGGAAGCACAAAGGCTGATCAAGTTATGAAGGTTTGGCTACATTGTAATCATGAGCCAAGAGTTTACAAAAGAAGCCTAGAACCATCACACAAGACATCAATTCAGATTATGGAGGGAAGCAACAGCCACAACATTCAAATAAAGGAGGGAAAGCTGTCACTATCACCTTCTAGGAGTCCCAAAACAGCACCTTCAAGTGGTCCCTTTCCTTATGAACGTTTTGGATCAGCTTCCCCTCTCTCCTCATGTCACCCTCACCCTTGGGACCACTAATCTAACCGTTGGAGCTCATACACACAACACACATTCTGATTTTCTTATATAAATACTTGTTGTGTTTCATTTATGTATAAATTTATCTAATAAGCTCTTAATAAAAATCTGAGTACTAAGACTCATACTTCTCTCTACTCTTCTTGTTCAGTTCATACAAAATGTAGTCAAAGAAAGATTAATGTGTTTAGGGTGAAATCCATTTGGATTAATCTTCTCCCCCGTACACCAAACTTCACCAATCCGATACCTTCTTAACATTTCTTCTTGAATTTCACCTTGCATTTACGCAATAAACGAATTGGGTTAGCCACATTCAAATAATTAAGTTTAAAATCATAAAAACATTCAAATTTCATCATGATTTTAAACTTTTAATCTTCAATTCGTTTAAGGTTTTCAAATTTGCAAGCATATCATTTTTCAAGAATTTAAACTTTCTTTTAATCAACCGGTTTAACATTCTAACCGGATTTCAAATTCAAATTTCAAATAAAATGGAGGGAAAAATTTAGACACTCCCTCTTCTTCCAATTCGGATTGGAAGTATGAACACTTTTGGAGCCTCTTAGCTCCTTGAAGAATTTTGTAACTTCTTGAGTGGTTTCCTCTTGAACCACTAAATCATCAACCTTTTGATGAATAAACTTTGGCTTGGATCCATCGTGATTTTAAATGCTCCATTGGCATCCCACGGTTCTCGCCATCAATTTAGGATTGGATTCATCATGATTTTAAATGCACAAAGGCATCCCATGGATCTCTTCCTTCAAAACAACATCATAATTAGTAACCAAAGATTGAGTAACCAAGAGAATGAGAGAATAAGTAACCGAGAGATTTAGAGAATATGTAACCGAGAGAATGAGAGATTTAGTAACCAAAGATTGAGAGAATTAGTAACCGAGAGTGAGAGAATTTGTAACCAAGTATTAAAACGTGATACCGGCATTTTCCATCGGTTCACTTCAAGAAACTCTCAAGTAAGCAATCTCAATCTCTTATTAGCTTACTTGGACAAAGATTTAACAAGAGCAACAAAGGCTCACCAAGAATTTTAAACCAAGATTTTCAAAACCATTTTCTTTAAAATTCCGAATAAAACAAAACCTTTTGGTAACAAATTTCAAACTTTTCAAAACAAACATTTCAAATTTACTAGAATTTCTTCACAAAATCCGGTTTCAAATAACACAAAGATTTTTCAAACATTTCTTTTAAAATCAACAAAACCCGGTTTTAAGAAAATCAAGACTTTAAAACTTTGAAATCGAAATTCTTCAACATTTGAAATCAAACTTTTCAAAGTCATTTTAAATCAACATTTTCAAACCCTTTTAAACAAAACTCTTACACCAAGAATTTTCAAATCAATTTTTCGAAAATTAAACAAAATCCGGTTTAAAGAACACAAACTTTAAACTTTAAAAACAAAAATTTTCCAAATCATTTTAAATCATTTGCAGCGGATAAACTAATTCGAATTTGTGTTGGGTTAAGCGCATGAGAAAGATTGAAGCTTTCTCATACCGATTCAACCCAACTCACCAAAGAAATCAAAATTTTAGAACTTTTGAAAATCAAAACCGAATCTCCAAATCTCCAACCCAAGAGCTTATGCTCTGATACCATGTTGGAATTTGATGAGTCTAAGCTCATCTTATGATCAACAAACACCTAAAGGTGTTAAAGAAAGAATCCACACAAACCGGTTTAACAAAACCGAGTATTACTTGTGTGGAGAGATTTGGAGTTTGAATAAGAAAGATTAAGGAATCATAGACCAAATAATATGGGTTCAATCCAAATGGATATCACCCTAAAGGCAATGTCTATCCTTAATCTACATTGAAAATACTAAGAAAAGCTTAAGTAAAGAAAGAAAAGAAATAAATAAAGAACTAAGATTTTCTCTTCTTTTATTGATAAAATGATACTTGGATAGATTACAAATGAGTCTAGTAACTCATATTTATAGAGGAAAAATCAGATTCAAAATAAAGGAGAAAAAGTAAAATGTTGACCAGATTTGAATCTGGTCAACAGTCTCCAACGGACTGATCCGTACGTGCTGGCGTCGAGTGAAAGTGACCCGCGGGACGAGAAGGATCACGCGGCATCGGGACGCAGGAGCTTCGGACGCGGGTCGAGGATCAGGACGAGTGGCATCGAGTCGCAGGACGCGGATCACTCGATGCCAACACGCGAAGGGACGCGGATCAGTACACGACCCGCGTGTTTATCCGTTTACCCGGGTCGGGTATTCGGATAAACACGCGGATCCTAGAAACTGATCTGATCCGCGTGTTCGAGCATCGGTACGTGGTTCCTCGACGCCTCTTCGATCCGCGGGTCGAGTGGCATCGATGCCAGGTCCGACCCGCGGTACATGGTCGGGACCAAATTTCCCAACTTCCATTTTTCACCGTTTTTGCCATTTTCTCGTGCGACCTTCTTCGTTCCTCATGCGGCCTCACTCCTTCTTCACTTGAATGGCCTAGAACACCATTTTCCAAGCCTTGAACGCTTCTTGACCTTCCTTACCCAAAGTGACCCGAATATGGCTAAGTCTTGGGCACTTTGGGATCTTCTCTTGAACACCTTTGTGTTCTCCTTGTTTAACATTGGGCTTGGCGTTAAGGAAGGTTGATAAGAGACTTGGAACTCCAAGAGTGGAATTGAGCTAAAGAAACCCAAGTTTGTGCTAGTTATGACCGGACCCCTTATTCTCTATGGTCAAAACTTAGTACAAACATGGTGGCCACGAGCATGGAGGAGATGGAAAGGAAAATCCTAACTGTTGGCTACATAATCGACGAGCCCGAAAGGGAAAATCCGAACTTGTAGCTCTCTAATCGACAAGCCGTTCCAAATCCTCAAGACAAGCTGTGGTGAAAAATTCCGAGTTCACCTGGTTCATTGCAACAATTTTAAACTCAAGAAAGAAGCTCGGGAAAATTGAAGCCTGACCATGGAGAGGTCAAGAAAAGAGTGGAGAAAATTCTCCAAGTGATTCCGAAGCAATTCGATTAACACCGAAGGCTACAAAGCCAAGGTCTCAAGACTGGTCCAGAACAGCAAATCTGTCTTGAAGAGGCGTGCGTGAAAAATTGAGGCGTTTCGAGGCAAAACTCCCAACATGAAAAAGTTAGAGGAACCTGTCTAGTTTCAGGGGGAGAAAATCTTGCATCATTCCGAGCCATACAGAAGGAGCGAGAGCCAAAATGCAAGAATGTGTCTAGACTGCGTTTGGACAGTCTTTGGAAAATGGTCTCGGGTGGCGAACTGATGAAGGCAAACAGCAAGCCAATTTTTATGACATCAACTGGACTCAATACTAAAGAAGTAACGTGGGTTATTGGTGCAAAAGAAGGAGCTTTGGTATTTTTACAAATGGCACCAAATCGGACAGATTGGTGATAGCTCATAAAGCAACCGAATGAAGCATCAAACATTCGGCCAAACTCAACCAAATCAGGCTATTTCTAAACCTTATCATCATTTTCATTATGTTTACATTTGGAATTGATAGTATGCTGATTTAGGATTGAGAATTACTTGTGATTATACTTTAAAATCCGAAATGGTTTAATTGTTCATTTCTAGCAACTTATTTGTTATCTATAACTATACTTCCCACTCACACAAACTCTGATTTTCTTCTTTAAGATCTTTAAAAGGAGAGGGCTTAGATGCAAAGAAAGGGGTTGAATGCAAGTGAATCAAAGGAACATGAAGACCAAGAAGGGTCAAGTTCAAATAAATCAAACCGAGTCCAAAGCTACATCAATGGACACAAAACCTATACTCTTTTTCCCTTAGTAAAGTTTTTCCCAAGTGGTTTTCTTTACTAAGGTTTTTAATGAGGTAGGTCTTTGTGCTTCCAAGCTTGGCCTACGGTCCCAATGCTCTCTCCGACCAAGCTTGAGGGGGAGTATTAGAGGGAAGAAGAGAAGCCGAGGAAATTCCGAGGCAATTATCATATGAAGACCAAGACCAAAAGAGGATTGAAATAGGATTGGCATCAAAATAAAGAAAGCACTTCAAGTCTAGGATTCCATCTTCATTACATCTAGACTTGAGGGGGAGTATTGGAATGTGCAAATGCACAAGGAAGCACAAAGGCTGATCAAGTTATGAAGGTTTGGCTACATTGTAATCATGAGCCAAGAGTTTACAAAAGAAGCCTAGAACCATCACACAAGACATCAATTCAGATTATGGAGGGAACCAACAGCCACAACATTCAAATAAAGGAGGGAAAGCTGTCACTATCACCTTCTAGGAGTCCCAAAACAGCACCTTCAAGTGGACCCTTTCCTTATGAACGTTTTGGATCAGCTTCCCCTCTCTCCTCATGTCACCCTCACCCTTGGGACCACTAATCTAACCGTTGGAGCTCATACACACAACACACATTCTGATTTTCTTATATAAATACTTGTTGTGTTTCATTTATGTATAAATTTATCTAATAAGCTCTTAATAAAAATCTGAGTACTAAGACTCATACTTCTCTCTACTCTTCTTGTTCAGTTCATACAAAATGTAGTCAAAGAAAGATTAATGTGTTTAGGGTGAAATCCATTTGGATTGAACCCATTTTATCATTAACTTACACTAAAATCTTCTTTTAATCTCTTTAAGCTCATTTGAGCATTTATATGATTCAATCACTTCCAAAGATTGAATCTTTCTTTTATTTGAGCATAGCTCATCAAATTCCAACATGGTATCAGAGCATAAGCTCTTGGGATTGAAGATTTGGAGGTTTGGTTTTATTTTTCAAAAGTTAAGAAAATTTTGATTTCTTTGGTGAGTTGGGTTGAATCGGTATAAGGATGTTTCAATCATCCTTATGCGCTTAACCCAACATAAATTCTTGTAGATTTCCGCTGCTAGTATTTGAAATGATTGAAAAATTGTGATTTCAAAAGTTTGAAGTTTTTGTTCTTTAAAACCGGATTTTGTTTATTTTAAAGAAAAGTGTTTTGAAAATCTTTGTGTTCGAAAATCTTTGAAGAAATCCTAGTGAATTTGAAAAGTTGATTTCAAAAGTTTTGAAATTTTTTGGTTACCAAAAGTGTTGATTTTTCAAAACGTTTTAAAGAAATTATGTTTGAAAACTCTTGGTTTCAAATCCTTGGTTCTCTAAAGCTCAAAGCTTTCATAAATTCTTTAAAGCTCTAAGCTTTCTCAAATTCTAAAGCTCAAAAGCTTTCATAAATTCTCTAAAGCTCAAAGCTTTCCCAAATTCTAAAGCTCAAAGCTTTCCCAAAATCTCTAAAGCTCAAAGCTTTCTCAAATTCTAAAGCTCAAAAGCTTTCATAAATTCTCTAAAAGCTCAAAGCTTTCTTTGGTTACTAAATCTTTCAAACATGGTTACTAAATCTTGGTTACTTACTCTCTCAAACTCTCGGTTACTAAATCTCTCAAACTCTCGGTTACTAAATCTTTCAAACTCTCTAAATCTCTCGGTTACTTATTCTTTCAAACTCTCGGTTACTTAAATCTTTGGTTACTAATACTTGGTGACTCATACTCTCGGTCACGAGAAATTCCCACCAAAAGAAGATGATGGAGCCTCTAGATATTCCCACCAAAAGAAGATGGTGGAGCCTCTAGATATTCCCACATGGAAATGGTGGAGCCTCTCGTGATAATGTCTTATGGGAGAGAACCGTGGGATGCCTTTGTGCATTTAAAATCACGTTGAATCCGGGCCCAAGTCTACTCATCAAGAAGGTTGATGATTTGGTGGTTCAAAGGAAGCCACTCAAGGTTACAAATTCTTCAAGAAGCTACAAGCTTCCATGATGGTCTACTTCCAATCCGAATTGGAAGAAAGAGGGAGTTCTAAATTTTTCCCTCCATTTGATTTTATTTGAATTGGGAATCCGGTTAGGATTAAAACCGGTTGGTTAAAATTGTTTAATCTCTTGAAAATGTTGTGCTTGCAAATTGGAACCTATAAACGAATTAAAGATAAGAAGTTTAAAATCATGATGAAATTGAATTGATAAAACCGAAATATTTGAATGTTTGTTTTCGGCTAATTTCGGGTTATGATTTTAAACTTAAATATTTGAATATGACTAATCCAATTCGTTTATTGTGCAAGGTGAAAATTAACTCAAGGACTCGAAGAAGAAGCAACTAGCCTTTGAAGGTCAATCTTGAAGCCATGTCAAAGAGCCAAAGTAGCCATGAATGGTGAGGAAGGGTTGAACTAGCCAAGTTTTGAGGCTATCCGAAAAGCTAAAAGAGATTGAGAGGCTTCGGATGGTATTGGGTGTTGGAATTTGATGAGTCTAAGCTCATCTTATGATCAACAAACACCTAAAGGTGTTAAAGAAAGAATCCACACAAACCGGTTTAACAAAACCGAGTATTACTTGTGTGGAGAGATTTGGAGTTTGAATAAGAAAGATTAAGGAATCATAGACCAAATAATATGGGTTCAATCCAAATGGATATCACCCTAAAGGCAATGTCTATCCTTAATCTACATTGAAAATACTAAGAAAAGCTTAAGTAAAGAAAGAAAAGAAATAAATAAAGAACTAAGATTTTCTCTTCTTTTATTGATAAAATGATACTTGGATAGATTACAAATGAGTCTAGTAACTCATATTTATAGAGGAAAAATCAGATTCAAAATAAAGGAGAAAAAGTAAAATGTTGACCAGATTTGAATCTGGTCAACAGTCTCCAACGGACTGATCCGTACGTGCTGGCGTCGAGTGAAAGTGACCCGCGGGACGAGAAGGATCACGCGGCATCGGGACGCAGGAGCTTCGGACGCGGGTCGAGGATCAGGACGAGTGGCATCGAGTCGCAGGACGCGGATCACTCGATGCCAACACGCGAAGGGACGCGGATCAGTACACGACCCGCGTGTTTATCCGTTTACCCGGGTCGGGTATTCGGATAAACACGCGGATCCTAGAAACTGATCTGATCCGCGTGTTCGAGCATCGGTACGTGGTTCCTCGACGCCTCTTCGATCCGCGGGTCGAGTGGCATCGATGCCAGGTCCGACCCGCGGTACATGGTCGGGACCAAATTTCCCAACTTCCATTTTTCACCGTTTTTGCCATTTTCTCGTGCGACCTTCTTCGTTCCTCATGCGGCCTCACTCCTTCTTCACTTGAATGGCCTAGAACACCATTTTCCAAGCCTTGAACGCTTCTTGACCTTCCTTACCCAAAGTGACCCGAATATGGCTAAGTCTTGGGCACTTTGGGATCTTCTCTTGAACACCTTTGTGTTCTCCTTGTTTAACATTGGGCTTGGCGTTAAGGAAGGTTGATAAGAGACTTGGAACTCCAAGAGTGGAATTGAGCTAAAGAAACCCAAGTTTGTGCTAGTTATGACCGGACCCCTTATTCTCTATGGTCAAAACTTAGTACAAACATGGTGGCCACGAGCATGGAGGAGATGGAAAGGAAAATCCTAACTGTTGGCTACATAATCGACGAGCCCGAAAGGGAAAATCCGAACTTGTAGCTCTCTAATCGACAAGCCGTTCCAAATCCTCAAGACAAGCTGTGGTGAAAAATTCCGAGTTCACCTGGTTCATTGCAACAATTTTAAACTCAAGAAAGAAGCTCGGGAAAATTGAAGCCTGACCATGGAGAGGTCAAGAAAAGAGTGGAGAAAATTCTCCAAGTGATTCCGAAGCAATTCGATTAACACCGAAGGCTACAAAGCCAAGGTCTCAAGACTGGTCCAGAACAGCAAATCTGTCTTGAAGAGGCGTGCGTGAAAAATTGAGGCGTTTCGAGGCAAAACTCCCAACATGAAAAAGTTAGAGGAACCTGTCTAGTTTCAGGGGGAGAAAATCTTGCATCATTCCGAGCCATACAGAAGGAGAGAGAGCCAAAATGCCAGAATGTGTCTAGACTGCGTTTGGACAGTCTTTGGAAAATGGTCTCGGGTGGCGAACTGATGAAGGCAAACAGCAAGCCAATTTTTATGACATCAACTGGACTCAATACTAAAGAAGTAACGTGGGTTAGTGGTGCAAAAGAAGGAGCTTTGGTATTTTTACAAATGGCACCAAATCGGACAGATTGGTGATAGCTCATAAAGCAACCGAATGAAGCATCAAACATTCGGCCAAACTCAACCAAATCAGGCTATTTCTAAACCTTATCATCATTTTCATTATGTTTACATTTGGAATTGATAGTATGCTGATTTAGGATTGAGAATTACTTGTGATTATACTTTAAAATCCGAAATGGTTTAATTGTTCATTTCTAGCAACTTATTTGTTATCTATAACTATACTTCCCACTCACACAAACTCTGATTTTCTTCTTTAAGATCTTTAAAAGGAGAGGGCTTAGATGCAAAGAAAGGGGTTGAATGCAAGTGAATCAAAGGAACATGAAGACCAAGAAGGGTCAAGTTCAAATAAATCAAACCGAGTCCAAAGCTACATCAATGGACACAAAACCTATACTCTTTTTCTCTTAGTAAAGTTTTTCCCAAGTGGTTTTCTTTAATGAGGTAGGTCTTTGTGCTTCCAAGCTTGGCCTACGGTCCCAATGCTCTCTCCGACCAAGCTTGAGGGGGAGTATTAGAGGGAAGAAGAGAAGCCGAGGAAATTCCGAGGCAATTATCATATGAAGACCAAGACCAAAAGAGGATTGAAATAGGATTGGCATCAAAATAAAGAAAGCACTTCAAGTCTAGGATTCCATCTTCATTACATCTAGACTTGAGGGGGAGTATTGGAATGTGCAAATGCACAAGGAAGCACAAAGGCTGATCAAGTTATGAAGGTTTGGCTACATTGTAATCATGAGCCAAGAGTTTACAAAAGAAGCCTAGAACCATCACACAAGACATCAATTCAGATTATGGAGGGAACCAACAGCCACAACATTCAAATAAAGGAGGGAAAGCTGTCACTATCACCTTCTAGGAGTCCCAAAACAGCACCTTCAAGTGGTCCCTTTCCTTATGAACGTTTTGGATCAGCTTCCCCTCTCTCCTCATGTCACCCTCACCCTTGGGACCACTAATCTAACCGTTGGAGCTCATACACACAACACACATTCTGATTTTCTTATATAAATACTTGTTGTGTTTCATTTATGTATAAATTTATCTAATAAGCTCTTAATAAAAATCTGAGTACTAAGACTCATACTTCTCTCTACTCTTCTTGTTCAGTTCATACAAAATGTAGTCAAAGAAAGATTAATGTGTTTAGGGTGAAATCCATTTGGATTGAACCCATTTTATCATTAACTTACACTAAAATCTTCTTTTAATCTCTTTAAGCTCATTTGAGCATTTATATGATTCAATCACTTCCAAAGATTGAATCTTTCTTTTATTTGAGCATAGCTCATCAAATTCCAACATGGTATCAGAGCATAAGCTCTTGGGATTGAAGATTTGGAGGTTTGGTTTTATTTTTCAAAAGTTAAGAAAATTTTGATTTCTTTGGTGAGTTGGGTTGAATCGGTATAAGGATGTTTCAATCATCCTTATGCGCTTAACCCAACATAAATTCTTGTAGATTTCCGCTGCTAGTATTTGAAATGATTGAAAAATTGTGATTTCAAAAGTTTGAAGTTTTTGTTCTTTAAAACCGGATTTTGTTTATTTTAAAGAAAAGTGTTTTGAAAATCTTTGTGTTCGAAAATCTTTGAAGAAATCCTAGTGAATTTGAAAAGTTGATTTCAAAAGTTTTGAAATTTTTTGGTTACCAAAAGTGTTGATTTTTCAAAACGTTTTAAAGAAATTATGTTTGAAAACTCTTGGTTTCAAATCCTTGGTTCTCTAAAGCTCAAAGCTTTCATAAATTCTTTAAAGCTCTAAGCTTTCTCAAATTCTAAAGCTCAAAAGCTTTCATAAATTCTCTAAAGCTCAAAGCTTTCCCAAATTCTAAAGCTCAAAGCTTTCCCAAAATCTCTAAAGCTCAAAGCTTTCTCAAATTCTAAAGCTCAAAAGCTTTCATAAATTCTCTAAAAGCTCAAAGCTTTCTTTGGTTACTAAATCTTTCAAACATGGTTACTAAATCTTGGTTACTTACTCTCTCAAACTCTCGGTTACTAAATCTCTCAAACTCTCGGTTACTAAATCTTTCAAACTCTCTAAATCTCTCGGTTACTTATTCTTTCAAACTCTCGGTTACTTAAATCTTTGGTTACTAATACTTGGTGACTCATACTCTCGGTCACGAGAAATTCCCACCAAAAGAAGATGATGGAGCCTCTAGATATTCCCACCAAAAGAAGATGGTGGAGCCTCTAGATATTCCCACATGGAAATGGTGGAGCCTCTCGTGATAATGTCTTATGGGAGAGAACCGTGGGATGCCTTTGTGCATTTAAAATCACGTTGAATCCGGGCCCAAGTCTACTCATCAAGAAGGTTGATGATTTGGTGGTTCAAAGGAAGCCACTCAAGGTTACAAATTCTTCAAGAAGCTACAAGCTTCCATGATGGTCTACTTCCAATCCGAATTGGAAGAAAGAGGGAGTTCTAAATTTTTCCCTCCATTTGATTTTATTTGAATTGGGAATCCGGTTAGGATTAAAACCGGTTGGTTAAAATTGTTTAATCTCTTGAAAATGTTGTGCTTGCAAATTGGAACCTATAAACGAATTAAAGATAAGAAGTTTAAAATCATGATGAAATTGAATTGATAAAACCGAAATATTTGAATGTTTGATTTCGGCTAATTTCGGGTTATGATTTTAAACTTAAATATTTGAATATGACTAATCCAATTCGTTTATTGTGCAAGGTGAAAATTAACTCAAGGAATCGAAGAAGAAGCAACTAGCCTTTGAAGGTCAATCTTGAAGCCATGTCAAAGAGCCAAAGTAGCCATGAATGGTGAGGAAGGGTTGAACTAGCCAAGTTTTGAGGCTATCCGAAAAGCTAAAAGAGATTGAGAGGCTTCGGATGGTATTGGGCTTGGCGTTAAGGAAGGTTGATAAGAGACTTGGAACTCCAAGAGTGGAATTGAGCTAAAGAAACCCAAGTTTGTGCTAGTTATGACCGGACCCCTTATTCTCTATGGTCAAAACTTAGTACAAACATGGTGGCCACGAGCATGGAGGAGATGGAAAGGAAAATCCTAACTGTTGGCTACATAATCGACGAGCCCGAAAGGGAAAATCCGAACTTGTAGCTCTCTAATCGACAAGCCGTTCCAAATCCTCAAGACAAGCTGTGGTGAAAAATTCCGAGTTCACCTGGTTCATTGCAACAATTTTAAACTCAAGAAAGAAGCTCGGGAAAATTGAAGCCTGGCCATGGAGAGGTCAAGAAAAGAGTGGAGAAAATTCTCCAAGTGATTCCGAAGCAATTCGATTAACACCGAAGGCTACAAAGCCAAGGTCTCAAGACTGGTCCAGAACAGCAAATCTGTCTTAAAGAGGCGTGCGTGAAAAATTGAGGCGTTTCGAGGCAAAACTCCCAACATGAAAAAGTTAGAGGAACCTGTCTAGTTTCAGGGGGAGAAAATCTTGCATCATTCCGAGCCATACAGAAGGAGCGAGAGCCAAAATGCCAGAATGTGTCTAGACTGCGTTTGGACAGTCTTTGGAAAATGGTCTCGGGTGGCGAACTGATGAAGGCAAACAGCAAGCCAATTTTTATGACATCAACTGGACTCAATACTAAAGAAGTAACGTGGGTTAGTGGTGCAAAAGAAGGAGCTTTGGTATTTTTACAAATGGCACCAAATCGGACAGATTGGTGATAGCTCATAAAGCAACCGAATGAAGCATCAAACATTCGGCCAAACTCAACCAAATCAGGCTATTTCTAAACCTTATCATCATTTTCATTATGTTTACATTTGGAATTGATAGTATGCTGATTTAGGAATGAGAATTACTTGTGATTATACTTTAAAATCCGAAATAGTTTAATTGTTCATTTCTAGCAACTTATTTGTTATCTATAACTATACTTCCCACTCACACAAACTCTGATTTTCTTCTTTAAGATCTTTAAAAGGAGAGGGCTTAGATGCAAAGAAAGGGGTTGAATGCAAGTGAATCAAAGGAACATGAAGACCAAGAAGGGTCAAGTTCAAATAAATCAAACCGAGTCCAAAGCTACATCAATGGACACAAAACCTATACTCTTTTTCCCTTAGTAAAGTTTTTCCCAAGTGGTTTTCTTTACTAAGGTTTTTAATGAGGTAGGTCTTTGTGCTTCCAAGCTTGGCCTACGGTCCCAATGCTCTCTCCGACCAAGCATGAGGGGGAGTATTAGAGGGAAGAAGAGAAGCCGAGGAAATTCCGAGGCAATTATCATATGAAGACCAAGACCAAAAGAGGATTGAAATAGGATTGGCATCAAAATAAAGAAAGCACTTCAAGTCTAGGATTCCATCTTCATTACATCTAGACTTGAGGGGGAGTATTGGAATGTGCAAATGCACAAGGAAGCACAAAGGCTGATCAAGTTATGAAGGTTTGGCTACATTGTAATCATGAGCCAAGAGTTTACAAAAGAAGCCTAGAACCATCACACAAGACATCAATTCAGATTATGGAGGGAAGCAACAGCCACAACATTCAAATAAAGGAGGGAAAGCTGTCACTATCACCTTCTAGGAGTCCCAAAACAGCACCTTCAAGTGGTCCCTTTCCTTATGAACGTTTTGGATCAGCTTCCCCTCTCTCCTCATGTCACCCTCACCCTTGGGACCACTAATCTAACCGTTGGAGCTCATACACACAACACACATTCTGATTTTCTTATATAAATACTTGTTGTGTTTCATTTATGTATAAATTTATCTAATAAGCTCTTAATAAAAATCTGAGTACTAAGACTCATACTTCTCTCTACTCTTCTTGTTCAGTTCATACAAAATGTAGTCAAAGAAAGATTAATGTGTTTAGGGTGAAATCCATTTGGATTGAACCCATTTTATCATTAACTTACACTAAAATCTTCTTTTAATCTCTTTAAGCTCATTTGAGCATTTATATGATTCAATCACTTCCAAAGATTGAATCTTTCTTTTATTTGAGCATAGCTCATCAAATTCCAACATGGTATCAGATCATAAGCTCTTGGGATTGAAGATTTGGAGGTTTGGTTTTATTTTTCAAAAGTTAAGAAAATTTTGATTTCTTTGGTGAGTTGGGTTGAATCGGTATAAGGATGTTTCAATCCTCCTTATGCGCTTAACCCAACATAAATTCTTGTAGATTTCCGCTGCTAGTATTTGAAATGATTGAAAAATTGTGATCTTTAAGAGGAGAGGGCTTAGATGCAAAGAAAGGGGTTGAATGCAAGTGAATCAAAGGAACATGAAGACCAAGAAGGGTCAAGGTCAAATAAATCAAACCGAGTCCAAAGCTGTTGAATTGAAGCTTGCTTGATCAAAATTTGGATGAACAGTAAAAACAGATTATATACTTTTATATGTGGGTTAGCTTCGCTTGTAAGTTTGATTCTTTTCTTTATATACATGTGTGTGGTTGTAAAAACAAATGAATTAATCAGATTAGAATATCAAAACTCTCTCTCTCTCTAAACTCAGATTCCATCTCTCTCTCTCTCTTGTTCTTGATCTGGATCTGAATCAGATCACTTCTAATCTCTCAAAATCTACATGGTATCAGAGCATCAAAGCTCTTGAAGACCTTATTTCCGCAAAGAATACTCTGTTCTTATATCTTTCTATGGAGAATCAAAAGCAACTAACACTACCAGTTGTTCTTAAAGGGAGCAACTACTTATTGTGGTCTAGAACCACAAAGACAGCACTAAGGAGTCGTGGGCTATGGGTACACTGCCTAAGCTCTCAAGAAGTGTCTAAGGACACAACAGATACTGGAACTTCTGGAACTGAAGCTGGAGAAGGAGGAGTAGAGTCTCTTGCCAAGATCTGCACCAGCACAGAGGATTCCAAGTGGATCCAAGAGGATCAGCTTGTTCTTGCCGTTCTTCAGAGTTCTCTGGAGCAGAGCATCCTTGCGTCATATTCCTATGTGGAGACAGCAAAGGAGTTGTGGGAGACTCTCTTGGGGGTTTATGGTAATGAATCCAACCTTAGTAGAATCTTTGAAATTAAGAAAGCACTGAACAACCTTCAGCAAGAAGGGAAGGAGTTCAAGGATCTCTTTGGAGAATTCAGAGGGCTATGGGCTGAATTAGATATGCTCAAACCACCCACTCTTGATGTCAAAGAGATGATTGAGAGGAGAGAGCAAGATCAAGTGTTTGGACTGCTCCTCACTCTAGATGAGTCTTACACAGGACTGATTCATCATATCTTGCGGTTTGAGAAGCTGCCTACTTTAAACCAAGTGTGTATGATGATTCAGAAGGAGGAAGGCTCTAAAGGTCTCTTTAAAGGGACAAGTGAGACGGCTCACATGGGCAGAAGCAAAGAAGTGGCTGAAGTTGCTCATGTAAGCAGAGGAGGTTATCAAACCGAAAGAAAGCAGCTATGGTGTGAGCACTGTAAGATGAAGGGGCACACCAAAGACAAATGTTGGACTCTCCATCCACATTTGAGACCCAAGAATCTGAGAGTAATGGCTCAGACATCAAGAGGGACTGCTGGAGTTGCTGTTTCCGCCTCTGATGATGTTGTAAGGAGGTCTGACTTGGATGCTCTCATCAAGAGCATTGCCAAGCTCACTGAATCTGGTAAGAGTCTTGTTGCCTCTAGAACTCTCAAACCGGTTATAGTAGACTCAGGGGCATCTCATCACATGATTAGTGATAAGAAGTTGTTATCGAATGTTAAGCCTCACTTGGGAAAGGTTACAATAGCTAATGGACAGGATGTTGAGATTAGAGGAATTGGAGACTTAGAGTTGTTTAGTAAGAACACAAAAGCTCTATTCATGCCTGAGTTTACTTCTAACTTATTGTCTGTTCAGAAAGCTACTAAGGATCTTGATTGCTTGGCTGTGTTTAGTTCTGATGATGTTCGATTTCAGGACACTAAGTCAGGAAAGACCATTGGGGAAGGTTGCTCCAAGGATGGTCTCTATATTTTGGATGTTTTGGACAACAAGCAACCAGTAGTGGATATTGCGGCTAATCTCTCAGCTCTAAGTTCAGGAAGTATGAACTCTTTTTGGCATGAAAGGCTCGGTCATCCTCACCACGCAGCCCTTAAGCTTGTTTTGCCTCATCAGAAGGATCAAGATCATCAAGTTTGTGAAGCATGTATTCTAGGAAAACATTGTAGGACTATTTTTCCAGAATCATCCAGTGGGTATGATGCTTGTTTTGATCTAGTTCACTCTGATGTATGGACAGCACCGTGTGTAACTAGAGATCAATATAAATATTTCGTTTCGTTTATTGATGAGAAATCGAAGTATACGTGGGTAACACTCATGCCTTCTAAGAGTCATGTCCTAGAAGCTTTTTCAAAGTTCTATAATTATGTGCATACTCAGTTTGGAGCCAAGATTAAGATTTTCAGAAGTGATAATGGGGGAGAGTACATGAGTAAGCCGTTTACAGAGTTTTTTGGAAAGCATGGAATTATCCATCAAACTTCTTGTGCATATACTCCACAACAGAATGGAGTGGCTGAGAGAAAGAATAGGCATTTGATGGAAGTGTCTAGGACAATAATGTTTGCGAGGAATGTTCCTAAGCAGTATTGGGGAGATGCTGTGATGACTGCATGTTATCTGATCAACCGGCTGCCAACCAAACACCTTGGAGATGTGTCTCCATTCGAGGTATTACACAAATGTAAACCAAGTATTAATCATCTCAAAGTGTTTGGATGTGTTTGCTATGTCTTTGTTCCAGAAGCTCAGAGAAACAAGCTTGAACACAAGAGTATCAAGTGTATGTTTGTTGGCTATTCTCCCACACAGAAAGGATACAAGTGCTATCATCCAGAGACTAGTCGTGTGTATGTCTCCAGGGAAGTCAAGTTTGATGAGAAAAAGAGTTATTTCGGTGAAAAGAATTGGGATCATCTGAAGGATATGGTTTCTCCTGGACTTGATCGAGCTACTACCTTGAAATTTATTCTGGATGGTCTTAACACTCTAGTAAGTCCGAGGAGTACATCTCCAGCTGAGAGTGTAAGAAGCATGCAGAATGAGGCTGTAGCTGGTGATGATACTATGGGAAGTGATGGAGGTGATACTGAAGAGAAGATTTCTACCCAAGAATCAGGGGAGAATGATCAAGGGGGAGAAACTCAAACAGATGGATCAACTCCAGACTCGGATGCTGTAGTTGAAGATTCTGAAGAGACAGAATCAGATCAGGAATCGGCTCCTCCCCTAAGAAGAAGTGAACGATTGAAGTCTGGGCCTGAGAATTGGAAGAACACTAGAGTTTACTACAACAATGAGGCTGTTGCTCATCCAATTCAAAGCTATTGTTCAGTTGCTCATCTTCCAGAGGAACACCAAGCTTTCCTTAGCCAGATTCTTCAAGATAAAATACCTAAGACCTATGAAGAAGCTTGTGCTATTCAGGTCTGGGTTGATGCTATGGATGAAGAAATGGGTTCCATGAAGAAGAACAATACGTTTGATATGGTTGATCTACCAGATGGTAAAAAGCTTGTTGGTTGCAGATGGGTATATACAATCAAGTACATGAGTACATGAGAAGTTGAGAGGTATAAAGCTCGTCTTGTGGCAAGAGGTTTTACTCAGACCTATGGAGTAGACTATATGGACGCATTTGCTCCAATGGCTAAACTCAAATCGGTGCGTGTCTTATTCTCTTTGGCTACTAATCTTTCATGGGATCTATGGCAGATGGATGTGAAGAATGTAAGAATTATAGAGATTAAGAAAGAATTAAGGAGATTGATGGAGATTAAGAGAGATTAATGAAAAGTAAAGAGAATATGATCTTGAAACATTTTTATTTCTTTTCATTCAAGATAAGTTTTACAATGATTGGGAACAACCCATAAATAGCAAAAACTAGGTTGGTCAAGATGACCGTTGGAAAATCTCATCAAAAAGGTGAAAAAGGTGTCTCGGTCACTGCCCGATCCGCATGACCGAGTGGCGTCGAGGCCGTACGTCCCGCGGGTCCAGAATTGCGTCCAGGTTCCTTCCCGCGGTACTGGATCAATGCGCGACCCGTTTACCCGGATAGGGTCTGCGCCTAAACCCGTGCCGTGACCCGGAATCCTTCCTCGACGCCAGATCGATCCGCAGGCAGCTTTCCTCGATGCCGTCTCGTCCCGCGGATCCATTTGTCTCGTGCCAGACTGATCCGTCGATGCCCGATACCCAGACTGATCCGCGGCTGCCTTCTCCCGATGCCAACTCGACCCGCGGATCACTTTCTCGATGCCGATACGATCCGCGGGTTGATTTCTTCCCAACTTCTTATTTTCCTTTTTATTCTCCTTAGTCCCAATGTGAGTCCTAAGGTTAATACTCCCCCTCAAGTTAAACATAAAGAATTTTTGCTTAACTTGGAGACTCACAACAATCACCTCATTAAAAACCTTATCAAAGAAAACCTCATGGGACAAAACTTTGATAAGGGAAAAAGAGTGTGATGATTGCAAGCAAGGGGTCTTCTCATGGATGTGTGAGATCCACAAGTCCTAGTTTTCCTAAGATGTTGTTGCAAACTTTAAGACTTGCGGACTTGGTGAATACATCCGCTAGTTGGTCTTCACTTCTTGTAAAACAAGGTAGAGTCCATCCTTGTTCAATCTTCTCTCGAACCTTGTGGCAATCAACCTCAATGTGCTTCGTCCTCTCATGAAATACCGAGTTTGTAGCAATGTGAATTGCGGCTTGATTATCACAATGCATTACCATCGGCTTATCCGTTTCGATTCCCAAGTGAGCTAAGATTCCTCTCAACCAAGTAAGCTCATTTGTCAACTTCTTCATGGCCCTATACTCGGCCTCCGCACTTGAGCATGAGACTTCTTTTTGTTTCTTAGTCCTCCAAGTGACCAAGTTTCCACCGATGAAAGTGCAATATCCGGTTGTAGATCTTCTATCATTCTATCACCGGCCCAATCCGCATCACAATAACCAACCACATCGGAACTCTCATTCTTACCCATCCAAACTCCTAGACCCGGACTATCCTTCAAGTATCTAAGGATCCTCTCCACCATTTGCCAATGGTAAACCGTCGGTTTTTGCATATGTTGACTAACTTGATTTACTGCAAAGCTTATATCCGGTCTTGTGAGACACAAATAGATCAATTTTCCCACAAGCCGTTTATATCTTGATGGATCCTCGTATGGCTCATTCTCCTTCTCCCCCTTTCGATCGCCCTTATAACCATCTTCTAATGGGGTTTTAGCCGGCTTAGCTCCAAGCTTCCCGGTTTCCTTCAACAAATCCAAGGTGTACTTCCTTTGAGAAATATGCAAACCATTCTTGAACCGACACAGCTCAATCCCAAGAAAGTATTTCACTTCTCCAAGGTCTTTCATTTCAAATACCGAATTGAGGAAGTCCTTTGTTTCTTGAATTCCTTGCTCATCACTTCCGGAGATGATCATATCATCCACATAGATCAAGACCACTACTATCCCATTAGGACCTTGAAGTGTGAAGAGTGTGTGGTCCAACTCACATTTCTTGAATCCTCTTTCCTTGAGTGTTGAACTAAGCTTCTTATACCAAGCTCTTGGTGATTGTTTCAATCCGTAGATGGCCTTGTTTAACTTGAGAACCTTTCCCGGTGCTATAGAGGTCTCAAGTCCGGGTGGTGGTGTCATATACACCTCTTCCTCAAGATCTCCTTGTAAGAAAGCATTCTTTACGTCCATTTGCCATAGATCCCAATCTAGGTTTGCCGCCAAAGAGAACACAACTCTCACCGTGTTGAGCTTTGCAACCGGAGCAAATGTATTCGTGTAGTCATCTCCATATGTTTGGGTGAACCCTCTAGCCACCAACCTTGCCTTATACCTCTCAAGATCTCCATTACTCAAGTATTTTATTGTGAAGACCCATTTGGAGCTCACGGTTCTCTTGCCTTCGGGAAGATCGGCTTCATCCCAAGTATGGTTCTTAACCATAGCTCCAACCTCATCATCTACCGCTTCTACCCAATTCTCATCTTCCATAGCTTCCTCAAATGTCTTAGGGATTGTATACTTATCTATCTTCGTCACAAACGCTCTATGAGAAGATGGTAAAAGGGCGAGCGAACACACCGCTTGCATTGGATGAGCTACGGCTTGGTTGTTGAAATACACACGGCTCTCTTTCCATTGAGAGGGATCTTTTCTGACTCTTGTGCTTCTCCTCAAAACCGGTTCTACCACTTCTTCTTGAATTTCAACATCCGGAGCTTCTTCTTGAACTTGTCCTTGCTCAACCAAAACCTCTTCTTGACTAGCTTCCTCTTGAACCAAATCTTGAGCTTCCTCTCTTTGAACTGATAGATCCTTGTTGTTGCTACTCATATTGTCTCTTGGCTCAGGATTCCCAAGATTTTGAAGAAGGAATCGTAAGTTTGAGCCAAGGTCCGACGGAGTAGCCAAATCACTCAATTCACCGCGATCTTTGACACTATAAAATCCTTGATTCTCAAGGAACTTCACATCCCTAGATACGAAAGTCTTCCTTGAAACCGGATCGTAACACTTGTATCCCTTTTGTGTTGAGGAGTATCCAAGAAAGATGCATCTTGTGCTCTTTGGTTCTAGCTTGTCCCTTAGTTCCCTAGGTACAAAAACAAAACAAACACACCCAAAGACTTTCAAATGATCGAGAAAGGGTTTAGTTTTATTGAGTACCTCAAATGGTGAGATGTCATCAAGAATCTTCGTGGGAGTTCGATTTATCAAGTAACAAGCGGTCATGACCGCATCTCCCCAGAATCTTCTTGGTACATTCATATGGAACATCATAGCTCTTGAAACCTCCATTAGGTGCCGATTCTTTCTTTCGGCAACACCATTTTGTTGAGGAGTGTAAGGACAAGTCGTTTGATGCACAATGCCGAGTCTAGCTAGGTGATCTTTGAATTTGTTGCTCATATATTCACCACCATTATCTGTTCTAAAAATCTTAATCTTGGCATTGTAATTGTTAGCAATATAAGCTTGGAAATTCTCAAATGCATCAAGAACTCTATCTTTAGAGGGTAAAAGAGTAAGCCAAGTGTACTTTGATTTTTCATCTATGAATGTGACAAAGTATTTATTGTTATCTCTAGATGAGCAAGGTGAAGTCCAAACATCCGAATGCACAAGATCAAAGCAATTTTCATAGATTGTAGATGACTTAGTAAAAACGGTTTTGCAATGTTTTCCGAGAATACAAGATTCACAAGATAAATGATCAAAAACAACATTGGGAAGCATTATTTCAAGAGCCCGAGAATGGGGATGTCCTACTCTAGCATGCCATATCGCATTATTTGCTTTTCCTAAACAAGTTTGAAATTGAAAAACACTAGATGAGCTTGGTGATAAATCTTCTAAGACATAGAGATCATCCTTGGTGCCACCACCTCCTATCACTTTTCCGGATTTAATATCCTGAAAATGGAAGTCATTAGGACCAAAGATTGCATAACAATTCAAGTCACTAGTCATTCTTTTAACGGAAAGCAAATTCGATTCAAAATTCGGCATGTAAAAGGCTCTAGAGTTTCTATTAAATAGATTCAAGTTCCCAATTCCTTTGATAGGTATATTTTCACCATTTGTGATGAGGATATTGACCTCAGGACTCACATTGGGACTAAGGGAAATAAATAAAGAGTTGAATAAAATAGAATCGGAATTGTGAAACCGTGGATCAGATCACTCGGGACGCGGGATGTTGGATTCTGACCCGCGGTACGAGTGGCATCGATGCCAGGCGCGGATCAGTTCACGGGAAGGATCGGGAACAGACGGCACGCGGATCAGTACGCGGCATCGAGGCTTTGTCGACCCGCGGGACGAACGGCATCGAGGATCGTCCGAGGCGCGGAACGGACACAGCAACGGGTCAAGTGGAGCGGGTCGGATCTATCCGTGGGCAAACGGATAAACACGCGGATCCACCTGCGTGTTATCCAGAAACGGCGTCGTTTCTCTCGTACTGATGCATCCGGACGCAGATCGGTCCTGGTACGCAGAGACGCGTCCTCTCTCGCCCTGCGGTACGTGCGCAGTACGACGCCAGCTCGACCCATCCGGACCTGACCGCACCAAAACCTTATCCGACCGTTTGGAGTGCTTTTTCTAATGACCTATTTGTTTCTTTTCTATAAATAGGTTGTTTTATGATGATGTATCAGATTTTTGATTAATAAGAAAAATTAGAGTTCTTATTCTCCTTTACTCTCCATGGTTACATAATCTCTATACTCTTCTCTACTCTTCCTAATCTCTCAATCTTACTCTCAATCTCTTACAAATCTTACATGGTATCAGAGCAAAGCTCTTGGGATTTGAATCTTGTTAGGTTGAATCGTCATAAGAAAGTGTTAATCTTTCTTATGCGCTTAGCTTAACATATATAATCCGAAGCTTTCATCTTTAAATCTTTCAAAAGCTCTAGCTTTCATCTTTAATCTCTCAAAAGCTCTAGCTTTCATCGTCATAAGAAAGTGTTAATCTTTCTTATGCGCTTAGCTTAACATATATAATCCGAAGCTTTCATCTTTAAATCTTTCAAAAGCTCTAGCTTTCATCTTTAATCTCTCAAAAGCTCTAGCTTTCATCGTAAATCTCTCAAAAGCTCTAAGCTTTCTCCTTTTAAAGCTTAAAGCTTTCATCTTTGACCCGGTTTTTACTTAAAGCTTAAAGCTTTCTCTCTTGTTTTCTTAAAGCTTAAAGCTTTCACCTTTGACCGGTTCGTTTAAAATCTCTACTCTCAAAATGATGAACACTCTCGAGAGTACCAAACCGTTCGTTGTTCCGGTGATTCTTAAAGGAGGAAACTATCTTCTTTGGTCGAGAACTACTAAGACCGCGTTGAGTGGCCGCGGCTTGTGGAGTCATATTGATCTATCCCTTAGAGAAGCCGTCCATGACCCTTCATCGGACGAGGAGGAAGATGAGGAGACTAGACTAGCGGCGGCCAAGTGGTATCAAGAAGATCAAACTGTTCTAGCTATTCTTCAAAATGGTTTGGAAGCATCGATCCTTGAGGCTTACTCCTATTGTGAAACGGCGAATGAGTTATGGGAAACTCTCAAGAATGTCTATGGTAATGTCTCAAATCTTACTAGGGTGTTTGAGGTTAAGAAAGCTCTCAATGAGCTTAATCAAGAGGATATGGAGTTCACTAAACACTTTGGAAAATATCGATCTTTGTGGGCTGAGCTTGAGATGCTAAGGCCTAGCTCTATGGATCCGGTGGTGCTCAATAAACAAAGGGAGCAAGACAAGGTCTTTGGCCTTCTTCTCACCTTGAATCCGGTGTACAATGATCTCATAAAGCACATCCTCCGTTCCGATGAGTTACCAAGCCTTGATGATGTGTGTTCTCAAATCCAAAAGGAGCAAGGATCACAAGGGCTGTTCGGAGGAAAGGGGGAGCTTCACATGGCTAACCAAGGAACATATAACCGGTATGACAACCGGAAGAATGGGGGAACGAGTCGATATCGCAACCCACATCTCAAATGTGATCATTGCAAGAAGGAAGGCCATACCAAGGATAAATGTTGGGTTCTTCATCCTCATCTCTATACTCCAAGAGGAACTAATCCGAATTACAACAACTACAAGGGATCACGAGCTAACGGAGCATCGGTCAAACAAGATCACGGAGGGACCGGGTCCTCGAAGCAAGGAGAAGAAGGTAATCAAGCCGACTATGTAAGGAAATCCGACTTGGAATCTCTCATCAAGTCTATTGCCTCGCTCAAAGAATCCGGTAAAACTTTCTATACCCGTAAACCTAGTGATTCTCTTGTGGTAGATTCGGGAGCCTCTCATCATATGATTAGTAACTTAAACTTACTTGATAAACTTGAACCTTCTAGAGGAAATGTGATGATTGCTAATGGTGATAATATACCGATCAAAGGAATTGGGAACTTGAATCTATTTAATAAAAACTCTAAAGCTTTTTACATGCCAAATTTTGAATCAAACTTGCTTTCGGTTAAAAGGATGACTAGTGATTTGAATTGTTATGCAATCTTTGGTCCTAATGACTTCCATTTTCAGGATATTGAATCCGGAAAAGTGATAGGAGGTGGTGGTACCAAGGATGATCTCTATGTCTTAGAAGATTTATCACCAAGCTCATCTAGTGTTTTTAGATTTCAAACTTGTTTAGGAAAAGCTAATAATGCAATATGGCATGCTAGAGTAGGACATCCCCATTCTCGGGCTCTTGAAATAATGTTCCCAAATGTTGTCTTTGATCACTCTACTTGTGAATCTTGTATTCTCGGAAAACATTGCAAATCCGTTTTCACTAAGTCATCTACCGTTTATGCAAATTGCTTTGATCTTGTGCTTTCGGATGTTTGGACCTCACCTTGCTCATCTAGAGATAATAATAAATACTTTGTCACATTCATTGATGAAAAATCAAAATACACATGGCTTACTCTTTTACCCTCTAAAGATAAAGTTTTTGATGCATTTGTGAATTTTCAAACCTATATTGCTAACCAATACCATGCCAAGATTAAAATATTTAGAACAGATAATGGAGGTGAATACATGAGCAACCGATTTAAAGAACACCTATCTAAGCTTGGCATTGTGCATCAAACGACTTGTCCATACACACCACAACAAAATGGAGTGGCCGAACGAAAGAATCGCCACCTAATGGAAGTTTCAAGAGCCATGATGTTCCACATGAATGTGCCAAGGCGTTTTTGGGGAGATGCGGTCATGACCGCATATTATCTAATCAATCGGACACCAACCAAGGTCCTTGAGGATGTCTCTCCATATGAGGTACTCACTAAAGAAAAACCCTTTCTTAATCACTTGAGAGTATTTGGGTGTGTTTGTTTTGTGTTGGTGCCTAGGGAATTAAGGGACAAGCTAGAAGCAAAGAGCACAAGATGCATATTTCTCGGGTATTCAACAACGCAAAAGGGGTATAAGTGTTATGATCCGAGTTCGAGAAAAACTTATGTCTCTAGAGATGTGAAGTTCATAGAGGAGCAAGGGTTTTATGGGGTTAAAGACCGAGGAGATTTGAGTGATCTGGCAACACCGTCGGACCTTGGCTCTCATTTACGATTCCTTCTTCAAAATCTTGGGAATCATGAGCCAAGAGACAAAATTGGAAACCAAGAGAATCATCCTATAGCTCAAGAAGAAAGCGTTCAAGAGATAAGTCAAGAAGAAGAGATTCAAGAACTGATTCAAGGGGAAGACAATCATGATGAGGTTCCGGTTGAGTTAGAACAAGAGCAAGTGATTCATGAGGATGGAAGTCCGGAGGAAAAAGTTCAAGAACAAGACCAAGGGATTATTGAAGAAGAAACTCCGGAGGAAGTAATTCAAGAACCGGTTTTGCGAAAAAGTACAAGACTAAGAAAGGATCCCTCTCAATGGAAAGAGAGCCGTGTTTACTACAACAATGAGGCCGTAGCTCATCCGATTCAAGCTGTGTGTTCGATCGCCCTTCTACCTTCTTCTCATAGGGTGTTTGTGACAAAGATAGATGAGTATACAATACCTAAGACATTTGAGGAAGCCATGGAAGACAAGCATTGGGTTGAAGCGGTAGATGATGAGGTTGGAGCTATGGTTAAGAATCATACTTGGAATGAAGCCGATCTCCCCGAAGGCAAGAGAACCGTGAGCTCCAAATGGATATTTACAATAAAGTACTTGAGCAATGGAGATCTTGACAGGTATAAGGCTCGGTTGGTGGCTAGAGGATTCACTCAAACGTACGGAGATGATTACACGGATACATTTGCCCCGGTAGCAAAGCTCAACACGGTGAGAGTTGTGTTCTCTTTGGCGGCAAACTTAGATTGGGATCTTTGGCAAATGGACGTTAAAAATGCTTTCTTACAAGGCGACCTTGAGGAGGAAGTATATATGACGCCACCACCCGGTCTTGAGACCTCTATAACTCCCGGGAAGGTTCTCAAGCTCAACAAGGCTATCTACGGTTTAAAACAATCACCTAGAGCTTGGTACAAGAAACTTAGCTCAACACTCAAGGATAGAGGATTCAAGAAATGTCAGCTAGATCATGTTGAACTAAGTGCTACATCGGTACTTAGGGAAATAAATAATATTGGGTAATTTACCCAAGTGGAATAAAACGGATGGGTAAACCGCGGATCAGACGATAAGTGATCCGCGGGACGGAGCGGCTCGATGTCAGGACAGTCCGCAGTACTTGGGAGCATCGAGGATCAGTTCGGTACGCGGGTCAGTTGGAGTCTCGGACATCAGGACGTTCGGATGGACCCGCGGGACGAGAAGCTTCGAGGATCAGGACGAGAAGTGTCCGCGTGTTGATCCGGGTCACGTACCGGGTATTCGGATAAACACGCGGACCCTTACCGGGTTATCGGGTCATGTGCTGATCCGTGATGCCAACGTTCAGATAAGGACGCTGCGGACGTACGGAACTCGGGCAAGGCACGTACCGCGGTCCGGGCAATGTACCGAGACACTTTTTACTCATTTTGTTCAAATTTTAAATCCGGTCATGCTGACCAACCTAGTCTTTGCTATTTATGGGTTTGTTCTGATCTTGTATTCCTTAAGCTTGAATAATAAAAATGTTTTTCAAGTTCATATTCTCCTAATCTCTAAACCGATCCAAATCTCTATTTTTCTCTCTTATTCTCTAAAATCTAACATGGTATCAGAGCAGGTTGTGATCCTTAATCTCTACTAAATCTCATAAACTTCTTGGTTCATCAATCTCTCGGTCTAAAATCTCAAAAATCCTTCGATCCGAAACTTTCTTAAAGTGTTAGGTTGAATCGTTATATTGAGATATCCATTCTCTCTATGCGCTTAACCTAACCTATATTAGAAGAGAGTTTTAGTTACGGTAACTCTAAAGATTCAAACTTTGTGATAAAATCAATCTAAGTTTGAAAGTTCTCATGGAAAATGCTAAATCTTTGGTGATTCCCGTGGTTCTCAAGGGTGAGAATTACTTATTGTGGTCTAGAACCACTAAAACAGCTCTTTGTGGTCGAGGTCTATGGAACCACATTGATATCTCTACAAGGCCGGCTTTTGACTCAAGTGAAGAAGAGAATGAAGAGGCGGTAAAGGAGAAGGAAGCCAAGTGGTTCCAAGAGGACCAAACGGTGTTGGCGATCCTTCAAAATGGGCTTGAACCGGCTATTCTCGAAGCCTACTCCTATTGTGAGACGGCGGTGGAACTTTGGGAAACTTTGAAAAACGTGTATGGAAACACATCAAATCTCTCTCGGGTGTTCGAAGTAAAGAAGGCCATCAACAATCTTCATCAAGAGGACATGGAGTTTACTAAGCATTTTGGGAAATATAGATCCTTATGGGCTGAACTAGAAATGCTTATGCCAAGCTCGGTCGATCCAACGGTAATCAACGAACGGAAGGAGCAAGATAAGGTGTTCGGCCTTCTTCTTACATTGAGCCCGGTCTTCAACGATCTCATCAAGCATATTCTTAGATTGGACCATCTCCCAAGTCTTGATGATGTGTGTGCTCAAATCCAAAGGGAACAAGGATCTCTTGGGCTCTTTAGTGGTAAGGGGGAGCTTCCGACGGCTAACAAGGGTGTGTACCGGTTTGATGAGAAGAAATCCAAGGGATGGTGCGATCATTGTAAAAGGAAGGGACACACTAAGGATAAATGCTGGTTGCTTCATCCACATCTCAAGGAACGCTTCTACAACGATCGAGCAAGGGACAACGACCGTGCTAATATCTCTAAGGTGAACTTTGTCTCGGCCAAAGGTGATCAACCGAAGAGCCAACCCACAACACCGGTCAAGATAGGAAGTGATGCGGTCCAAGAAGATTATGTGAGGAAATCCGACTTGGAGGCTTTCTTTAAAGCCTTGAACGCAAGCAAAGAATCCGGTAAAACTTTCTTTACTCGAACTCCTAATAGTTCCTTGATAATTGATTCGGGAGCTTCACATCACATGATAAGTAATTTGAACATGCTTGAAAATGTGAAATCAATTAATGGTAATGTTGAAATTGCTAATGGTGATAATATTCCCATAAAAGGAATTGGAACCTTGAGGCTATTTGATAAAGATTCAAAAGCGTTTTATATGCCTAATTTTACCTCAAATTTACTATCGGTTAAAAGAGCAACTAAAGACTTGAATTGTTATGCAATTTTTGGTCCTAATGATGTTCATTTTCAGGATATTAAGTCCGGAAAGATAATTGGGGAAGGTGGTACCAAGGATGATCTTTATGTTCTTGAAGATATTTCGTCAAGCTTATCTAGTTCTTGTTCTTTTAAATCTTGTTTAGGAGTTTCCAATAATGCGATTTGGCATGCTAGATTAGGTCATCCTCATTCTAGAGCTTTTGAAATAATGTTACCTAATGTTTACTTTGATCATTTGAGTTGTGAATCTTGTATCCTTGGTAAACATTGCAAATCGGTTTTTCCAAAATCTACTACCACTTATGATAATTGTTTTGACTTGATTCATTCGGATGTGTGGACCTCCCCTTGCATTTCTAGAGATAATAACAAATACTTTGTCACCTTTATAGATGAGAAATCGAAATACACTTGGATTACACTTTTACCATCTAAAGATAGAGTATTTGAGGCATTTATGAATTTTGAAGCTTATATTGCTAACCAATACAATGCAAAGATCAAAATTTTTAGAACAGATAATGGAGGGGAGTATACTAGCAACCGGTTCAAAGAACACCTCAAAAAGCAAGGCATATTCCATCAAACAAGTTGTCCCTACACCCCCCAACAAAATGGTGTAGCCGAACGGAAGAATCGTCATTTGATGGAAGTCTCTAGATCGATGATGTTTCATATGAATGTTCCAAGAAGATTTTGGGGAGATGCCGTAATGACGGCTTGCTATCTAATCAACCGAACACCAACCAAAATCTTGGGAGATTATGCACCATTTGAGGTATTAAACAAAACTAAACCTTTTATTGAACATCTAAAGGTTTTTGGTTGTCTTTGTTTTGTGTTAGTACCCGGTGAACTACGGAACAAGCTAGATGCCAAGAGCTTGAGATGCATCTTCCTTGGATACTCAACTACTCAAAAGGGCTATAAATGTTATGATCCGATTACAAGGAAGACGGTTGTGTCAAAGGATGTGAAATTCATTGAGGACAAAGGGTATTACGGTTTGGATGCCAAAGAAAACTTGGATGATTTAACCATCCCGTCGGACCTTGGCTCTAATCTACGGTTCCTTCTTCAAAACTTGGGAACCCATGAGCCAAGAGACACTATGGGTAAGGCCGTTCCGTCTCCGCCAAGTCAAGAATCTCAAAGCATACCGAGTAACTCATCCGAACCTCAAGAAGTGGTTCAAGAAGATGTGCAAGATCCAGACAATGCTCAAGAAGTGTCTCAAGAGGATGGTCAAGAACAAGAGGATACTTTAGTGGAACAAGAGGAGCATCAAGAACAAGAAGAGATTCAAGTTACTCAAGCTCCGGTCGAGCCGGTGCTTAGAAGAAGTACTAGGGTCAAGAAAGATCCCTCTCAATGGAAAGAGAGTAGAGTCTACTACAACTATCAAGCCGTAACCCATCCTATACAAGCAGTGTGTTCTCTCGCCTTTCTCCCTTCCTCCCATCGTGCTTTTCTCACCAAGATAGACGAACATACAATTCCAAAGACCTATGAGGAGGCTATGGAGAATGAACAGTGGGTAGAGGCTGTAGATGATGAAGTAGGAGCTATGGTAAGAAATCATACATGGGATGAGGCTGATTTGCCGTTTGGGAAGAGAGCCGTGACATCAAAATGGGTCTTCACAATCAAGTATTTAAGCAATGGTGACCTTGAAAGGTATAAAGCTCGGTTGGTTGCTAGGGGATTCACACAAACGTATGGAGATGATTATACGGATACATTTGCACCGGTTGCTAAGCTCCATACGGTTAGAGTGGTATTCTCGTTGGCGGTTAACTTGGAGTGGGAGCTTTGGCAAATGGACGTTAAAAACGCCTTTCTACAAGGAGATCTTGAAGAAGAGGTCTACATGACGCCCCCTCCCGGGCTTGAGACATCCATTGCTCCGGGAAAAGTACTTAGGCTAAGAAAAGCCATATACGGTCTCAAACAATCTCCACGAGCTTGGTACAAGAAGTTGAGTAGCACTCTCAAGGAGAGAGGTTTCAAGAAGTGTGAACTTGATCATACCCTATTTACACTACAAAGTAAAAAGGGAATGGTAGTTGTGTTGATCTATGTTGATGATATGGTAATCACCGGTGATGATAAAGAAGGAATTCAAGAAACAAAGGATTTTCTCAAATCGGTGTTTGAAATCAAAGATCTTGGAGAATTGAAGTACTTCCTTGGTATTGAAGTGTGTCGGTTCAAGAATGGATTACACATTAGTCAACGGAAGTATACCTTGGATTTGTTGAAAGAAACCGGGAAACTTGCATGTAAACCGGCAAAGACACCATTGGAGGAAGGATACAAAGCCGATCGAAAGGGGGAGCAAGAAGATGAGTTGTATGAAGATCCCTCTAGATATAGGAGACTTGTTGGGAAATTGATCTACTTGACTCTTACACGACCGGATATATGCTTTGCGGTTAACCAAGTAAGCCAACATATGAAAGAGCCAAAGATATACCATTGGCAAATGGTTGAGAGGATACTTAGGTATCTCAAGGAGAGTCCGGGAAAAGGAATTTGGATGGGAAAGAATGAGAACTCCGATGTGGTTGGATATTGTGATGCGGATTGGGCCGGAGATAGAAGTGATAGAAGATCGACAACCGGCTATTGCACATTCATCGGAGGGAATTTGGTGACTTGGAGAACAAAGAAACAAAAGGAGGTCTCGTGTTCTAGCGCGGAAGCCGAATATAGAGCAATGAGGAAGTTGACTAATGAGCTCACTTGGCTAAGAGGGATTCTTGCACATTTGGGGATTGAAACTACGAAGCCGATGGTCATGCATTGTGATAACCAAGCCGCCATTCATATAGCAACGAACTCGGTATTCCATGAGAGGACGAAGCACATTGAAATCGATTGTCACAAAGTGAGAGAGAAGATCGAGCAAGGATGGACTCTACCGTGTTACACTAGAAGCGAAGACCAACTAGCGAATATTTTCACCAAGGCCGCAAGTCTCAAGGTTTGCACTTATCTTTATGACAAACTTGGACTTGTGGATTTGACCCATCCGTAGAAGACCTCTTGCCTGCAACCATCACACTCTTTTTCCCTTAGTAAAGTTTTGTCCCACGTGGTTTTCTTTACTAAGGTTTTTAATGAGGTGATAGTTGTGAGCTTTCCAAGTTAAGCATAAATACTTTATGTTTAACTTGAGGGGGAGTGTTGAACTAAGTGCTACATCGGTACTTAGGGAAATAAATAATATTGGGTAATTTACCCAAGTGGAATAAAACGGATGGGTAAACCGCGGATCAGACGATAAGTGATCCGCGGGACGGAGCGGCTCGATGTCAGGACAGTCCGCAGTACTTGGGAGCATCGAGGATCAGTTCGGTACGCGGGTCAGTTGGAGTCTCGGACATCAGGACGTTCGGATGGACCCGCGGGACGAGAAGCTTCGAGGATCAGGACGAGAAGTGTCCGTGTGTTGATCCGGGTCACGTACCGGGTATTCGGATAAACACGCGGACCCTTATCGGGTTATCGGGTCATGTGCTGATCCGTGATGCCAACGTTCAGATAAGGACGCTGCGGACGTACGGAACTCGGGCAAGGCACGTACCGCGGTCCGGGCAATGTACCGAGACACTTTTTACTCATTTTGTTCAACTTTTAAATCCGGTCATGCTGACCAACCTAGTCTTTGCTATTTATGGGTTAGTTCTGATCTTGTATTCCTTAAGCTTGAATAATAAAAATGTTTTTCAAGTTCATATTCTCCTAATCTCTAAACCGATCCAAATCTCTATTTTTCTCTCTTATTCTCTAAAATCTAACAGATCATACCCTTTTTACTCTTCAAGGACCGGATGGGATAGTTGTGGTTTTGATTTATGTGGATGATATGATCATATCCGGGAGTGATAAGAAAGGGATTCAAGACACAAAGGACTTTCTTAACTCGACGTTTGAGATGAAGGACCTCGGAGAAGTAAAATACTTTCTTGGGATTGAAGTGTGTAGGTTCAAGAATGGTTTGCATATTTCCCAAAGGAAGTATACATTGGATTTGTTGAAAGAGACCGGAAAGCTTGGAGCTAAACCAGCTAAAACCCCATTAGAAGAAGGATATAAAGGCGTTCGAAAGGGGGAGAAAGATAATGAACCATACGAGGATCCATCAAGATATAGAAGGCTTGTGGGAAAGTTGATCTATTTGTGCCTCACAAGACCGGATATAAGTTTTGCGGTTAACCAAATTAGCCAACATATGCAAAAACCAACGGTGTATCATTGGCAAATGGTTGAGAGGATCCTTAGATACTTGAAAGCTAGTCCGGGTTTAGGAGTTTGGATGGGAAAGAATGAAAGTTCCGATGTGGTTGGTTATTGTGATGCGGATTGGGCCGGTGATAGAAACGATAGAAGATCGACAACGGGATATTGCACGTTCATTGGTGGGAACTTGGTAACATGGAGGACTAAGAAGCAAAAGGAGGTATCATGCTCAAGTGCGGAAGCCGAGTATAGAGCCATGAAGAAGTTGACAAACGAGCTTACTTGGTTGAGAGGAATCTTGGCTCACTTGGGGATAGAAACGGATAAGCCGATGATAATGCATTGTGATAACCAAGCTGCGATTCACATTGCTACGAACTCGGTATTCCATGAGAGAACGAAGCACATTGAGATAGATTGCCACAAAGTTCGAGAAAAGATTGAGCAAGGATGGACGCTACCGTGCTTTACAAGGAGTGAGGAACAACTAGCGGATGTGTTCACTAAATCCGCAAGTCTTAATGTTTGCAATAACATTTTGGGCAAACTAGGACTTGTGGATCTCACACATCCATGAGAAGACCCCTTACTTGCAATCATCACACTCTTTTTCCCTTATCAAAGTTTTGTCCCACGTGGTTTTCTTTGATAAGGTTTTTAATGAGGTGATGGTTGTGAGTCTCCAAGTTAAGCATAAATTCTTTATGTTTAACTTGAGGGGGAGTATTGACCTTAGGACTCACATTGGGACTAAGGGAAATAAATAAAGAGTTGAATAAAATAAAATCGGAATTGTGAAACCGTGGATCGGATCACTCGGGACGCGGGACGTTGGATTCTGACCTGCGGTACGAGTGGCATCGATGCCAGGCGCGGATCAGTTCACGGGAAGGATCGGGAACAGACGGCACGCAGATCAGTACGCGGCATCGAGGCTTTGTCGACCCGCGGGACGAACGGCATCGAGGATCGTCCGAGGCGCAGAACGGACACAGCAACGGGTCAAGTGGAGCGGGTCGGATCTATCCGTGGGCAAACAGATAAACACGCGGATCCACCTGCGTGTTATCCAGAAACGGCGTCGTTTCTCTCGTACTGATGCATCCCGACGCAGATCGGTCCTGGTACGCTGAGACGCGTCCTCTCTCGCCCTGCGGTACGTGCGCAGTACGACGCCAGCTCGACCCATCCGGACCTGACCGCACCAAAACCTTATCCGACCGTTTGGAGTGCTTTCTCTAATGACCTATTTGTTTCTTTTCTATAAATAGGTTGTTTTATGATGATGTATCAAATTTTTGATTAATAAGAAAAATTAGAGTTCTTATTCTCCTTTACTCTCCATGGTTACATAATCTCTATACTCTTCTCTACTCTTCCTAATCTCTCAATCTTACTCTCAATCTCTTACAAATCTTACAGAGGACATCGGTTCAGACCACAAACCAACTCCAATACCAATGCCAATAGTTCGACCTGGTCCAATGACAAGATCAAAGTCCAAGCAATTAACTAGGAGGATCAACCTTGCTGTGCAAGTTTTCGTTGCATCTTTAGCTCCAAAACTACTTCCTGTCAACCTTGATCCCACAAGAACACACCAAGGGACATTAGAGCTCGCCATCTCTGCACCAAACAGGAAAGAAGAAGATATCTTCAAGACTGATCAAGAACCATCATCAGAAGAAGATGAAGAGCTTGAAGAACTACATGAAGATTTCTACTCCAATTTTCAAGCTCTTAGCACATCTGACCAAGAAACACATCAAGGTGAGTTTTTCAATTTATATACTGTCTTTGCAGGTGATTCAAGCCTTCCACAACACTAAGAACCAAGAAAAACGAAATCACTTCTTTTTTTTAAGTTCTGGCCATAGTTTCCTTGTTTGGCTTTAATGAAACTCTGCACTTTGTTTAGATTAGTTTTTAAACTTCTTGCTGTTTTCTTTTGAAAGTCCTGTTGTTTTGAGTCTTTTCTTGTTGTTTTGAGTCAGAACCCTAGAAGGTTCAAGCTGAAGGACTGTTTATAAAGTCCCATTGCAGCATTGTAGCCACCACAACTTTTTACCTATCAATAAAGAACTGAATTTTCTTTGAGCATTCTTGAGTGAATTCTCAGCCTTGTTTGAGCTTGTGTGTGTGATTCACATAGGAGCAAACATCAGTACCGTATCAGAGAATCATCATCACTCTGTGTCGTGCTATCAATCCATCAACACTCCCCACAATCTGATCTCACACGAAAGAGTGAACACCATCGTGTTTGATTCCATCTTCCACCATTCAACCACCACAAGAAAGAGCGAACGCCAGCTTGTGGTTCCAGCCATCGAATCAGGTTGTAAGACTCACCACCGAGTCGTACATCATCTGGTATCAGAGCCAAAGGTCCCAACCTTTGGTTTCTCTATCCCTTTCTTATTTGCTTGAATTATGATTTGAATTTGTTTCTGCTTTGTTTGCTTCATAGTTGTTTTGAATTTTGTTTCAGATTGCTTTAAACCCAGAAAAACCCATAAAAATAGTTTTTGTTTCATAGTTGTTTCCAATATCTGTTTCAGATTTCTTAAAACCCCTTTAACCCATAGAAAAAAAAAACGTTTTTGCTTCATATTTTGTTTCAATCTCTGTTTCCAGCTTGTTTAAGAACCAAAACCCCTAAAGAAGTTTACCTATTGCATTTCTGTTTACGTATTGTTGTTTCACTTTGTTATTCTGAGTTCTTATTGATTTGTGTTTTCGATTGTTGAGTTTCATATAGATTAAGTTGCAGTTATCATTGACTATCGATTGTGAGAACTGTTTGATTCTAGTTTGAATTTCAATTGCATTACACTCGGTGCTTTTAACCAATTGTTGTTTCTGTTGAGTTTCCAAGGAAAAGAGAGACACTCATCATGGTTGGAGAGACAAACAACAATGAAAACATCGATCCGCAAGCTGCCTTGCTACAAATGCTCACAGAAATGAGGACTGAGTTGCGAGGTTTTGGGGAACGTATTGATCGCCTTGAACAACCTCAACCGAGAGGTCCAAACAATGCACAAGGAGCTCCTCCAGCTAGGAGAAATGTTCAAGTCAACAATCAAAGAGACGAAGATGAGTCTGGTGATGAAAGCATGTCTGAGGCAGAAGAAGATTTTCACCGTGATCCCTTGAGACGCCAAAACCAGAGGAGACGTGATCCTATAAGAGGGAATCGACATAGGGAGCGTGAGCGGCGAGAAGTTAACCATGAGATAAAGTTAACACCTCCCACGTTTGCTGGAAAGTCGAATCCAGAGGTGTATCTAGACTGGGAAAGGCGCATGGAGTATATATTTGAATGTTATGGCTATGGAGAGCACAAGAAAGTGGCTTTAGCTTCTGCACAACTCACTGAAAATGCACTAGCTTGGTGGGATAGAACTGTTGCAGAGAGGAGGAGACAACTCTTTGGTCCCATACAAACATGGCATGACATGAAATACCTCTTACGGTTGAGATATGTTCCTGAGCACTACCACCGAGACCTTCAAAAGCGATTCAGGAAGCTTGTACAAGGAAACCGGACTGTAGAAGAGTATTTTGAAGAATTTGAGAAGCTTATGAACTCATTAGAGTTAGAAGAATCAGAAGAGGCCTTAATGGCTCAGTTTGTAGATGGCCTTCATGATCGCATAGCTCGAAAGGTGGAGAGGGCAAGATACAGCGGTCTACATGAGTTGCTGCACTTATCTGTACAAGTAGAACAACAGAACAAGAAGAAGACCTCTATGTCTAATCGAAACCGAAACCAACAGCCTTGGCAAGCAAGCAACAACAAACCTATGGAGAAAGGCAAAGCTAATGAGATTGATACTCGATCCAAAGGCAAAACTAGTGAACAACCCTCTAGCTCGTGGCAAGAACCAGGTAAGTTTACTAACCCAAGTCAATCTCGTACTCGTTGTTGAAAGTACTCACCAAGCAAGTGAATCAAGATGAAGAACAAAGTCAGATTGGTTATGAAATGGTGTTGGGCTTGATCAGAATCAGAATGGACTTTATTTTGGGCCTGTGAACAGTAAAAACGTTTTTATTGATTCTTTCTTTATACATATGTATGTGGTTGTAAACAATAGAATAATAAGATCAGATCAACAAAAATCTCTCTCTCTCTAAACTCTCTCATTTGTTCTAGATCTGGATCACCACAAGATCATCCTTAATCTCTTAAATCTCTTCTGATCTCTTAAAATCTTCATGGTATTAGAGCATTAAAGCTCTTGAAGACCTTATTTCCGCAAGTTTACTCTGTTCTTTGATCTTTCTATGGAGAATCAAAAGCAACTAACTCTTCCAGTTGTTCTTAAAGGGAGCAACTATCTCTTGTGGTATAGAACCACAAAGACAGTACTAAGGAGTCGTGGGCTTTGGGTACACTGCCTAAGCTCTCAAGATGTGTCTGAGGACACGAAAAAGGCTGGAACCTCTGGAGCTGAAGCTGGAGAAGGTGGCGTAGAGTCTCATGCCAAGATCAGCACCAGCACAGAGGATTCCAAGTGGATCCAAGAGGATCAGCTTGTTCTTGCTGTTCTTCAGAGCTCTCTGGAGCAGAGCATCCTTGCTTCTTACTCCTATGTGGATGTTAGATTTTAGAGAATAAGAGAGAAAAATAGAGATTTGGATCGGTTTAGAGATTAGGAGAATATGAACTTGAAAAACATTTTTATTATTCAAGCTTAAGGAATACAAGATCAGAACTAACCCATAAATAGCAAAGACTAGGTTGGTCAGCATGACCGGATTTAAAAGTTGAACAAAATGAGTAAAAAGTGTCTCGGTACATTGCCCGGACCGCGGTACGTGCCTTGCCCGAGTTCCGTACGTCCGCAGCGTCCTTATCCGAACGTTGGCATCACGGATCAGCACATGACCCGATAACCCGGTAAGGGTCCGCGTGTTTATCCGAATACCCGGTACGTGACCCGGATCAACACGCGGACACTTCTCGTCCTGATCCTCGAAGCTTCTCGTCCCGCGGGTCCATCCGAACGTCCTGATGTCCGAGACTCCAACTGACCCGCGTACCGAACTGATCCTCGATGCTCCCAAGTGCTGCGGACTATCCTGACATCGAGCCGCTCCGTCCCGCGGATCACTTATCGTCTGATCCGCGGTTTACCCATCCGTTTTATTCCACTTGGGTAAATTACCCAATATTATTTATTTCCCTAAGTACCGATGTAGCACTTAGTTCAACACTCCCCCTCAAGTTAAACATAAAGGATTTATGCTTAACTTGGAAAGCTCACAACTATCACCTCATTAAAAACCTTAGTAAAGAAAACCACGTGGGACAAAACTTTACTAAGGGAAAAAGAGTGTGATGGTTGCAAGCAAGAGGTCTTCTACGGATGGGTCAAATCCACAAGTCCAAGTTTGCCATAAAGATAAGTGCAAACCTTGAGACTTGCGGCCTTGGTGAAAATATCCGCTAGTTGGTCTTCGCTTCTAGTGTAATACGGTAGAGTCCATCCTTGCTCGATCTTCTCTCTCACTTTGTGACAATCGATTTCAATGTGCTTCGTCCTCTCATGGAATACCGAGTTCGTTGCTATATGAATAGCGGCTTGGTTATCACAATGCATGACCATCGGCTTCGTAGTTTCAATCCCCAAATGTGCAAGAATCCCTCTTAGCCAAGTGAGCTCATTAGTCAACTTCCTCATTGCTCTATATTCGGCTTCCGCGCTAGAACACGAGACCTCCTTTTGTTTCTTTGTTCTCCAAGTCACCAAATTCCCTCCAATGAATGTGCAATAGCCTGTTGTCGATCTTCTATCACTTCTATCTCCGGCCCAATCCGCATCACAATATCCAACCACATCGGAGTTCTCATTCTTTCCCATCCAAATTCCTTTTCCCGGACTCTCCTTGAGATACCTAAGTATCCTCTCAACCATTTGCCAATGGTATATCTTTGGCTCTTTCATATGTTGGCTTACTTGGTTAACCGCAAAGCATATATCCGGTCGTGTAAGAGTCAAGTAGATCAATTTCCCAACAAGCCTCCTATATCTAGAGGGATCTTCATACAACTCATCTTCTTGCTCCCCCTTTCGATCGGCTTTGTATCCTTCCTCCAATGGTGTCTTTGCCGGTTTACATGCAAGTTTCCCGGTTTCTTTCAACAAATCCAAGGTATACTTCCGTTGACTAATGTGTAATCCATTCTTGAACCGACACACTTCAATACCAAGGAAGTACTTCAATTCTCCAAGATCTTTGATTTCAAACACCGATTTGAGAAAATCCTTTGTTTCTTGAATTCCTTCTTTATCATCACCGGTGATTACCATATCATCAACATAGATCAACACAACTACCATTCCCTTTTTACTTTGTAGTGTGAATAGGGTATGATCTAGTTCACACTTCTTGAAACCTCTCTCCTTGAGAGTGCTACTCAACTTCTTGTACCAAGCTCGTGGAGATTGTTTGAGACCGTATATGGCTTTTCTTAGCCTAAGTACTTTTCCCGGAGCAATGGATGTCTCAAGCCCGGGAGGGGGCGTCATGTAGACCTCTTCTTCAAGATCTCCTTGTAGAAAGGCGTTTTTAACGTCCATTTGCCAAAGCTCCCACTCCAAGTTAACCGCCAACGAGAATACCACTCTAACCGTATGGAGCTTAGCAACCGGTGCAAATGTATCCGTATAATCATCTCCATACGTTTGTGTGAATCCCCTAGCAACCAACCGAGCTTTATACCTTTCAAGGTCACCATTGCTTAAATACTTGATTGTGAAGACCCATTTTGATGTCACGGCTCTCTTCCCAAATGGCAAATCCGCCTCATCCCATGTATGATTTCTTACCATAGCTCCCACTTCATCATCTACAGCCTCTACCCACTGTTCATTCTCCATAGCCTCCTCATAGGTCTTTGGAATTGTATGTTCGTCTATCTTGGTGAGAAAAGCACGATGGGAGGAAGGGAGAAAGGCGAGAGAACACACTGCTTGTATAGGATGGGTTACGGCTTGATAGTTGTAGTAGACTCTACTCTCTTTCCATTGAGAGGGATCTTTCTTGACCCTAGTACTTCTTCTAAGCACCGGCTCGACCGGAGCTTGAGTAACTTGAATCTCTTCTTGTTCTTGATGCTCCTCTTGTTCCACTAAAGTATCCTCTTGTTCTTGACCATCCTCTTGAGACACTTCTTGAGCATTGTCTTGATCTGGCACATCTTCTTGAACCACTTCTTGAGGTTCGGATGAGTTACTCGGTATGCCTTGAGATTCTTGACTTGGCGGAGACGAAACGGCCTTACCCATAGTGTCTCTTGGCTCTTGGGTTCCCAAGTTTTGAAGAAGGAACCGTAGATTAGAGCCAAGGTCAGACGGGATGGTTAAATCATCCAAGTTTTCTTTGGCATCCAAACCGTAATACCCTTTGTCCTCAATGAATTTCACATCCCTTGACACAACCGTCTTCCTTGTAATCGGATCATAACATTTATAGCCCTTTTGAGTAGTTGAGTATCCAAGGAAGATGCATCTCAAGCTCTTGGCATCTAGCTTGTTCCGTAGCTCACCGGGTACTAACACAAAACAAAGACAACCAAAAACCTTTAGATGTTCAATAAAAGGTTTAGTTTTGTTTAATACCTCAAATGGTGCATAATCTCCCAAGATTTTGGTTGGTGTTCGGTTGATTAGATAGCAAGCCGTCATTACGGCATCTGCCCAAAATCTTCTTGGAACATTCATATGAAACATCATCGATCTAGAGACTTCCATCAAATGACGATTCTTCCGTTCGGCTACACCATTTTGTTGGGGGGTGTAGGGACAACTTGTTTGATGGAATATGCCTTGCTTTTTGAGGTGTTCTTTGAACCGGTTGCTAGTATACTCCCCTCCATTATCTGTTCTAAAAATTTTGATCTTTGCATTGTATTGGTTAGCAATATAAGCTTCAAAATTCATAAATGCCTCAAATACTCTATCTTTAGATGGTAAAAGTGTAATCCAAGTGTATTTCGATTTCTCATCTAGAAATGTGACAAAGTATTTGTTATTATCTCTAGAAATGCAAGGGGAGGTCCACACATCCGAATGAATCAAGTCAAAACAATTATCATCAGTGGTAGTAGATTTTGGAAAAACCGATTTGCAATGTTTACCAAGGATACAAGATTCACAACTCAAATGATCAAAGTAAACATTAGGTAACATTATTTCAAAAGCTCTAGAATGAGGATGACCTAATCTAGCATGCCAAATCGCATTATTGGAAACTCCTAAACAAGATTTAAAAGAACAAGAACTAGATAAGCTTGGCGAAATATCTTCAAGAACATAAAGATCATCCTTGGTACCACCTTCCCCAATTATCTTTCCGGACTTAATATCCTGAAAATGAACATCATTAGGACCAAAAATTGCATAACAATTCAAGTCTTTAGTTGCTCTTTTAACCGATAGTAAATTTGAGGTAAAGTTAGGCATATAAAACGCTTTTGAATCTTTATCAAATAGCCTCAAGGTTCCAATTCCTTTTATGGGAATATTATCACCATTAGCAATTTCAACATTACCATTAATTGATTTCACATTTTCAAGCATGTTCAAATTACTTATCATGTGATGTGAAGCTCCCGAATCAATTATCAAGGAACTATTAGGAGTTCGAGTGAAGAAAGTTTTACCGGATTCTTTGCTTGCGTTCAAGGTTTTAAAGAAAGCCTCCAAGTCTGATTTCCTCACATAATCTTCTTGGACCGCATCACTTCCTATCTTGACCGGTGTTGTGGGTTGGCTCTTCGGTTGATCACCTTTGGCCGAGACAAAGTTCACCTTAGAGGTATTAGCACGGTCGTTGTCCCTTGCTCGATCGTTGTAGAAGCGTTCCTTGAGATGTGGATGAAGCAACCAGCATTTATCCTTAGTGTGTCCCTTCCTTTTACAATGATCGCACCATCCCTTGGATTTCTTCTCATCAAACCGGTACACACCCTTGTTAGCCGTCGGAAGCTCCCCCTTACCACTAAAGAGCCCAAGAGATCCTTGTTCCCTTTGGATTTGAGCACACACATCATCAAGACTTGGGAGATGGTCCAATCTAAGAATATGCTTGATGAGATCGTTGAAGACCGGGCTCAATGTAAGAAGAAGGCCGAACACATTATCTTGCTCCTTCCGTTCGTTGATTACCGTTGGATCGACCGAGCTTGGCCTAAGCATTTCTAGTTCAGCCCATAAGGATCTATATTTCCCAAAATGCTTAGTAAACTCCATGTCCTCTTGATGAAGATTATTGATGGCCTTCTTTACTTCGAACACCCGAGAGAGATTTGATGTGTTTCCATACACGTTTTTCAAAGTTTCCCAAAGTTCCACCGCCGTCTCACAATAGGAGTAGGCTTCGAGAATAGCCGGTTCAAGCCCATTTTGAAGGATCGCCAACACCGTTTGGTCCTCTTGGAACCACTTGGCTTCCTTCTCCTTTACCGCCTCTTCATCCTCTTCTTCACTTGAGTCAAAGGCCGGCCTTGTAGAGATATCAATGTGGTTCCATAGACCTCGACCACAAAGAGCTGTTTTAGTGGTTCTAGACCACAATAAGTAATTCTCACCCTTGAGAACCACGGGAATCACCAAAGCTTTAGTATTTTCCATGAGAACTTTCAAACTTAGATTGATTTTATCACAAAGTTTGAATCTTTAGAGTCACCGCAACTAAAACTCTCTTCTAATATAGGTTAGGTTAAGCGCATAGAGAGAATGGATATCTCAATATAACGATTCAACCTAACACTTTAAGAAAGTTTCGGATCGAAGGATTTTTGAGATTTTAGACCGAGAGATTGATGAACCAAGAAGTTTATGAGATTTAGTAGAGATTAAGGATCGCAACCCACTCTGATACCATGTTAGATTTTAGAGAATAAGAGAGAAAAATAGAGATTTGGATCGGTTTAGAGATTAGGAGAATATGAACTTGAAAAACATTTTTATTATTCAAGCTTAAGGAATACAAGATCAGAACTAACCCATAAATAGCAAAGACTAGGTTGGTCAGCATGACCGGATTTAAAAGTTGAACAAAATGAGTAAAAAGTGTCTCGGTACATTGCCTGGACCGCGGTACGTGCCTTGCCCGAGTTCCGTACGTCCGCAGCGTCCTTATCTGAACGTTGGCATCACGGATCAGCACATGACCCGATAACCCGGTAAGGGTCCGCGTGTTTATCCGAATACCCGGTACGTGACCCGGATCAACACGCGGACACTTCTCGTCCTGATCCTCGAAGCTTCTCGTCCCGCGGGTCCATCCGAACGTCCTGATGTCCGAGACTCCAACTGACCCGCGTACCGAACTGATCCTCGATGCTCCCAAGTGCTGCGGACTGTCCTGACATCGAGCCGCTCCGTCCCGCGGATCACTTATCGTCTGATCCGCGGTTTACCCATCCGTTTTATTCCACTTGGGTAAATTACCCAATATTATTTATTTCCCTAAGTACCGATGTAGCACTTAGTTCAACAGTGGAGACAGCAAAGGAGTTGTGGGAGACTCTCTTGGGGGTTTATGGTAATGAATCCAATCTTAGTAGAATCTTTGAAATTAAGAGAGCTCTAAACAACCTTCAGCAAGAAGGGAAAGAGTTCAAGGATCTCTTTGGAGAGTTCAGAGGGCTATGGGCTGAATTAGATATGCTCAGACCGCCCACTCTTGATGTCAAAGAGATGATTGAGAGGAGAGAGCAAGATCAAGTATTTGGACTGCTCCTCACTCTAGATGAGTCTTACACAGGACTGATTCATCATATCTTGCGGCTTGAGAAGATGCCTACGTTAAACCAAGTGTGTATGATGATTCAGAAGGAGGAAGGCTCTAAAGGTCTCTTTAAAGGGACAAGTGAGACTGCCCATATGGGCAGAAGCAAAGAAGCGGTTGAAGCTGCCCATGTAAGCAGAGGTGGTTATCAAACTGAATGAAAACAACTATGGTGTGAGCATTGTAAGATGAAGGGACACACCAAAGACAAATGCTGGACTCTCCATCCACATTTGAGACCCAAGAATCTGAGAGGAATGGCTCAAACATCAAGGGGGGCTGCTGGAGTGGCTGTAGCCGCCTCAGATGATGTTGTAAGGAGGTCTGACTTGGATGCTCTCATCAAGAGCATTGCCAAGCTCACTGAATCAGGTAAGAGTCTCTTTGCATCTAGAACTCTCAAACCGGTTATAATTGATTCAGGGGCCTCCCATCACATGATTAGTGATAAGAAGTTGTTGTCCAATGTTAAGCCTCACTTGGGAAAGGTTACAATAGCAAATGGACAGGATGTTGAGATTAGGGGAATCGGAGATTTAGAGTTGTTTAGTAAGAATACAAAAGCTCTATTTATGCCTGAGTTCGCTACTAATCTATTGTCTGTTCAGAAAGCTACTAAGGACCTTGATTGTTTGGCTGTGTTTAGTTCTGATGATGTGTGGTTTCAGGACACTAAGTCAGGGAAGACCATTGGGGAAGGTTGCTCCAAAGATGGTCTCTATATTTTGGATGTGTTGGACAACAAGCAACCAGTAGTGGATATTGCGGCTAATCACTCGGCTCTAAGTTCAGGAAGTATGAACTCTTTTTGGCATGAAAGGCTCGGTCATCCCCACCTCAGTGCCCTTAAACTTGTTTTGCCTCATCAGAAGGATCAAGATCATCAAGATTGTGAAGCATGTATTCTAGGGAAACATTGTAGAACTGTTTTTCCAGAATCATCTAGTGTGTATGATGCTTGTTTTGATCTAGTTCACTCTGATGTATGGACAGCACCGTGTGTAACTCGAGATCAATATAAATATTTTGTCTCGTTTATTGATGAGAAATCGAAGTATACTTGGGTAACACTCATGCCATCAAAGAGTCATGTCCTAGAAGCTTTTTCCAAGTTCTATAACTATGTGCATACTCAATATTGAGCCAAGATCAAGATTCTCAAAAGTGATAATGGGGGAGAGTACATGAGTAAGTCTTTTACAGAGTTTTTGGGAAAACGTGGAATTGTACATCAAACCTCTTGTGCATATACTCCACAACAGAATGGAGTGGCTGAGAGAAAGAATAGGCATTTGATGGAAGTGGCTAAGACAATAATGTTTGCTAGGAGTGTTCCTAAGCAGTATTGGGGAGATGCTGTGATGACTGCATGTCATCTGATCAACCGGCTGCCAACCAAACACCTTGGAGATGTATCTCCATACGAGGTATTAACCAAAACTAAACCAAGTATTAATCATCTCAAAGTGTTTGGATGTGTTTGCTATGTCTTTGTTCCAGAAGCTCATAGAAACAAGCTTGAACCCAAGAGTATCAAGTGTATGTTTGTTGGCTATTCTCCCACTCAGAAAGGATACAAGTGCTATAATCCAGAGACTAAACGTGTGTATGTCTCTAGGGAAGTCAAGTTTGATGAGAAAAAGGGTTATTTCAATGAGAGGAATTGGGATGATCTGAAGGGTATTGTTTCTCCTGGGCTTGATCGAGCTACTACCTTGAAATTCGTTCTAGACGGTTTAAATACTCTAGTAAGTCCGAGGAGTACATCTCCAGCTGAGAGTGTAGGAGCCATGCAGAATGAGGCAGTAGCTGGTGATGATACTATAGGAAGTGATGGAGGTGATACTGAGGAAAAGGCTTCCACTCAGGAATCTGAGACATCGAATGATCCGGCTGGAGAAACTGAATCTTTGAGAGATGAAGAACAGCCTGAACATGATGAGATCGAAGTAACTCAAGTTACCGAACCTGTCCTAAGAAGAAGTCAACGAATAAGGTTTGGACCAGAAAGGTGGAAGGATACAAGGGTATATTATAACGGTTTGGCTACGATTCAACAAGACAAAATAGGATCTAAGGTGTCTTCTACAGGAAGTGAGAGATGTTCTGGGCGTACGGCAGACTTTGATTCTGAGCCTATAGGCGACAGCGTCTCTCCCTCCTTAAGTAGACAGTACACCTTACAAGAAGAAGTTCCAGCCACAACAACTATAAGATATCCTATTGAAGCATACTGTTCGTTAGCTTACTTTCCCGATGATGGTCAAGCCTATCTAACCAAGATTGATGAGGAATTAATCCCAATATCTTTTGAAGAGGCATGTAAGGATAAGAGATGGGTTCAGGCGATGGAGGAAGAGATCAACTCTATGGAAAGAAATTGCACATGGGACATAACTAAGCTGCCGAAAGGAAAGAAACTTGTGGGGTGTAGATGGGTTTACACCATCAAGTATAAAAGCACAGGTGAAGTTGAGCGGTACAAGGCTAGACTAGTGGCAAAGGGATACACACAAGTCTACGGAGAAGACTATACTGAAACCTTTGCTCCTGTGGCCAAGTTGCATTCCGTAAGGGTTCTTCTATCCATTGCTGTTAATTTGTCATGGGAATTATGGCAAATGGATGTGAAGAATGCTTTTTTACAAGGAGAGCTAGAAGAGGAAGTGTACATGGCACCTCCTCAAGGATATGGTGCAGGTCCTCATGAGGTGTGTAAACTGAAGAAAGCCATTTATGGATTGAAGCAATCCCCAAGGGCTTGGTACCAAAAATTGAGCAGCTGTTTGTTGGAGAAGAAGTTCGTTAAATCTGAGGCTGATCATACTTTGTTCACCAAGAAAGACAAGGAAGGACTAGTGGCAGTACTGATTTATGTAGATGATATTATCATCACCGGAGATGATGTTGAAGGGATTAAGAGAACTAAGGAGATTCTGAGGTCCTCATTTGACATCAAAGATTTGGGGGAGCTGAAGTATTTTTTGGGCATCGAGATGACTCGGGAGCCAAATGGGATGTTTATATCACAGAGGAAGTATGTGATTGACTTGTTGAAAGAAACTGGCAAGTTAGGTTCAAAACCAGCAAGAACACCTATTGAGGAAGGCTACCAAGATGTGAGAGATGAGGAGATATGGTCAGATGTTAAGCAATACCAGAGGTTAGTTGGGAAGCTAATCTACCTAACCATAACACGGCCTGATATTTGTTTCGCAGTAAATAGAGTGAGCCAGCATATGCAAGCTCCTAAGGCACATCATTGGAGGATGGTAGAGAGAATTTTGAGATATCTCAAGGGCAACCCGGGAAAGGGAATATGGCTAGAATGTAATGGGAGTACTGAGCTGAAAGCTTACTGTGATGCAGATTGGGCAGGAGATAGACAAGATAGAAAATCAACAACTGGGTATTGCACATTTGTAGGAGGTAATCTTGTGACTTGGAGAAGTAAGAAACAGAAGGTGATTGCTCTATCTAGTGCTGAGGCAGAATATAGGGCAATGAAGGAAGTCACAAAAGAGATGATATGGGTGAAGGCTCTTCTCAAGGATTTGGGTATTCATGAGACCAGACCAATGAGTCTTTATTGTGATAATCAAGCTGCGATCCACATTGCCTCAAATCCGGTATTTCATGAGCGAACAAAACACATTGAAGTGGATTGTCATTTTGTCAGGAGCAAGATTCAAGATGGATTGATTACTCCTAAATTTGTGAAGAGTGAAGATCAAATGGCAGATATATTCACCAAGGCTACTTCTGTAAGCATATGTGAGTACATCCATGACAAGATTGGCCTATGGGATCCTCACCGGCCAACCTTGAGGGGGAGTGTTGAAAGTACTCACCAAGCAAGTGAATCAAGATGAAGAACAAAGTCAGATTGGTTGTGAAATGGTGTTGGGCTTGATCAGAATCAGAATGGACTTTATTTTGGGCCTGTGAACAGTAAAAACGTTTTTATTGATTCTTTCTTTATACATATGTATGTGGTTGTAAACAATAGAATAATAAGATCAGATCAACAAAAATCTCTCTCTCTCTAAACTCTCTCATTTGTTCTAGATCTGGATCACCACAAGATCATCCTTAATCTCTTAAATCTCTTCTGATCTCTTAAAATCTTCACTCGTGATATTACTTGTTTTAAATGTCAGGGACGAGGACACTATGCTAGAGACTGCCCAAACCAGCGAGTCATGATCATCACTTCCAGTGGCGGATATGAATCACACGATGAGTTTGAAGAGAGAGAGCAAGATGACCTTGAAGATGTAGAGTATCCAGACCATGGAGATCTCTTGGTCACAAGACGAGTCCTAAGTGTTCTAGTGCAACCTGAGGAGAAAGTACAAAGGGAGAACTTGTTTCACACTCGTTGTACGATCAACAATAAGGTATGTAATCTTGTAATCGATGGAGGATCTTGTACTAACGTTGCTAGTAAGTTTATGGTGGATAAGCTAGGATTGGAGACAAAGAAACATCCTAGGCCCTATAAGCTTCAATGGCTCAACGATACAACTGAACTCAGGGTGACAGAGCAAGCTACGGTGCCCTTTAGTGTTGGTAAGTACCAAGATGAAGTGTTGTGTGATGTGGTACCAATGCAAGCGGGACATCTACTACTTGGTAGACCGTGGCAATTCGATCGAGCCACTACACATAATGGACGTACAAACTACTACAGTTTCACCTTCAATGACCGTAAGTACAACTTGGCTCCTTTAAGTCCATCCGAAGTTCATGAGCTTCAAAGCAGGATGAACAATGAGTCTAAGTCTAGTAAATCAAGTTTGTATATTACTTCTGGAGATTTAAACCGTGTTAAGAGTGCTAAAGGCACTATGTTACTAATGGTTTTCAAAGATTGTTTGAGCACAGGTTTTAAGGAGCTAGATTTACCACCTGAAGTCCAGATCCTGTTAGATCAGTTTCAGGACGTTTTTCCCGAAGATATACCACCTGGATTACCACCTCTAAGAGGCATTGAGCACCAAATAGACCTTGTTCCAGGTTCAGCGTTGCCTAACAAACCAGCTTATCGTATGAATCCCGAAGAGAGTAAGGAGTTAGAAAAGCAAGTACGAGACTTGATGGATAAGGGATACATCAGGGAGAGCCTTAGCCCTTGTGCAGTTCCGGTCCTCTTAGTGCCAAAGAAGGATGGAACATGGCGAATGTGTGTCGATTGCAGAGCTATTAACAACATCACTATCAAATATCGACATCCAATTCCACGGCTCGATGACATGCTAGACGAGTTGAGTGGTGCCACCATCTTCTCAAAAGTGGATTTGAAAAGTGGTTATCACCAAGTCAGAATGCGAGAAGGGGACGAGTGGAAAACTGCATTCAAGACAAAGCAAGGCTTATACGAATGGCTAGTTATGCCCTTCGGCTTAACTAATGCACCAAGTACCTTCATGCGCTTGATGAACCAGGTTCTACGTGAATTCATAAGTAAATTTGTGGTTGTTTACTTTGATGATATACTTATATATAGTAAGAACCTTGCTGATCATCTTCAACACCTCGAACTAGTGCTTAAATCACTTCGCAAGGAAGGCCTTTATGCCAACCTCAAGAAGTGTTCCTTTTGTACTAACCAACTTGTTTTCCTAGGATTTGTATTAAGTGAACAGGGACTACAAGTAGATGAGGAGAAGATCAAAGCGATAAGAGACTGGCCTACACCTTCTACGATTGGCCACGTAAGAAGTTTTCACGGATTAGCCAGCTTCTATAGGCGGTTTGTGAGAGATTTTAGCACCATAGCAGCCCCACTTACAGCTGTGATCAAGAAGAATGTGCCCTTCCATTGGGGAACTGCCCAAGACACCGCTTTCAACACTTTGATAGAACGACTCACTCAAGCACCGGTCTTATCATTGCCTGATTTCAATGATATGTTTGAGGTAGAATGTGATGCTTCGGGAATGGGGATCGGAGCAGTATTACACCAAAGGAAGAAACCCGTAGCCTATTTCAGTGAGAAGTTAAGCGGAGCCACTCTTAACTACCCAACTTATGATAAGGAACTCTATGCTCTTGTTCGTGCTTTAGAGACATGGCAACACTACTTGCTGTCCAAGGAGTTCATAATACATACGGATCATGAGACACTCAAGCACCTACGTGGGCAAACATCACTCAAGAGAAGACATGCTAAGTGGTTAGAGTTTATAGAGTCCTTCCCATATGTTATCAAATACAAGAAGGGCAAGGAGAATATTGTGGCAGATGCGTTATCACGAAGACATGCACTTATTGCCACTATGGAGGCAAAGATTATGGGATTTGAACACATCAAAGAACAATACAAAGACGATCCTGAATTCAGCGAGAGCTTCCAACAATGCAGCAAAGGACCTCACGGTTCGTTCTACTTACAAAATGGCTTTATGTTTAAAGATAAACGTTTGTGTATACCGCAGGGATCTATGAGAGAATTAGTGCTAAGTGAAGCACATGGAGGGGGCCTAATGGGGCATTTTGGTGTCGACAAAACATTAGCCATAGTAATGGATCATTTCTATTGGCCACACTTGAAGAAAGATGTTGAGAGATTCTGTTCAAGATGTGTGCAATGCCATAAAGCAAAATCCAGGTCACATCCTCATGGTCTTTATTTACCTTTACCAATACCTAACGCCCCTTGGGTAGACATTTCTATGAATTTTGTGCTAGGATTACCAAAGATCGAGCACAAGGACTTTATCTTCGTGGTAGTAGACAGATTCTCGAAGATGGCTCACTTTATACCATGTAACAAGACCAATGATGCCACACAGATTGCTAATCTATTCTTCAAGGAGGTGGTTCGCTTGCATGGGATTCCGAGAACAATTGTGTCGGATAGGGACACTAAGTTCCTTGGTCACTTCTGGAGAACACTTTGGAAGAAGCTAGGTACAAAACTATTGTTCTCTACCACTTGCCATCCTCAAACAGATGGCCAAACCGAGGTAGTAAATTGCACACTTTCTACACTCCTTCGCGCTACACTTGGTAAAAATATGACAACATGGTTAGAATGCATACCTTTTATTGAATTCGCATATAACCGTGCTACTCACTCTGCTTCTAAGTTGTCACCTTTTGAAGTTGTCTACGGATTGAATCCCCTATCACCGTTGGATCTTACACCCATTCCACAAGCTGATCAAGTTAACTTAGACGGATTGAAACGAGGAGAGATTATCAAGCAGATTCATCTTAAGGCCAAGGAAAACCTTGAGAAGAAGACTGAAGAGTATAAGAGGAGAGCTGATAAGGGACGGAAGGAGGTTATCTTTGAACCAGGAGAGTGGGTTTGGTTACATATGAGATCAGAAAGGTTTCCACAAAAGAGGAAGTCCAAGCTAGCACCAAGAGGAGATGGTCCTTTCAAAGTCCTTAAGCGTATCAATGACAATGCTTACCAACTTGAGCTCCCAGGTGAGTTTAATATATCACATACATTCAATGTTGCGGATTTATCCTCCTTTGATGCAGGAGAAACTGTTTTGGGGTCAAAACCTCTTGAAGAGGGAGGGAATGATGAGGACATCGGTTCAGACCACAAACCAACTCCAATACCAATGCCAATAGTTCGACCTGGTCCAATGACAAGATCAAAGTCCAAGCAATTAACTAGGAGGATCAACCTTGCTGTGCAAGTCTTCGTTGCATCTTTAGCTCCAAAACTACTTCCTGTCAACCTTGATCCCACAAGAACACACCAAGGGACATTAGAGCTCGCCATCTCTGCACCAAACAGGAAAGAAGAAGATATCTTCAAGACTGATCAAGAACCATCATCAGAAGAAGATGAAGAGCTTGAAGAACTACATGAAGATTTCTACTCCAATTTTCAAGCTCTTAGCACATCTGACCAAGAAACACATCAAGGTGAGTTTTTCAATTTATATATTGTCTTTGCAGGTGATTCAAGCCTTCCACAACACTAAGAACCAAGAAAAACAAAATCACTTCTTTTTTTTAAGTTCTGGCCATAGTTTCCTTGTTTGGCTTTAATGAAACTCTGCACTTTGTTTAGATTAGTTTTTAAACTTCTTGCTGTTTTCTTTTGAAAGTCCTGTTGTTTTGAGTCTTTTCTTGTTGTTTTGAGTCAGAACCCTAGAAGGTTCAAGCTGAAGGACTGTTTATAAAGTCTCATTGCAGCATTGTAGCCACCACAACTTTTTACCTATAAATAAAGAACTGAATTTTCTTTGAGCATTCTTGAGTGAATTCTCAGCCTTGTTTGAGCTTGTGTGTGTGATTCACATAGGAGCAAACATCAGTACCGTATCAGAGAATCATCATCACTCTGTGTCGTGCTATCAATCCATCAACACTCCCCACAATCTGATCTCACACGAAAGAGTGAACACTGAAGATTTTAATGTAAGATTTAGGGTTCTTAACATGTTCATAAACAAAGATCCAACCTTTAGAGAGATTGAATCCAAAGAAAAGCTCAAATGAGCATAAAAGAGTTTAGAACAGATTTGGAGAGTTTCAGACAGATTTGAAGAGAATAAGAAAGAGATTAGGAGAAATTAAGAATAGATTAAACATAACATGGGTTCAATCCTAAAGGATGTCACCCTAAATGCATAAACTCCTAATCTCTACATTGATAATAATCTGATTTTGGATAGAGAAAGAAGAGAGAAAGATATGAACTTGAACTCAGATTTTTATTAAGAACAAGTTAAGTTTACAAATGAAAGATTACAAATATATAAAGGAAAAAGAAAAGTGAACGTTGGATCAGATCCAAAAAGCAAAAAGATAAAGCAAACATTGCTTTATGTGATGATAAGGTTTAGGATAAGATTTTGCTTTTGGGACCACTTTATCATTTTGCCTCCAATATTCAAATGTGTTTTGGGACCACATTTGAACTGATCCGAGTGTCCCGCATCCCGCGTCTTGCTTCGTCCCGCGTATCGGGCCTCTTCGATGCCAATCCGTTCCGCGGGTCGAGCATCCGTCCCGCGTCTTCAATGTTGCGGTTTAACTCGATCTTCATCCGTCCTCGACTCTCTTTGGTGTGGCCTAGCTTCTTCTTGATGCAGTCTAGCTTATTCAAGGCATGACCGCACTAGACCATCATTCACCAAGTCTCGGACACACTTCTTCACCCAATAGTAACTTAAGAGATGATCTTAGATTTATCACTCTTAAGTACTCTCCTTGATTAACACTCCCCCTCAAGTCCAAACACAACAAAGTGAAGTGTGGACTTGGAGATACAAGGAGAGGCCTCATTAAAACCTTAGTAGATAAAACCCATTGGGATAAAACTCTACTAAGGAAAAAGAGTACCAACTCAATGATCTTAGGGGAACATAATCAAGGTCTTGATCATTTGTTGAGCTTCGGTCCTCGGCTTCTCTTCTCTTGCCTCGGCCTTGCTCTTCTTCTTCATGCTTCCTCTCTAATACTCCCCCGCACTCTTAGCCGCCGTGAAGATTTGTGAACGAAGGCTAAGAGTGGAGTTCGGCCTCGTCTTTGGCCTCTTGAACCACTCGGCCTTGATGCTTCTTCAAAGACTCATGGCCAACTTCAATCTTCTCCCCCTTAAACCTTACACAAGATTCAAACAAGAGAAAGCTTAAAGTATATGCCAATGAATCAACTCATGAACCAAGCTAGCAATCAATGAACCAAATGATCTATAACTGAAAGAATTGAAAAAGGGTAAGAGTTTAGAGAGTAGCCTTTTTATTTTGATGGTGTGGCTGATTCTTTAATCTTCACTTGCTTTCTACACCACTCTTAAACATTTGGATCTTCATAATCCTTTTTGGTGGAGCTTCGGGTTCCTTGAGCTATACGCCTTCAACCTCGTGAGTCCTCCTCCATTCACACTAAGCACTAGTGTGACTTGGACCGCCTTTCACTTCTTCTCATCACACCCTTTGAATCATTCAACCCTAAGCTTTAATCTTCTTCTCACAGTTTCCTCTTGCTCCTTTCGGTTACCACCACCAAGCATCATTTCTTCTCTTTCGTCGCTTCTTGAATTCCAAGCCTATGTAACCTTCCTTAATGCCTAAGCCTAATACCTTCCGAAGCATCTCAATCTCTTTTAGCTCCCGGAAAGCCTCAAAACTTGGCTTGATCAACCCTTTTTCACCATTCACGGCTCTTTTGGCTATTTTGGAATGACTTCAAGATTGACCTTCAAAGGCTAGTTACATCTTCTTGGGTAGCTTGAGTGTGCACCGGTTCCATAGCTCAATCAAACAAGAACCGCTATAAAAACAAACCAAAGACACAACACCAAGCAATCCAACCATTCCCATCAATGTTTCCCATCCAATCAATGTTATCAACACCAATCTTTTCACAATGATTTCCTCAACAAGAATGGACCTTAAGTGCTCAATCATAATCAACCCGAGAGAATTAGGATCGAGAGTAACTATGCTTCACACTTAAGACGAGTTTCGATCAAGAGAGCATTACTTGGACCGATAGGATTCTCACACAAGAGTTCATCACACAAACCGAGAGTAACTAAGAGCTTTTAAGGGATTTGGGTGAGTGTTTGATTAGTGTTTAGGCTAGGTTCCAAACTATTTGAGAATAGAGAACTAGAGAATATAGAGATTATAAAGATTTGTAGAGATTTTAGAGAATATAAGAGAATATAAAGATTTTGAAGAATAAGAAAGGGGTAGATTAAGAAATGTTCTCTATTCTCATGAATGTGTTTCTCTTAGGCTAGATCATGGATTCATTTAATGTCAATCCACCAAGAGAGTATGGATAGGAAATTACCCAAATAAGTAATCCATGGCTTGACTCCCATCGGGCCCAATGTTCACCTTACCAAGAACCTCCATTTGAGAATCTCCACTTTCATTCTACTCCTCCTCTCTAGCAAACCGACCGATCCTTCCTTCATCTCACCGCACCAACATAGGCTTCTTGAGAGTAAACACCATCCTTGACCTTCATGGGAAAGGAAAGCTCCAATCTTTAATGGTTTTCTTCCTTTGACTCCTATTTGCTTCACACTAGTGACCAAGCTCCACACTTGGGTTTTCTTCAAGAGTTTCACAAGCAAGCTTCTCCTAGCTTACTTGGACCAAGATCCGGCCTTCTCTTATACCGAACCCAACACTTTCGAGCTCCAACGGTGGCAATCCCATCACCTTCTTCTTTGAGCTTCTTCTTCAATGGAATGGGACTTGCTCATTGGATTGGGTCGACTTCCAAGCCGTGAGCTTCTTCACCGTCCTCTTTTTGTTCATGAAAGCTTCGGACTTTCACATCTTCTTCAATGGAAACCTTTGAGCTTTCTTTTTTTTTTTTTTTTTTCTTCCATGGGAAAGCCTTGAGCTTCCTTCCTCTTTTCTTCATGGAAGCATCGGATTTCCTCTTCTTTCTTCAATCTCGGATCTAGTTTTCTCCGAGCAATAGATCCGAGTCTTCAACAACACAAGCAGCGGAAACAACACATAATATTGGTTAGGTTAAGCGCATAAGGAAGATTGACACAACCTTATTGTAAGAATTATAGAGATTAAGAAAGAATTAAGGAGATTGATGGAGATTAAGAGAGATTAGTGAAAAGTAAAGAGAATATGATCTTGAAACATTTTTATTTCTTTTTCCATTCAAGATAAAGTTTACAATGATTGGGAACAACCCATATATAGCAAAAACTAAGTTGGTCAAGATGACCGTTGGAAAATCTCATCAAAAAAAGGTGAAAAAGGGTGTCTCGGTCACTGCCCGATCCGCATGACCGAGTGGCGTCGAGGCCGTACGTCCCGCGGGTCCAGAATTGCGTCCAGGTTCCTTCCCGCGGTACTGGATCGATGCGCGGCCCGTTTACCCGGATAGGGTCCGCGCGTCAACCCGTTAACCCGTGCCGTGACCCGGAATCCTTCCTCGACGCCAGATCGATCCGCAGGCAGCTTTCCTCGATGCCGTCTCGTCCCGCGGATCCATTTGTCTCGTGCCAGACTGATCCGTCGATGCCCGATACCCAGACTGATCCGCGGCTGCCTTCTCCCGATGCTAACTCGACCCGCGGATCACTTTCTCGATGCCGATACGATCCGCGGGTTGATTTCTTCCCAACTTCTTATTTTCCTTTTTATTCTCCTTAGTCCCAATGTGAGTCCTAAGGTTAATACTCCCCCTCAAGTTAAACATAAAGAATTTATGCTTAACTTGGAGACTCACAACCATCACCTCATTAAAAACCTTATCAAAGAAAACCTCATGGGACAAAACTTTGGTAAGGGAAAAAGAGTGTGATGATTGCAAGCAAGAGGTCTTCTCATGGATGTGTGAGATCCACAAGTCCTAGTTTGCCTAAGATGTTGTTGCAAACTTTAAGACTTGCGGACTTGGTGAATATATCCGCTAGTTGGTCTTCACTTCTTGTAAAACAAGGTAGAGTCCATCCTTGTTCAATCTTCTCTCGAACCTTGTGGCAATCAACCTCAATGTGCTTCGTCCTCTCATGAAATACCGAGTTTGTAGCAATGTGAATTGTGGCTTGATTGTCACAATGCATTACCATCGGCTTATCTGTTTCGATTCCCAAGTGAGCTAAGATTCCTCTCAACCAAGTAAGCTCATTTGTCAACTTCTTCATGGCCCTATACTCGGCCTCCGCACTTGAGCATGAGACTTCTTTTTGTTTCTTAGTCCTCCAAGTGACCAAGTTTCCACTGATGAAAGTGCAATATCCGGTTGTAGATCTTCTATCATTTCTATCACCGGCCCAATCCGCATCACAATAACCAACCACATCGGAACTCTCATTCTTACCCATCCAAACTCCTAGACCCGGACTATCCTTCAAGTATCTAAGGATCCTCTCCACCATTTGCCAATGGTAAACCGTCGGTTTTTGCATATGCTGACTAACTTGATTTACCGCAAAGCTTATATCCGGTCTTGTGAGACACAAATAGATCAATTTTCCCACAAGCCGTCTATATCTTGATGGATCCTCGTATGGCTCATTCTCCTTCTCCCCCTTTCGATCGCCCTTATAACCATCTTCTAATGGGGTTTTAGCCGGCTTAGCTCCAAGCTTCCCGGTTTCCTTCAACAAATCCAAGGTGTACTTCCTTTGAGAAATATGCAAACCATTCTTGAACCGACACACCTCAATCCCAAGAAAGTATTTCACTTCACCAAGGTCTTTCATTTCAAATACCGAATTGAGGAAGTCCTTTGTTTCTTGAATTCCTTGCTCATCACTTCCGGAGATGATCATATCATCCACATAGATCAAAACCACTACTATCCCATTAGGACCTTGAAGTGTGAAAAGTGTGTGGTCCAACTCACATTTCTTGAATCCTCTTTCTTTGAGTGTTGAACTAAGCTTCTTATACCAAGGTCTTGGTGATTGTTTCAATCCGTAGATGGCCTTGTTTAACTTGAGAACCTTTCCCGGTGCTATAGAGGTCTCAAGTCCGGGTGGTGGTGTCATATACACCTCTTCCTCAAGATCTCCTTGTAAGAAAGCATTCTTTACGTCCATTTGCCATAAATCCCAATCTAGGTTTGCCGCCAAAGAGAACACAACTCTCACCGTGTTGAGCTTTGCAACCGGAGCAAATGTATCCGTGTAGTCATCTCCATATGTTTGGGTGAACCCTCTAGCCACCAACCTTGCCTTATACCTCTCAAGATCTCCATTACTCAAGTATTTTATTGTGAAGACCCATTTGGAGCTCACAGTTCTCTTGCCTTCGGGAAGATCGGCTTCATCCCAAGTATGGTTCTTAACCATAGCTCCAACCTCATCATCTACCGCTTCTACCCAATTCTCATCTTCCATAGCTTCCTCAAATGTCTTAGGGATTGTATACTTATCTATCTTCGTCACAAACGCTCTATGAGAAGATGGTAAAAGGGCGAGCGAACACACCGCTTGGATTGGATGAGCTACGGCTTGGTTGTTGAAATACACACGGCTCTCTTTCCATTTAGAGGGGTCTTTTCTTACTCTTGTGCTTCTCCTCAAAACCGGTTCAACCACTTCTTCTTGAATTTCAACATCCGGAGCTTCTTCTTGAACTTGTCCTTGCTCAATCAAAACCTCTTCTTGACTAGCTTCCTCTTCTTGAACTGATGGATCCTTGTTGTTACTACTCATATTGTCTCTTGGCTCAGGATTCCCAAGATTTTGAAGAAGGAATCTTAAGTTTGAGCCAAGGTCCGACGGAGTAGCCAAATCACTCAATTCACCGCGATCTTTGACACTATAAAATCCTTGATTCTCAAGGAACTTCACATCTCTAGATACGACAGTCTTCCTTGAAACCGGATCGTAACACTTGTATCCCTTTTGTGTTGAGGAGTATCCAAGAAAGATGCATCTTGTGCTCTTTGGTTCTAGCTTGTCCCTTAGTTCCCTAGGTACAAAAACAAAGCAAACACACCCAAAGACTTTCAAATGATCGAGAAAGGGTTTAGTTTTATTGAGTACCTCAAATGGTGAGATGTCATCAAGAATCTTCGTGGGAGTGCGATTTATCAAGTAACAAGCGGTCATGACCGCATCTCCCCAAAATCTTCTTGGTACATTCATATGGAACATCATAGCTCTTGAAACCTCCATTAGGTGCCGATTCTTTCTTTCGGCAACACCATTTTGTTGAGGAGTGTAAGGACAAGTCGTTTGATGCACAATGCCGAGTCTAGCTAGGTGATCTTTGAATTTGTTGCTCATGTATTCACCACCATTATCTGTTCTAAAAATCTTAATCTTGGCATTGTAACTGTTAGCAATATAAGCTTGGAAATTCTCAAATGCATCAAGAACTCTATCTTTAGAGGGTAAAAGAGTAAGCCAAGTGTACTTTGATTTTTCATCTATGAATGTGACAAAGTATATATTGTTATCTCTAGATGAGCAAGGTGAAGTCCAAACATCCGAATGCACAAGATCAAAGCAATTTTCATAGATTGTAGATGACTTAGTAAAAACGGTTTTGCAATGTTTTCCGAGAATACAAGATTCACAAGATAAATGATTAAAAACAACATTTGGAAGCATTATTTCAAGAGCCCGAGAATGGGGATGTCCTACTCTAGCATGCCATATCGCATTATTTGCTTTTCCTAAACAAGTTTGAAATTGAAAAACACTAGATGAGCTTGGTGATAAATCTTCTAAGACATAGAGATCATCCTTGGTGCCACCACCTCCTATCACTTTTCAGGATTTAATATCCTGAAAATGGAAGTCATTAGGACCAAAGATTGCATAACAATTCAAGTCACTAGTCATTCTTTTAACGGAAAGCAAATTCGATTCAAAATTTGGCATGTAAAAGGCTCTAGAGTTTCTATTAAATAGATTCAAGTTCCCAATTCCTTTGATAGGTATATTTTCACCATTTGCAATCATCACATTTCCTCTAGAGGGTTCCAATTTTTCAAGCAAGTTCAAGTTACTAATCATATGATGAGATGCACCCGAATCAACCACAAGAGAGTTACTAGGTTTACGAGTGTAGAAAGTTTTACCGGACTCCTTGAGTGAAGCAATTGACTTGATAAGAGATTCCAAGTCGGACTTCCTCACGTAATCCCCTTGGACCGTATCGTCTCCTATCTTAATCGGTGTTGAGGGTTGGCTCCTTGGTTGGTCCACATGATCTTGCCTCGCCGAAGTATAATTGGCTCTTGAGTAGCCTCTTGAGTATCCCGGTCTTGGTGTCGGCCTAAGATGAGGATTAAGCAACCAACACTTCTCCTTTGAGTGACCCTCCTTCTTGCAATGTTCACACTTGAGATCCGGGTTAAAATGTTTGCCCTTATAGTTCTGGTTATCGTTGCGGTTGTAAGCTCCGGCATTGGCCATCGGAAGCTCCCCCTTACCGCCAAATAATCCATGAGTCCCTTGCTCCCTTTGAATTTGAGAACACACATCCTCCATGCTTGGTAGCTTTTCCGACCTTAGAATGTGTTTGATAAGGTCATTGTACGCCGGGTTTAGGGTGAGAAGCAACCCAAAGACCTTATCTTGCTCTTTCCTCTCATTCAACACACACGGATCAATGGAGCTTGGTCTCAACATGTCAAGTTCCGACCATAAAGACCGATACTTTCCCAAATGCTTAGTGAACTCCATGTCCTCTTGATGAAGATTGTTGATAGCTTTCTTCACTTCAAACACACGAGCCAAATTCGAGACATTTCCATATACATTCTTCAATGTCTCCCACAGTTCAAAGGCTGTCTCACAATAGGAATATGCTTCAAGGATGGATGGATCAATGCCATTTTGGAGTACCGCCAAGACCGTTTGGTCTTCTTGAAACCATTTTGCTTCTCTAGCTTTCTTGGCGGCTTCATCTTCTTTCTCCTTTTCCACCGATTCAGACTCAAAGATTGGTCTTAGTGAGAGATCAACATGCTCCCATAAACCTCTTCCACATAGAGCCGTTTTGGTCGTTCTAGACCACAACAAGTAATTTTCTCCTTTGAGAATCACCGGAACCACCAACGCCTTAGAACTCTCCGATGAATTCATCTTCCTCTTCGATTTTGTTACTTGGCCGAAAGAAACCTACAAAAGATTGAAGCTTCCAACCAACCAACAATGTTTTACACCGAAAGTTTCAAACTTTCAAAGACTTATCACTAATACCAACAATGAACCAAGAGTTTTTGTGATTTTGACGCGGATTTGAAACCTTTAGAACCGATTTGTGATTATCTTTTAGATGTTTGGTAAGGCAAGCGCATAAAGAGTATAGAGGAACTCAATATAACGATTTGACCTAGCAATTTAAAGAACACCTCACAAATCGGAGAGATTAAGAAGTTTGTAAGAGATTTAGTAGAGATTTAAAGACTCAAATGATCGAACATGCTCTGATACCATGTAAGAATTATAGAGATTAAGAAAGAATTAAGGAGATTGATGGAGATTAAGAGAGATTAGTGAAAAGTAAAGAGAATATGATCTTGAAACATTTTTATTTCTTTTTCCATTCAAGATAAAGTTTACAATGATTGGGAACAACCCATATATAGCAAAAACTAAGTTGGTCAAGATGACCGTTGGAAAATCTCATCAAAAAAAGGTGAAAAAGGGTGTCTCGGTCACTGCCCGATCCGCATGACCGAGTGGCGTCGAGGCCGTACGTCCCGCGGGTCCAGAATTGCGTCCAGGTTCCTTCCCGCGGTACTGGATCGATGCGCGACCCGTTTACCCGGATAGGGTCCGCGCGTAAACCCGTTAACCCGTGCCGTGACCCGGAATCCTTCCTCGACGCCAGATCGATCCGCAGGCAGCTTTCCTCGATGCCGTCTCGTCCCGCGGATCCATTTGTCTCGTGCCAGACTGATCCGTCGATGCCCGATACCCAGACTGATCCGCGGCTGCCTTCTCCCGATGCTAACTCGACCCGCGGATCACTTTCTCGATGCCGATACGATCCGCGGGTTGATTTCTTCCCAACTTCTTATTTTCCTTTTTATTCTCCTTAGTCCCAATGTGAGTCATAAGGTTAATACTTATAACCATTCAACCTAACCCTTACTAACCCAAGAGCTTATGCTCTGATACCATGTAAGATTTAGGGTTCTTAACATGTTCATAAACAAAGATCCAACCTTTAGAGAGATTCAATCCAAAGAAAAGCTCAAATGAGCATAAAAGAGTTTAGAACAGATTTGGAGAGTTTCAGACAGATTTGAAGAGATTAAGAAAGAGATTAGGAGAGATTAAGAATAGATTAAACATAACATGGGTTCAATCCTAAAGGATGTCACCCTAAATGCATAAACTCCTAATCTCTACATTGATAATAATCTGATTTTGGATAGAGAAAGAAGAGAGAAAGATATGAACTTGAACTCAGATTTTTATTAAGAACAAGTTAAGTTTACAAATGAAAGATTACAAATATATAAAGGAAAAAGAAAAGTGAACGTTGGATCAGATCCAAAAAGCAAAAAGATAAAGCAAACATTGCTTTATGTGATGATAAGGTTTAGGATAAGATTTTGCTTTTGGGACCACTTTATCATTTTGCCTCCAATATTCAAATGTGTTTTGGGACCACATTTGAACTGATCCGAGTGTCCCGCATCCCGCGTCTTGCTTCGTCCCGCGTATCGGGCCTCTTCGATGCCAATCCGTTCCGCGGGTCGAGCATCCGTCCCGCGTCTTCAATGTTGCGGTTTAACTCGATCTTCATCCGTCCTCGACTCTCTTTGGTGTGGCCTAGCTTCTTCTTGATGCAGTCTAGCTTATTCAAGGCATGACCGCACTAGACCATCATTCACCAAGTCTCGGACACACTTCTTCACCCAATAGTAACTTAAGAGATGATCTTAGATTTATCACTCTTAAGTACTCTCCTTGATTAACACTCCCCCTCAAGTCCAAACACAACAAAGTGAAGTGTGGACTTGGAGATACAAGGAGAGGCCTCATTAAAACCTTAGTAGATAAAACCCATTGGGATAAAACTCTACTAAGGAAAAAGAGTACCAACTCAATGATCTTAGGGGAACATAATCAAGGTCTTGATCATTTGTTGAGCTTCGGTCCTCGGCTTCTCTTCTCTTGCCTCGGCCTTGCTCTTCTTCTTCATGCTTCCTCTCTAATACTCCCCCGCACTCTTAGCCGCCGTGAAGATTTGTGAACGAAGGCTAAGAGTGGAGTTCGGCCTCGTCTTTGGCCTCTTGAACCACTCGGCCTTGATGCTTCTTCAAAGACTCATGGCCAACTTCAATCTTCTCCCCCTTAAACCTTACACAAGATTCAAACAAGAGAAAGCTTAAAGTATATGCCAATGAATCAACTCATGAACCAAGCTAGCAATCAATGAACCAAATGATCTATAACTGAAAGAATTGAAAAAGGGTAAGAGTTTAGAGAGTAGCCTTTTTATTTTGATGGTGTGGCTGATTCTTTAATCTTCACTTGCTTTCTACACCACTCTTAAACATTTGGATCTTCATAATCCTTTTTGGTGGAGCTTCGGGTTCCTTGAGCTATACGCCTTCAACCTCGTGAGTCCTCCTCCATTCACACTAAGCACTAGTGTGACTTGGACCGCCTTTCACTTCTTCTCATCACACCCTTTGAATCATTCAACCCTAAGCTTTAATCTTCTTCTCACAGTTTCCTCTTGCTCCTTTCGGTTACCACCACCAAGCATCATTTCTTCTCTTTCGTCGCTTCTTGAATTCCAAGCCTATGTAACCTTCCTTAATGCCTAAGCCTAATACCTTCCGAAGCATCTCAATCTCTTTTAGCTCCCGGAAAGCCTCAAAACTTGGCTTGATCAACCCTTTTTCACCATTCACGGCTCTTTTGGCTATTTTGGAATGACTTCAAGATTGACCTTCAAAGGCTAGTTACATCTTCTTGGGTAGCTTGAGTGTGCACCGGTTCCATAGCTCAATCAAACAAGAACCGCTATAAAAACAAACCAAAGACACAACACCAAGCAATCCAACCATTCCCATCAATGTTTCCCATCCAATCAATGTTATCAACACCAATCTTTTCACAATGATTTCCTCAACAAGAATGGACCTTAAGTGCTCAATCATAATCAACCCGAGAGAATTAGGATCGAGAGTAACTATGCTTCACACTTAAGACGAGTTTCGATCAAGAGAGCATTACTTGGACCGATAGGATTCTCACACAAGAGTTCATCACACAAACCGAGAGTAACTAAGAGCTTTTAAGGGATTTGGGTGAGTGTTTGATTAGTGTTTAGGCTAGGTTCCAAACTATTTGAGAATAGAGAACTAGAGAATATAGAGATTATAAAGATTTGTAGAGATTTTAGAGAATATAAGAGAATATAAAGATTTTGAAGAATAAGAAAGGGGTAGATTAAGAAATGTTCTCTATTCTCATGAATGTGTTTCTCTTAGGCTAGATCATGGATTCATTTAATGTCAATCCACCAAGAGAGTATGGATAGGAAATTACCCAAATAAGTAATCCATGGCTTGACTCCCATCGGGCCCAATGTTCACCTTACCAAGAACCTCCATTTGAGAATCTCCACTTTCATTCTACTCCTCCTCTCTAGCAAACCGACCGATCCTTCCTTCATCTCACCGCACCAACATAGGCTTCTTGAGAGTAAACACCATCCTTGACCTTCATGGGAAAGGAAAGCTCCAATCTTTAATGGTTTTCTTCCTTTGACTCCTATTTGCTTCACACTAGTGACCAAGCTCCACACTTGGGTTTTCTTCAAGAGTTTCACAAGCAAGCTTCTCCTAGCTTACTTGGACCAAGATCCGGCCTTCTCTTATACCGAACCCAACACTTTCGAGCTCCAACGGTGGCAATCCCATCACCTTCTTCTTTGAGCTTCTTCTTCAATGGAATGGGACTTGCTCATTGGATTGGGTCGACTTCCAAGCCGTGAGCTTCTTCACCGTCCTCTTTTTGTTCATGAAAGCTTCGGACTTTCACATCTTCTTCAATGGAAACCTTTGAGCTTTCTTTTTTTTTTTTTTTTTTCTTCCATGGGAAAGCCTTGAGCTTCCTTCCTCTTTTCTTCATGGAAGCATCGGATTTCCTCTTCTTTCTTCAATCTCGGATCTAGTTTTCTCCGAGCAATAGATCCGAGTCTTCAACAACACAAGCAGCGGAAACAACACATAATATTGGTTAGGTTAAGCGCATAAGGAAGATTGACACAACCTTATTGTAAGAATTATAGAGATTAAGAAAGAATTAAGGAGATTGATGGAGATTAAGAGAGATTAGTGAAAAGTAAAGAGAATATGATCTTGAAACATTTTTATTTCTTTTTCCATTCAAGATAAAGTTTACAATGATTGGGAACAACCCATATATAGCAAAAACTAAGTTGGTCAAGATGACCGTTGGAAAATCTCATCAAAAAAAGGTGAAAAAGGGTGTCTCGGTCACTGCCCGATCCGCATGACCGAGTGGCGTCGAGGCCGTACGTCCCGCGGGTCCAGAATTGCGTCCAGGTTCCTTCCCGCGGTACTGGATCGATGCGCGACCCGTTTACCCGGATAGGGTCCGCGCGTAAACCCGTTAACCCGTGCCGTGACCCGGAATCCTTCCTCGACGCCAGATCGATCCGCAGGCAGCTTTCCTCGATGCCGTCTCGTCCCGCGGATCCATTTGTCTCGTGCCAGACTGATCCGTCGATGCCCGATACCCAGACTGATCCGCGGCTGCCTTCTCCCGATGCTAACTCGACCCGCGGATCACTTTCTCGATGCCGATACGATCCGCGGGTTGATTTCTTCCCAACTTCTTATTTTCCTTTTTATTCTCCTTAGTCCCAATGTGAGTCCTAAGGTTAATACTCCCCCTCAAGTTAAACATAAAGAATTTATGCTTAACTTGGAGACTCACAACCATCACCTCATTAAAAACCTTATCAAAGAAAACCTCATGGGACAAAACTTTGGTAAGGGAAAAAGAGTGTGATGATTGCAAGCAAGAGGTCTTCTCATGGATGTGTGAGATCCACAAGTCCTAGTTTGCCTAAGATGTTGTTGCAAACTTTAAGACTTGCGGACTTGGTGAATATATCCGCTAGTTGGTCTTCACTTCTTGTAAAACAAGGTAGAGTCCATCCTTGTTCAATCTTCTCTCGAACCTTGTGGCAATCAACCTCAATGTGCTTCGTCCTCTCATGAAATACCGAGTTTGTAGCAATGTGAATTGCGGCTTGATTGTCACAATGCATTACCATCGGCTTATCCGTTTCGATTCCCAAGTGAGCTAAGATTCCTCTCAACCAAGTAAGCTCATTTGTCAACTTCTTCATGGCCCTATACTCGGCCTCCGCACTTGAGCATGAGACTTCTTTTTGTTTCTTAGTCCTCCAAGTGACCAAGTTTCCACCGATGAAAGTGCAATATCCGGTTGTAGATCTTCTATCATTTCTATCACCGGCCCAATCCGCATCACAATAACCAACCACATCGGAACTCTCATTCTTACCCATCCAACCTCCTAGACCCGGACTATCCTTCAAGTATCTAAGGATCCTCTCCACCATTTGCCAATGGTAAACCGTCGGTTTTTGCATATGTTGACTAACTTGATTTACCGCAAAGCTTATATCCGGTCTTGTGAGACACAAATAGATCAATTTTCCCACAAGCCGTCTATATCTTGATGGATCCTCGTATGGCTCATTCTCCTTCTCCCCCTTTCGATCGCCCTTATAACCATCTTCTAATGGGGTTTTAGCCGGCTTAGCTCCAAGCTTCCCGGTTTCCTTCAACAAATCCAAGGTGTACTTCCTTTGAGAAATATGCAAACCATTCTTGAACCGACACACCTCAATCCCAAGAAAGTATTTCACTTCACCAAGGTCTTTCATTTCAAATACCGAATTGAGGAAGTCCTTTGTTTCTTGAATTCCTTGCTCATCACTTCCGGAGATGATCATATCATCCACATAGATCAAAACCACAACTATCCCATTAGGACCTTGAAGTGTGAAAAGTGTGTGGTCCAACTCACATTTCTTGAATCCTCTTTCTTTGAGTGTTGAACTAAGCTTCTTATACCAAGCTCATGGTGATTGTTTCAATCCGTAGATGGCCTTGTTTAACTTGAGAACCTTTCCCGGTGCTATAGAGGTCTCAAGTCCGGGTGGTGGTGTCATATACACCTCTTCCTCAAGATCTCCTTGTAAGAAAGCATTCTTTACGTCCATTTGCCATAAATCCCAATCTAGGTTTGCCGCCAAAGAGAACACAACTCTCACCGTGTTGAGCTTAGCAACCGGAGCAAATGTATCCGTGTAGTCATCTCCATATGTTTGGGTGAACCCTCTAGCCACCAACCTTGCCTTATACCTCTCAAGATCTCCATTACTCAAGTATTTTATTGTGAAGACCCATTTGGAGCTCACAGTTCTCTTGCCTTCGGGAAGATCGGCTTCATCCCAAGTATGGTTCTTAACCATAGCTCCAACCTCATCATCTACCGCTTCTACCCAATTCTCATCTTCCATAGCTTCCTCAAATGTCTTAGGGATTGTATACTTATCTATCTTCGTCACAAACGCTCTATGAGAAGATGGTAAAAGGGCGAGCGAACACACCGCTTGGATTGGATGAGCTACGGCTTGGTTGTTGAAATACACACGGCTCTCTTTCCATTTAGAGGGGTCTTTTCTTACTCTTGTGCTTCTCCTCAAAACCGGTTCAACCACTTCTTCTTGAATTTCAACATCCGGAGCTTCTTCTTGAACTTGTCCTTGCTCAATCAAAACCTCTTCTTGACTAGCTTCCTCTTCTTGAACTGATGGATCCTTGTTGTTACTACTCATATTGTCTCTTGGCTCAGGATTCCCAAGATTTTGAAGAAGGAATCTTAAGTTTGAGCCAAGGTCCGACGGAGTAGCCAAATCACTCAATTCACCGCGATCTTTGACACTATAAAATCCTTGATTCTCAAGGAACTTCACATCTCTAGATACGACAGTCTTCCTTGAAACCGGATCGTAACACTTGTATCCCTTTTGTGTTGAGGAGTATCCAAGAAAGATGCATCTTGTGCTCTTTGGTTCTAGCTTGTCCCTTAGTTCCCTAGGTACAAAAACAAAGCAAACACACCCAAAGACTTTCAAATGATCGAGAAAGGGTTTAGTTTTATTGAGTACCTCAAATGGTGAGATGTCATCAAGAATCTTCGTGGGAGTGCGATTTATCAAGTAACAAGCAGTCATGACCGCATCTCCCCAAAATCTTCTTGGTACATTCATATGGAACATCATAGCTCTTGAAACCTCCATTAGGTGCCGATTCTTTCTTTCGGCAACACCATTTTGTTGAGGAGTGTAAGGACAAGTCGTTTGATGCACAATGCCGAGTCTAGCTAGGTGATCTTTTAATTTGTTGCTCATGTATTCACCACCATTATCTGTTCTAAAAATCTTAATCTTGGCATTGTAACTGTTAGCAATATAAGCTTGGAAATTCTCAAATGCATCAAGAACTCTATCTTTAGAGGGTAAAAGAGTAAGCCAAGTGTACTTTGATTTTTCATCTATGAATGTGACAAAGTATTTATTGTTATCTCTAGATGAGCAAGGTGAAGTCCAAACATCCGAATGCACAAGATCAAAGCAATTTTCATAGATTGTAGATGACTTAGTAAAAACGGTTTTGCAATGTTTTCCGAGAATACAAGATTCACAAGATAAATGATTAAAAACAACATTTGGAAGCATTATTTCAAGAGCCCGAGAATGGGGATGTCCTACTCTAGCATGCCATATCGCATTATTTGCTTTTCCTAAACAAGTTTGAAATTGAAAAACACTAGATGAGCTTGGTGATAAATCTTCTAAGACATAGAGATCATCCTTGGTGCCACCACCTCCTATCACTTTTCCGGATTTAATATCCTGAAAATGGAAGTCATTAGGACCAAAGATTGCATAACAATTCAAGTCACTAGTCATTCTTTTAACGGAAAGCAAATTCGATTCAAAATTTGGCATGTAAAAGGCTCTAGAGTTTCTATTAAATAGATTCAAGTTCCCAATTCCTTTGATAGGTATATTTTCACCATTTGCAATCATCACATTTCCTCTAGAGGGTTCCAATTTTTCAAGCAAGTTCAAGTTACTAATCATATGATGAGATGCACCCGAATCAACCACAAGAGAGTTACTAGGTTTACGAGTGTAGAAAGTTTTACCGGACTCCTTGAGTGAAGCAATTGACTTGATAAGAGATTCCAAGTCGGACTTCCTCACGTAATCCCCTTGGACCGTATCGTCTCCTATCTTAATCGGTGTTGAGGGTTGGCTCCTTGGTTGGTCCACATGATCTTGCCTCGCCGAAGTATAATTGGCTCTTGAGTAGCCTCTTGAGTATCCCGGTCTTGGTGTCGGCCTAAGATGAGGATTAAGCAACCAACACTTCTCCTTTGAGTGACCCTCCTTCTTGCAATGTTCACACTTGAGATCCGGGTTAAAATGTTTGCCCTTATAGTTCCGGTTATCGTTGCGGTTGTAAGCTCCGGCATTGGCCATCGGAAGCTCCCCCTTACCGCCAAATAATCCATGAGTCCCTTGCTCCCTTTGAATTTGAGAACACACATCCTCCATGCTTGGTAGCTTTTCCGACCTTAGAATGTGTTTGATAAGGTCATTGTACGCCGGGTTTAGGGTGAGAAGCAACCCAAAGACCTTATCTTGCTCTTTCCTCTCATTCAACACACACGGATCAATGGAGCTTGGTCTCAACATGTCAAGTTCCGACCATAAAGACCGATACTTTCCCAAATGCTTAGTGAACTCCATGTCCTCTTGATGAAGATTGTTGATAGCTTTCTTCACTTCAAACACACGAGCCAAATTCGAGACATTTCCATATACATTCTTCAATGTCTCCCACAGTTCAAAGGCTGTCTCACAATAGGAATATGCTTCAAGGATGGATGGATCAATGCCATTTTGGAGTACCGCCAAGACCGTTTGGTCTTCTTGAAACCATTTTGCTTCTCTAGCTTTCTTGGCGGCTTCATCTTCTTTCTCCTTTTCCACCGATTCAGACTCAAAGATTGGTCTTAGTGAGAGATCAACATGCTCCCATAAACCTCTTCCACATAGAGCCGTTTTGGTCGTTCTAGACCACAACAAGTAATTTTCTCCTTTGAGAATCACCGGAACCACCAACGCCTTAGAACTCTCCGATGAATTCATCTTCCTCTTCGATTTTGTTACTTGGCCGAAAGAAACCTACAAAAGATTGAAGCTTCCAACCAACCAACAATGTTTTACACCGAAAGTTTCAAACTTTCAAAGACTTATCACTAATACCAACAATGAACCAAGAGTTTTTGTGATTTTGACGCGGATTTGAAACCTTTAGAACCGATTTGTGATTATCTTTTAGATGTTTGGTAAGGCAAGCGCATAAAGAGTATAGAGGAACTCAATATAACGATTTGACCTAGCAATTTAAAGAACACCTCACAAATCGGAGAGATTAAGAAGTTTGTAAGAGATTTAGTAGAGATTTAAAGACTCAAATGATCGAACATGCTCTGATACCATGTAAGAATTATAGAGATTAAGAAAGAATTAAGGAGATTGATGGAGATTAAGAGAGATTAGTGAAAAGTAAAGAGAATATGATCTTGAAACATTTTTATTTCTTTTTCCATTCAAGATAAAGTTTACAATGATTGGGAACAACCCATATATAGCAAAAACTAAGTTGGTCAAGATGACCGTTGGAAAATCTCATCAAAAAAAGGTGAAAAAGGGTGTCTCGGTCACTGCCCGATCCGCATGACCGAGTGGCGTCGAGGCCGTACGTCCCGCGGGTCCAGAATTGCGTCCAGGTTCCTTCCCGCGGTACTGGATCGATGCGCGACCCGTTTACCCGGATAGGGTCCGCGCGTAAACCCGTTAACCCGTGCCGTGACCCGGAATCCTTCCTCGACGCCAGATCGATCCGCAGGCAGCTTTCCTCGATGCCGTCTCGTCCCGCGGATCCATTTGTCTCGTGCCAGACTGATCCGTCGATGCCCGATACCCAGACTGATCCGCGGCTGCCTTCTCCCGATGCTAACTCGACCCGCGGATCACTTTCTCGATGCCGATACGATCCGCGGGTTGATTTCTTCCCAACTTCTTATTTTCCTTTTTATTCTCCTTAGTCCCAATGTGAGTCCTAAGGTTAATACTTATAACGATTCAACCTAACCCTTACTAACCCAAGAGCTTATGCTCTGATACCATGTAAGATTTAGGGTTCTTAACATGTTCATAAACAAAGATCCAACCTTTAGAGAGATTGAATCCAAAGAAAAGCTCAAATGAGCATAAAAGAGTTTAGAACAGATTTGGAGAGTTTCAGACAGATTTGAAGAGATTAAGAAAGAGATTAGGAGAGATTAAGAATAGATTAAACATAACATGGGTTCAATCCTAAAGGATGTCACCCTAAATGCATAAACTCCTAATCTCTACATTGATAATAATCTGATTTTGGATAGAGAAAGAAGAGAGAAAGATATGAACTTGAACTCAGATTTTTATTAAGAACAAGTTAAGTTTACAAATGAAAGATTACAAATATATAAAGGAAAAAGAAAAGTGAACGTTGGATCAGATCCAAAAAGCAAAAAGATAAAGCAAACATTGCTTTATGTGATGATAAGGTTTAGGATAAGATTTTGCTTTTGGGACCACTTTATCATTTTGCCTCCAATATTCAAATGTGTTTTGGGACCACATTTGAACTGATCCGAGTGTCCCGCATCCCGCGTCTTGCTTCGTCCCGCGTATCGGGCCTCTTCGATGCCAATCCGTTCCGCGGGTCGAGCATCCGTCCCGCGTCTTCAATGTTGCGGTTTAACTCGATCTTCATCCGTCCTCGACTCTCTTTGGTGTGGCCTAGCTTCTTCTTGATGCAGTCTAGCTTATTCAAGGCATGACCGCACTAGACCATCATTCACCAAGTCTCGGACACACTTCTTCACCCAATAGTAACTTAAGAGATGATCTTAGATTTATCACTCTTAAGTACTCTCCTTGATTAACAGAATTGGTAGCAATGTGGATTGCGGCTTGATTATCGCAATGCATTACCATCGGTTTTTCCCATTCAATTCCCATATGAGCCAAGATTCCTCTCAACCAAGTAAGCTCATTAGTTAGCTTCTTCATCGCCCTATACTCGGCTTCCGCGCTTGAGTCCGACACTCCTTTTTGCTTCTTTGTTCTCCAAGTCACAAGATTTCCTCCAATGAATGTACAATAGCCGGTAGTTGATCTTCTATCATTCCTATCCCCGGCCCAATCCGCGTCACAATAACCAACCACTTCGGTGCTTTCATTTCTTCCCATCCAAATACCTAAACCCGGGCTGTCCTTGATATACCGAAGAATCCTCTCCACCATTTGCCAATGATGAACCTTCGGCTCTTTCATATGTTGACTCACTTGGTTAACCGCAAAACTTATATCCGGCCTAGTGAGAGTCAAGTAGATCAATTTTCCCACAAGTCTCTTATATCTTGATGGGTCTTCATACACTTCATCTCCTTGCTCCCCCTTTCGAACGACCTTGTAACCTTCCTCTAATGGAGTCTTAGCCGGTTTAGCACCAAGTTTTCCCGTCTCTTTCAATAAGTCCAATGTGTATTTCCTTTGGGATATATGCAAACCATTCTTAAACCTACATACCTCAATCCCAAGAAAATACTTCACCTCCCCAAGATCTTTTATTTCAAAAACCGATTTGAGAAAGTCTTTGGTGTCTTGAATCCCTATCTTATCACTCCCAGAGATAATCATATCATCCACATAAATCAACACAACCACAATTCCCCGAGATCCTTGTAAAGTGAAGAGCGTATGGTCTAGTTCACACTTCTTGAAGCCCTTCTCCTTGAGTATACTACTAAATTTCTTGTACCACGCTCTCGGAGATTGTTTGAGACCATAAATAGCCTTCCTTAGCCTTAGCACTTTCCCGGGTGCAATGGACTTCTCAAGACCGGGAGGTGGCGTCATATAAACTTCTTCTTCGAGGTCTCCTTGCAAGAAAGCATTCTTAACATCCATTTGCCAAAGCTCCCAATCCAAATTCACCGCTAAGGAGAACACGACTCTAACCGTGTTTAACTTAGCCACCGGAGCAAAAGTGTCCGTATAATCGTCTCCATAAGTTTGAGTGAACCCCCTTGCAACCAATCTAGCCTTATACCTCTCAAGATCACCATTGCTCAAGTAATTTATTGTGAACACCCATTTTGAGCTCACGGCCTTCTTGCCAAATGGAAGATCCGCTTCATCCCAAGTGTGATTCTTCACCATAGCTCCTACCTCATCATCAACTGCCTCAATCCAATGTTCATCTTCCATGGCTTCATCATAAGAACGTGGGATAGTATGCTCATCAATCTTTACAAGAAAAGCCCGATGAGAGGAAGGTAAGAGGTCGATCGAACACACAGCTTGAATCGGATGAGCCACAGCTTGATGATTATAGTAAACTCTAGTCTCTTTCCATTGAGATGGGTCCCTCCTTATTCGTGTGCTTCGTCTAAGAACAGGCTCTGCTTCCTCCACAATGGTTGTGGCTTCGGCTTCATTCTCTAACACTGGTTCACTAGACTCTTCCTGAATCACTTGGTCTTCCACTTGAGCTTCCTCTTGAGTAGCCGGATGCACTTCTTCCTCATTAGCCGACTCTTGATTTATGTCTTGAGCTTCGGTAGATGTTACTTGAGTGATCTCACCTACTTTGTCTCTTGGCTCAGGATTCCCAAGATGTTGAAGAAGGAATCGAAGATTGGAGCCAAGGTCCGACGGGGTAGCCAAGTCTTTCAACTCATCTCTAACCCTAACGCTATAATATCCTTGAGTCTCCATAAACTTGACATCTCTAGACACCCATGTCTTTCTTGTGATCGGATCATAGCACTTATAACCCTTTTGCGTTGTTGAGTAGCCAAGAAAAATGCATCTTTTGCTCTTCTCATCTAGCTTGGTCCGCAACTCACTTGGTACTAACACAAAACAAAGACAACCAAACACTCTTAGATGTTCAATAAATGGACGGGTTTGGTTTAATACCTCGAATTCGGTTGATCAAGTAGCATGCTAGCATCACCGCATCTCCCCAAAAACTTTTTGGAACGTTCATGTGGAACATCATAGCACGGGATACTTCCATCAAGTGACGGTTCTTTCTCTCGGCTACTCCGTTTTGTTGTGGAGTATACGGACAACTAGTTTGGTGCAAGATTCCATGCTTTGAGAGGTGTTCTTTGAACCGATTGCTCATGTATTCTCCTCCATTATCTGTCCTAAAGATCTTAATTTTGGCATTGTATTGGTTAGCAATATAGTTTTGAAAGTTTATGAATGCATCAATGACCCGATCTTTCGAAGGCAAGAGAGTAACCCAAGTATACTTAGATTTTTCATCAATGAATGTAACAAAGTATTTATTATTATCCCTAGATAAGCAAGGTGAAGTCCACACATCCGAATGTACTAAATCAAAGCAATTTTCATAAATAGTAGATGATTGAGGAAATACGGTTTTGCAATGTTTTCCAAGGATACAAGCTTCACAACTCAAATGATCAAAGTAAACATTGGGAAGCATTATTTCAAAAGCACGAGAATGCGGATGTCCTAATCTAGCGTGCCAAATGGCATTATTAGCAACTCCTAAACAAGATTTAAATGAACAAGAACTAGATGAAATTGATGATAAGTCTTCAAGAATGTATAGATCATCCTTGGTACCACCACTTCCGATTATCTTTCCCGAATCAATATCCTGAAAATGGACATCATTAGGACCAAAGATTGCATAACAATTCAAATCCTTAGTTACTTTGTTAACCGAAAGTAGATTTGATTCAAAATTCGGTAAATAAAAAGCTTTTGAGCTTTTGTTAAATAGATTCAAGTCTCCAATTCCTTTAATAGGTATATTATCCCCATTTGCAATCATCACATTACCCTTAGATGGTCCTAGGTTCTCAAGAAGATTCAAATTACTAATCATATAATGAGTAGCACCCGAATCAACCACAAGAGATTCACTAGGTTTAAGAGAGTAGAAGGTTTTACCAGATTGGTTGAGTGATGCAAAGGACTTGATGAGAGCTTCAAGATCGGACTTCCTCACATAGTCTCCTCCTTGGCTCGTCTCTCCTTCTTGCTTTGCTGGTCCGTGATGATTTTGATCGATCTTGGCAGTTGAGTAGTTGGCCCTTGCACGTTCATCTTTAGCACGGTCGGCATAGAACTTTTCCCTTAGGTGTGGATGGATGAGCCAACATCTCTCCCTAGAGTGGCCCTTTCTCTTGCAATGATCACACCAATACTTAGATCGTTTGTCATCGCCCTTGAACACCCCTTTGTTAGCCATTGGAAGCTCCCCCTTACTACCGAAGAGCCCAAGAGACCCTTGTTCCCTTTGGATTTGTGCACATACATCCTCAAGGCTTGGGAGAGTCTCGGATCGGAGGATATGTTTGACGAGATCATTGAACACCGGGTTCAATGTAAGGAGAAGTCCGAATACCTTGTCTTGTTCCTTCCGTTCGTTGAGGACCACCGGATCGATAGAGCTTGGCCTAAGCATCTCAAGCTCAGCCCAAAGGGACCGATACACACCAAAATGCTTAGTAAACTCCATGTCTTCTTGGTGTAGATTGTTGATAGCTCGTTTGACTTCAAACACACGAGAAAGATTTGAGATATTCCCATACACATTCTTCAATGTTTCCCAAAGTTCAGATGCGGTTTCACAATAAGAGTATGCTTCGAGAATTGATGATTCAAGACCATTTTGAAGGACTGCCAACACCGTTTGATCTTCTTGAAACCACTTAGCTTCTCGTTTACTCACGACCGTCTCATCTTCTTCCTCGGATGAGTCATACACGGGCCTGGTCTAGAGGTCAATGTGACTCTATAAGCTGCGGCTACAAAGAGCGGTCTTGGTAGTTCTTGACCATAGTAAGTAGTTTCCCCCTTTGAGAATCACCGGAACCACCAAAGCTTTAGAGTTATCCATAAAAAAAAACCTTTCCTTTAAGGATTTGGAGACTGATTTTAACGAAAAGCTTGAAGCTTTGAAGAGAGTTTGAATCGTTCTAGAGAAAAACTTGAAACCTTATGGAGATTTCAAGCGAATAAGATTCAAACCAAAGACTCACCCTTTTTGAATGAGATTCACAAGAACACAAGATTACGAATGGGACTTTCGGATGATGTAGGTTAGATTAAGCGCATAAGATGGATTGAAACCTTCTTATACCGATTTAATCTAACACTTTTAGGAATCCCAAGAGCTTGTGCTCTGATACCATGTAAGATTTATGAGATTAAGCGGAAGTTTTAGAAGAGATTAGAAGAGATTAGAAAGAGTTTAGAGATTAATGGAGATTATAGAGATTAGGGAAGAATAGGGAGTTTATGAACTTGAAACATTTCTCATTCAAGATAACTTTACAAATGATTGGAATCAATCCATAAATAGAAAATACTAGGTAAGGAGATAAGGTCCACATGACCGTTTGGGATAAAGGTGAAATGACGACATAAAGGTGGATCTTATCCACCGTACGGACGCGGCTTCACTCCACCTTATCCTCCAGCTGTAAGGCCGCCCGTTGACCGCTGAAGACCGCTTGAAGACCGTTGTGGAACGCAGAGTTTTGATTCCCGCGTATCGGCCAAACCTTCCCGCGTACCGGACACGTACCGCGGAACGAGCGATCCTCGATGCCAAGACGACCCGCGCCTCGAGTAACCTTACCGCGGGTCGAGATCCTCCGAACCAATTTCCACCCTTTATTTGTTTCGGTCATTCTTTATTTCCTTAGCACTTAATGAGAATGCTAAGGTCAATATACGTGTCGATCGACGCCACTCCTTGGTGTCGATCGACACTCCACTTCTTTTCATGATTCGCCTTAGAGCGCCACTCACTTGATGCGGCTTCAACTCGTCTTCATGCGGCCTAGCTTCTCCAAGGTAAGGACACTCTAGGCCGCCACCGTTCATGCCTTGGACGTGAGTGGACTAAGCCGTTCCACCTTGTTTCACGTCTCGGTCTCCTCCGAGTTGCGTTCTGAGTCATTCCTCGTGCGGCCTCCTTCGTTCCTCATCCGGCCTCACTTCTTCTATACTTGAGTAGCCTAGAACGCCACTTACCAAGTCTTGAACGCCTCTTGACCATTCTTTCCCAATATTACCCGAACATGACTTTCTTGGGTAACTTGGTTCCTTTACTTGAACACCGATGTGTTCTCCTTGTTTAACACTCCCCCGCAAGTTAATACGCAGTAGCACGAAGTATTAACTTGGAGACACAAGGAGAGACCTCATTAAAACCTTAGTGGGAAAACCCTTTGGGACAAAACCACACTAAGGAAAAAGAGTATCAATCCAAGATCTTAAGGGTTTTAAACCAAGGTCTTGAGCTTCACCTCGGCTCCTCTTTATTCCGCCTCGGTCTTGCTCGTCTTCTTTGAGCTTCGGCCTCAACTTATCCGTGATAGCTTCGGCCTTGCTTCTTGATTCTTTCTTCCATTCTAATAGAATCTTGCTCCTGACAAAATGACAATCCACTTCAATGTGTTTTGTTCGCTCATGAAATACCGGATTTGAGGCAATGTGGATCGCAGCTTGATTATCACAATAAAGACTCATTGGTCTGGTCTCATGAATACCCAAATCCTTGAGAAGAGCCTTCACCCATATCATCTCTTTTGTGACTTCCTTCATTGCCCTATATTCTGCCTCAGCACTAGATAGAGCAATCACCTTCTGTTTCTTACTTCTCCAAGTCACAAGATTACCTCCTACAAATGTGCAATACCCAGTTGTTGATTTTCTATCTTGTCTATCTCCTGCCCAATCTGCATCACAGTAAGCTTTCAGCTCAGTACTCCCATTACATTCTAGCCATATTCCCTTTCCCGGGTTGCCCTTGAGATATCTCAAAATTCTCTCTACCATCCTCCAATGATGTGCCTTAGGAGCTTGCATATGCTGGCTCACTCTATTTACTGCGAAACAAATATCAGGCCGTGTTATGGTTAGGTAGATTAGCTTCCCAACTAACCTCTGGTATTGCTTAACATCTGACCATATCTCCTCATCTCTCACATCTTGGTAGCCTTCCTCAATAGGTGTTCTTGCTGGTTTTGAACCTAACTTGCCAGTTTCTTTCAACAAGTCAATCACATACTTCCTCTGTGATATAAACATCCCATTTGGCTCCCGAGTCATCTCGATGCCCAAAAAATACTTCAGCTCCCCCAAATCTTTGATGTCAAATGAGGACCTCAGAATCTCCTTAGTTCTCTTAATCCCTTCAACATCATCTCCGGTGATGATAATATCATCTACATAAATCAGTACTGCCACTAGTCCTTCCTTGTCTTTCTTGGTGAACAAAGTATGATCAGCCTCAGATTTAACGAACTTCTTCTCCAACAAACAGCTGCTCAATTTTTGGTACCAAGCCCTTGGGGATTGCTTCAATCCATAAATGGCTTTCTTCAGTTTACACACCTCATGAGGACCTGCACCATATCCTTGAGGAGGTGCCATGTACACTTCCTCTTCTAGCTCTCCTTGTAAAAAAGCATTCTTCACATCCATTTGCCATAATTCCCATGACAAATTAACAGCAATGGATAGAAGAACCCTTACGGAATGCAACTTGGCCACAGGAGCAAAGGTTTCAGTATAGTCTTCTCCGTAGACTTGTGTGTATCCCTTTGCCACTAGTCTAGCCTTGTACCGCTCAACTTCACCTGTGCTTTTATACTTGATGGTGTAAACCCATCTACACCCCACAAGTTTCTTTCCTTTCGGCAGCTTAGTTATGTCCCATGTGCAATTTCTTTCCATAGAGTTGATCTCTTCCTCCATCGCCTGAACCCATCTCTTATCCTTACATGCCTCTTCAAAAGATACTGGGATTAATTCCTCATCAATCTTGGTTAGATAGGCTTGACCATCATCGGGAAAGTAAGCTAACGAACAATATGCTTCAATAGGATATCTTATAGTTGTTGTGGCTGGAACTTCTTCTTGTAAGGTGTACTGTTTACTTAAGGAGGGAGAGACGCTGTCGCCTATAGGTTCAGAATCAAAGTCTGCCGTACGCCCAGAACATCTCTCACTTCCTGTAGAAGACACCTTAGATCCTATTTTGTCTTGTTGAACCGTAGCCAAACCGTTATAATATACCCTTGTATCCTTCCACCTTTCTGGTCCAAACCTTATTCGTTAACTTCTTCTTAGGACAGGTTCGGTAACTTGAGTTACTTCGATCTCATCATGTTCAGGCTGTTCTTCATCTCTCAAAGATTCAGTTTCTCCAGCCGGATCATTCGATGTCTCAGATTCCTGAGTGGAAGCCTTTTCCTCAGTATCACCTCCATCACTTCCTATAGTATCATCACCAGCTACTGCCTCATTCTGCATGGCTCCTACACTCTCAGCTGGAGATGTACTCCTCGGACTTACTAGAGTATTTAAACCGTCTAGAACGAATTTCAAGGTAGTAGCTCGATCAAGCCCAGGAGAAACAATACCCTTCAGATCATCCCAATTCCTCTCATTGAAATAACCCTTTTTCTCATCAAACTTGACTTCCCTAGAGACATACACACGTTTAGTCTCTGGATTATAGCACTTGTATCCTTTCTGAGTGGGAGAATAGCCAACAAACATACACTTGATACTCTTGGGTTCAAGCTTGTTTCTATGAGCTTCTGGAACAAAGTGTTAGATTTTAGGACTTAGATTGAGAGAATAAGAGATTGAGAGAATTGGGAAGAATAGAGAGAAAGAGTATGAACTTGAAAAAATTATTCCATTCAAGATAAATGTGCAAGGTTCATACAACAAGATTTATATAGAAAACAGTTCTGGCCTCCGTGTCGATCGACACTAAATAAGTGTGTCGATCGACACGCCTCTCCAACGGTCATATCTCAACGGTTGGATAGCAACGGTCGGATTCTCCAACGGTCGGATCTCCAACGGTCGGATTCAAACTCTGGGACTCGTGTCGATCGACACCACTCCTTGGTGTCGATCGACGCCTTCGTTCCGCACCTCCAGTTTTTCCAGAGAGGTGAGTGTCGATCGACACTCTTGCTTATTCTTTTCCCTTAACACATTTTGATGGTGCCAAGGTCAATACTCCCCCTCAAGTTAAACACAAGGAATTATGCTTAACTTGGAAACCCGCAACCATCACCTCATTAAAAACCTTAACAAAGAAAACCACGTGGGAAAAAACTTTGCTAAGGGAAAAAGAGTGTGATGATTGCAAGTTAGGGTCTTCTCATGGATGAGTGAGATCCACGAGTCCAAGCTTGCTAAAGAGACGGTTGCAAACCTTGAGACTCGCAGCTTTGGTGAAGATATCCGCCACTTGGTCCTCGCTCCTTGTAAAACACGGAAGTGTCCATCCTTGTTCAATCTTCTCACGAACCTTGTGACAATCGATCTCGATGTGCTTCGTCCGTTCGTGGAACACCGAGTTGGTAGCTATGTGAATTGCGGCTTGGTTGTCGCAATGCATCACCATCGGCTTAGTGATCTCAATCCCCATGTGAGCTAAGATGCCTCTCAACCATGTTAGCTCATTTGTTAATTTCTTCATCGCTCTATACTCGGCTTCCGCACTTGAACATGAGACCGACTTTTGCTTCTTAGTTCTCCAAGTCACCAAGTTTCCACCAATGAATGTTGCATAGCCGGTTGTGGATCTTCTATCGTTTCGATCTCCGGCCCAATCAGCATCACAATACCCAACAACTTCGGTGTTTTCATTTCTTCCCATCCAAATGCCTTGGCCAACACTCCCTTTAAGGTACCGAAGTATTCGATCCACCATTTTCCAATGAAACACCTTTGGCTCCTTCATATGTTGACTTACTTGGTTGACCGCAAAGCAAAGATCCGGCCTTGTTAGGGTAAGATAGATCAATTTCCCAACAAGTCTTCTATATTGAGATGGATCCTCATACATTTCATCTTCTTGCTCCCCCTTTCGATCGGCCTTGTATCCTTCCTCAAGCGGTGTCTTAGCCGGCTTCGAGGCAAGCTTCCCGGTTTCCTTGAGCAAATCCAAAGTATACTTCCTCTGGGAGATGTGCAATCCATTTGTGAATCTACATACTTCGATCCCAAGGAAGTATTTCAACTCGCCGAGATCCTTAATTTCAAAGACCGATTTTAGGAAATCCTTAGTGTCTTGAATCCCTTGTTTATCATCACCGGAGATGATCATATCATCCACGTAGATCAAGACAACCACCATTCCATTCGGGCCTTGAAGCGTGAATAGAGTGTGATCCAATTCACACTTCGTGAAACCTTTTTCCTTGAGAGTCGAACTTAGCTTCTTGTACCAAGCCCTTGGGGATTGTTTAAGACCATAGATGGCTTTCCTTAGCCGAAGAACCTTTCCGGGAGCAATGGTGTTCTCTAGGCCGGGTGGTGGAGTCATGTACACCTCTTCTTCAAGATCTCCTTGAAGGAAAGCATTCTTCACATCCATTTGCCACAACTCCCAATCCAAATTGATCGCCAAAGAGAATACAACCCGTACCGTGTGTAGCTTAGCCACCGGAGCAAATGTGTCTGTATAATCATCTCCATAGGTTTGTGTAAATCCTCTCGCCACTAACCGCGCCTTGTGTCGTTCCAAGTCCCCATTGCTCAAGAACTTAAGAGTGAAGACCCATTTAGAGCTAACCGCTCTTTTCCCAAACGGAAGATCGGCCTCATCCCACGTGTGGTTCTTAATCATAGCCCCAACCTCATCATTAACCGCTTCAACCCAATGATCCTCTTCCATTGCCTCGTCATATGTCTTCGGAATCGAATGTTCATCTATTTTCACAAGGAAGGCTTGATGAGAGGAAGGTAAAAGGGCGAGCGAACAAACCGCTTGAATAGGATGAGCAACGGCTTGGTTGTTGTAGTAGACTCTATTCTCTTTCCATGTGGAAGGGTCCTTCCTTAATCGTGTGCTTCTCCTAAGAACCGGTTCGCATGGTTCTTCTTCAACTCTCGAGTCATCGTTGTCGTGTGCTTGAGCATCGGGGAGTTCATCATGACCAATCACCGCTCCTTGACTTTCTTGAGCACCGGAGGTCTCATCATTACTAACCGTCTCCTCTTGATCATTGGGAACACTCTCATCATTGGTCTCTTGGATAGTCTCCTCTTGGACCGGAGGAGCTTCACCGTTTCTAGCCTTTGGTGCTTCCGGGTTGTCAAGATGTTGAAGGAGGAACCTTAAATTAGCATTGTAGTCCGTAGAGCTTGCAAATTCCCTTAGTTCATCCTTCTCTTCGGTACTATAGTAGCTCTTTTCCTCCATAAACTTCACATCCTTGGATACAAATGTTCTTCTCGAACTTGGATCATAACATTTGTATCCCTTTTGGGTAGTGGAATATCCAATGAACATACACCTTGTGCTCTTTGCATCTAGCTTTGTCCGCAATTCACCGGGAACTAAGACAAAACAAACACACCCAAAAACCCTTAGATGTTCAATAAAAGGTTTAGTATTATTAAGTACCTCAAACGGAGAGATATCCGAGAGAATTTTGGTTGGTATTCGGTTGATCAAATAGCACGCCATCATGACCGCATCACCCCAAAATCTCTTAGGTACATTCATGTGGAACATCATGGCACGAGACACCTCCATCAAGTGACGATTCTTCCGTTCGGCCACGCCATTTTGTTGAGGAGTGTATGGACAACTTGTTTGATGCAAAATGCCATGCTTAGATAGATGTTCTTTGAAGCGATGGCTTGTATATTCTCCTCCATTATCTGTTCTAAAGATTTTGATCTTGGCATTGAATTGGTTAGTAACATAAGTTTGAAAATTTATGAATGCATCAAGAACACGATCTTTTGATGGTAATAGGGTGATCCAAGTATATTTTGATTTTTCATCTATAAATGTTACGAAATACTTGTTATTATCCCTAGATAAGCATGGTGAGGTCCAAACATCCGAATGAACTAAATCAAAACATTTTTCATAAGTAGTAGTAGAATTCGGGAAAACCGTTTTACAATGTTTACCAAGAATACAAGATTCACAACTCTTATGATCAAAGTAAACATTTGGTAACATTAATTCAAAAGCTCTAGAATGAGGATGACCTAATCTAGCATGCCAAATAGCATTATTAGCCACTCCTAAACAAGATTTGACCGAAAAAGAACTAGGTGAAAAATCTTCAATAACATAGAGATCATCTTTGGTTCCACCCTCTCCAATAATCTTTCCGGAATCAATATCCTGAAAATGAACATCATTAGGACCAAATATTGCATAACAATTCAAATCTTTAGTAGCTCTTTTTACCGAAAGTAAATTAGAAGTAAAAGTCGGCATATAAAAGGCTTTAGAATCTTTATCAAAGACTTTTAAAGTTCCAATTCCTCTTATAGGTATATTATCACCATTAGCAATCATCACATTTCCATTAGTTGACTCAATATTCTCAAGCATCCTAGAGTTACTAATCATGTGATGGGAAGCTCCCGAATCAACTACTAGGGAGCTACTAGGAGTATGGGTAAAGTAAGTTTTACCGGATTCCTTTTGTATGGTAAGAGCTTTGATGAGTGCCTCCAAGTCGGATTTTCTCACATAATCTCCTTGGTTGGCCTCCTCACCTTGCTTAGCTAATCCGGTTGGAACTTGGTCGGGCTTGGCCGTGGTGTAGTTAGCTCTTGGGTTCTTCGGGTAGTCGATCCACCAACTCGGCTTGAGCTCCGGATGAAGAAGCCAACAAGTCTCCTTGGTGTGTCTTCCCTTGCAATGTTCACACCTTGCCTTAGAGCCCGGCCGATTGTTACCATAGCTCCCTTTGTTTCCACGATTATCGACTCGGTTGTAAACCCCCTTGTTAGCCGTTGGAAGCTCCCCCTTACTATCAAAGAGTCCTTGGGAACCTTGTTCTCTTTGAATTTGTGAGCACACATCTTCAAGACTTGGGAGCTTCTCCGACCTTAGGATGTGCTTGATGAGATCATTGAATGCCGGATTCAAGGTGAGTAATAGCCCAAAGACCTTGTCTTGTTCTTTCCTTTCGTTTAGCACCTTTGGATCAATGGAACTTGGTCTCAACATTTCAAGCTCGGCCCAAAGAGACCTATATTTACCAAAGTGCTTGGTAAATTCCATATCCTCTTGATGAAGATTATTGATGGCTTTCTTCACTTCATAAACCCGAGAAAGGTTAGACACGTTTCCATAAACGTTCTTCAATGTTTCCCATAGCTCTTCCGCCGTTTCACAATAGGAATACGCCTCAAGAATGGAGGATTCAAGACCATTTTGAAGAATGGCCAACACGCTTTGGTCCTCTTGGAACCACTTTGCTTCTCTCTTCTTTTCGGAATCTTCATCGTCTTCTTCTCCGGATGAATCATACACCGGTTTAGATGAAGTTTCAATGTGGCTCCACAACCCTCGGCCACATAGAGCTATCTTCGTGGTTCTTGACCACAATAAGTAGTTATCTCCCTTGAGAGTAACCGGAACCACCAATGGTTTAGAATTATCTAAAGAACTCATCTTTTCTTATGAAAGTTTGAAACTTTTAGAAATGATTTGGGATTGATATGTATGTTAAATCAAGCGCATAAAGAGAATGGAAATCTCTATATAGCGATTTGATCTAACTAGTTAAAGGAAAATCCACAAATCGAAAAAGGTTAATGAAAGAATGAGATTTGAAGTATGAGATTATTGTTAGAATTGCGGAAGAAATTAGTTGAGTATAATCGAAACAGTTGGAGAATTAAGAGAATGAGAGAATTGTAGAGAATGTGAAGAGAGAATTGTATTCTCATTACTTAATAAAATCAGAACCATTACATGCTATTTAAAGACAACAATGGTTGAGAAAGAGAGAGAGAGTAACGGTCATAATGCACAGCCACACATGTGACTTTTATTTTGGGTAAAGCTTATCCCTTCCTTTCTCCATGTGTGTCCATTTCTAGTATTCTCCAAGTCAACTTGTTTGAACACTTGCAGCCTCCTTTCCCTCCATTTCCATCTGCTACAAAGAGAGGATTAGTGTTTAGATTAACACTAATCTATTCCATGATCAATACTCCCCCTCAAACTTAACCATAAGGAGTTATGGTTGAGTTTGGAAACCCATGAAGCATCACCTCATTAAAAACCTTAGCATGGAAAACCACGTGGGACAAAACCAAGCTAAGGGAAAAAGAGTGTGATGTCCATGAGTAGAGAACATGAGATCATGGTCGGTGAAGGTCCATGAGTCCAAGCTTGCCGTGGATATGGTTGCAAACTTTTAGACTTGAGGCCTTCGTAAATATATCCGCCAATTGGTCTTCACTCTTGGTAAAGCACGGTAGTGTCATTCCTTCTTCTATCTTCTCACGCACCTTGTGACAATCCACTTCAATGTGCTTAGTCCTTTCATGAAACACCGAGTTAGTGGCGATGTGAATGGCGGCTTGGTTATCACAATGCATCGTGATCGGTGTAGAATGCTCAATGCCGAGACACTTTAGTAATCCTTTGAGCCAAGTGAGTTCATTCGTAAGCTTCTTCATTGCTCGGTATTCCGCTTCCGCACTTGAGCATGAGACCACCTTTTGCTTCTTAGTCTTCCAAGTTACCAAGTTGCCTCCAACAAAGGTGCAATAACCGGTTGTGGATCTCCTATCCATCCTATCTCCGGCCCAATCCGCATCACAATAGCCAACGATCTCGGTGTTATTGTTCTTGCCCATCCATATGCCTTGACCATAGCTTCCTTTAAGATACCTTAGAATCCGGTGCACAATCTTCCAATGATGCATCTTTGGCTCCTTCATGTGTTGGCTTGCTTGGTTCACGGCAAAACAAATATCCGGTCTTGTAAGTGTCAAGTAGATCAACTTCCCCACAAGTCTCCTATACCGTCCAACATCCTCATATGGTTCATCATCTTTCTCCCCCTTTCGATCGACTTTGTAGCCATCTTCAAGTGGAGTCTTGGCCGGATTAGCTCCCATCATATCTGTCTCTTTAAGCAAATCAAGAACATACTTCCTTTGAGATATGAAAAGACCATCTTCAAGTCGACATACTTCTATGCCGAGAAAGTACTTGAGCTCTCCTAGGTCTTTGATATCGAATACCGACTTAAGAAAGGACTTAGTATCTTGAATTCCCTCCTTATCATCACCGGTAATGATCAAGTCATCCACATAGATAAGTACCACCACTAAACCTCCCGGTCCATGAAGTGTGAAGAGTGTGTGATCCGATTCGGACTTCTTGAATCCTCGAGACTTGAGTGTAAAACTCAACTTATGATACCACGCTCTCGGAGATTGCTTAAGCCCATAGATTGCCTTCCGGAGTCTAAGAACCTTTCCGGGAGCAATGGTGTCTTCAAGACCGGGTGGTGGCATCATGTATACTTCTTCTTCGAGCTCACCTTGTAGGAAAGCATTCTTGACGTCCATTTGCCATAAGTCCCAATCAAGATTCGTGGCAATAGAGAGAATGACCCGAACAGTGTGAAGCTTGGCTACCGGTGCAAACGTATCCAAGTAATCTTCCCCATAGGTTTGGGTGAAACCTCTAGCCACCAACCGAGCCTTGTATCGTTCAATGTCTCCATTGCTCAAGTGTTTAATGGTGAACACCCACTTAGAGCTAACCGCCTTCTTTCCGGGAGGGAGATCCGCCTCATCCCATGTATGGTTCCGGATCATAGCCCCTTTCTCTTCTTCAACCGCTTCATTCCACTCTTCACTCTCCTTAGCTTCTTCATAACTCTGTGGGATAACATCTCGATCAATCAAGCCAAGAAACACTTGATGATCCAAAGGCACAAAGGCGAGAGAACACACAGCTTGAATGGGATGAGCTACGGCTTGAGCATTGTAGTAAATCCTCTTGTCCTTCCAAGTAGATGGATCACTTCTAGTCCTTGTGCTTCTTCTTAGGACAGGTTGAGTGTCTTCCAGAGGTTGTTGAGAAGCTGTTGTGACGGAGGAAGAGTTGATAGGCAGGCTGGTTGTTGGGCAGGCCGGTTGTTGGGCAGGCTGTGTCTCGGTTGATCTGGTCTCCGGAGCTGGTGTAGGAGATGGTGGTGCTGATGTAGCCAAGACGGGAGAGGGAGAGCTGGATTCGGCAAGTTCATGATCACTCTCCCCCTCATGCGGTACCGTGGTTGCTTTCGGGATAGGATTGTTGCCAATGTGGTCGAGAAGGAACCGCAAGCTTGATGCCTTGTCGGATGATTCGGCTAAGTCTTTCAAGCTTTCCCAATCCTTCCCACCGTAGAACCCTTGATCCTCAAGGAACTTGACATCTCGTGACACATAGGTTCGGTTGTTGCTTGGATCATAGCACTTGTACCCCTTTTGTGTGATAGAGTATCCAAGAAATATGCACCTTGTGCTCTTGACATCTAGCTTGCTTCGTAGTTCACCGGGCACTAAGACAAAACACACACAACCAAAAACCCTTAGATGCTCAATAGATGGTTTAATTTTGTTAAGTACCTCAAATGGTGATTTGTCATCTAAGACTCTCGTTGGTATTCGGTTGATTAGGTAGCATGCCATCATCACCGCATCACCCCAAAATCTCTTTGGGACATTGGTATGGAACATCATTGAACGAGAAACCTCCATGAGATGTCGATTCTTTCTTTCGGCTACACCGTTTTGTTGTGGAGTGTATGGGCAACTAGTTTGGTGTATAATGCCATGTTTTGTAAGATGCTCTTTGAATCTATGGCTTGTGTATTCTCCTCCATTATCGGTCCTAAACACTTTAATCTTAGCATTGAATTGATTAGTCACATAATTTTGAAAGTTAATGAATGCATCAAATACTCGGTCCTTAGATGGCATTAGGGTAATCCAAGTATATTTTGATTTTTCATCTATGAATGTTACGAAATACTTGTTGTTATCCCTAGATATGCATGGTGAGGTCCAAACATCCGAGTGAATTAAATCAAAGCAACTTTCATAAATAGTAGATGACTTAGGAAATACGGTTTTGCAATGTTTGCCGAGAATACAAGATTCACAACTCGTGTGATCAAAAGAAACATTAGGCAACATAAGATTAAGTGCACGAGAATGAGGATGTCCTAATCTAGCATGCCACTTATCATTAGGAAAAGCATCTAAACGAGAATTGAAATTAAAAGCTTGTGATGAATCCGGTGAGCTCCTTTCTAGCACATAAAGGTCATCCTTGGAACCACCTTTTCCAATCACTTTTCCGGTCTCAATATCCTGAAATTGAACCGCATTAGGACCAAATATAACATAGCAATCAAGATCATTAGTGGTTCTTTTAACCGAGAGAAGATTAGATGTAAACTTAGGCATGTATAAAGCTTTAGAGTTCTTTTCAAATAGCCTTAGGTTACCAATTCCTTGAATAGGGACTTTTTCACCATTAGCTACCAAAACATTCCCTCTAGCCGGTTCTATGTTCTCTAATAGGTTCGGATTACTAATCATATGGTGTGAAGCACCCGAATCAACTATAAGAGAACTACTTGGTTTATGAGTAAAGAAGGTGGTACCGGACTGGTTTAAAGAAGCTATGGACTTGATGAGTGCCTCCAAGTCCGCCTTCTTCACATACTCACCGGCTCCACTTTCCTCACTTGCATTTGATGAACCAGCCTTGCCACGTTCCTCCTTGATGTGAGTGAGATTGGCTCTTGGGTTGCTTGGTCCACTTGTGTCGAAGTCCTTTGGACGAAGATGTGGGTGAAGTTCCCAACACTTGTCTTTGGTGTGTCCCTTTCTTTTGCAATGGTTACACACCTTGGATTTCCTCTCAGCAAACTTGAAGACTCCCTTGTTGGCAGTTGGAAGCTCCCCCTTACCACCAAACAATCCAAGGGATCCTTGTTCTCTTTGAATTTGAGAACACACTTCATCAAGACTTGGGAGTTTGTCCGCCCTTAGAATATGCTTGATGAGATCATTGTACGCCGAGTTCAAGGTGAGCAAGAGCCCAAAGACCTTGTCTTGCTCCCTTCTTTCGTTGATGACCGTAGGGTCCATTGTGCTAGGCCTAAGCATTTCTAGCTCAGCCCATAGAGACCTAAACCTTCCAAAGTGTTTAGTGAACTCCATGTCTTCTTGACATAAATCATTTATGGCTTTCTTGACCTCAAACACTCTTGAGAGGTTGGAAATGTTGCCATACACATTCTTGAGAGTTTCCCACAGCTCCTTAGCACTCTCACAATAAGAGTATGCTTCAAGAATTGGAGCTTCAAGTGAGTTTTGGAGAATGGCAAGCACGGTTTGGTCCTCTTGGAACCATTTCGCTTTTTCGTCAAGCCTTGCATCTCTTTCTTCAAGAGTTTCTCCTTCCTCCTCATCACTAGAGCTGTCAAACTCAAACTCCTTTGGGCCATCTATGTGACTCCAAAGGCCACGGCCACACAAGGCTATCTTGGTGGTCCTTGACCATAGCAAATAGTTCCCTCCTTTGAGAACCACCGGAATTGCAATTGGTTTTGAACTCTCCATGGCTGCAACTGCTTAGAACACGCGAGCACACTCTATTACCCACTGGACTAAAGAGAGGACCGTCGGATACACAGCAGCAAGGAGAAGATTTTGAAGATTCTTTGAGACAACTACAAGGAATAACTCACACTAACCTCTCACAACTCATTACCCATGGTTTTGAGGATTATTCAATCTCAAAGTGAGGAGGTTAGTATGCTTTATTACAAGAGCAAACAAAGAATTTTCCAGAATTTTTCTTTTGAAAAACCAGATTGTACGAACAGAGAATAAGAGATTACGAACTGAGAATAAGAGATTTTGGAACTTAATGCTCTGATACCATGTTAGAATTGCGGAAGAAATTAGTTGAGTATAATCGAAACAGTTGGAGAATTAAGAGAATGAGAGAATTGTAGAGAATGTGAAGAGAGAATTGTATTCTCATTACTTAATAAAATCAGAACCATTACATGCTATTTAAAGACAACAATGGTTGAGAAAGAGAGAGAGAGTAACGGTCATAATGCACAGCCACACATGTGACTTTTATTTTGGGTAAAGCTTATCCCTTCCTTTCTCCATGTGTGTCCATTTCTAGTATTCTCCAAGTCAACTTGTTTGAACACTTGCAGCCTCCTTTCCCTCCATTTCCATCTGCTACAAAGAGAGGATTAGTGTTTAGATTAACACTAATCTATTCCATGATCAATAATTATGAGAGTAATGAGGTCACAAAGATCAAAATCGCTCTGATACCATGTTAGATTTTAGGACTTAGATTGAGAGAATAAGAGATTGAGAGAATTGGGAAGAATAGAGAGAAAGAGTATGAACTTGAAAAAATTATTCCATTCAAGATAAATGTGCAAGGTTCATACAACAAGATTTATATAGAAAACAGTTTTGGCCTCCGTATCGATCGACACTAAATAAGTGTGTCGATCGACACGCCTCTCCAACGGTCATATCTCAACGGTTGGATAGCAACAGTCGGATTCTCCAACGGTCGGATCTCCAACGGTCGGATTCAAACTCTGGGACTCGTGTCGATCGACACCACTCCTTGGTGTCGATCGACGCCTTCGTTCCGCACCTCCAGTTTTTCCAGAGAGGTGAGTGTCGATCGACACTCCCCTCTGTCGATCGACACTCTTGCTTATTCTTTTCCCTTAGCACATTTTGATGGTGCCAAGGTCAATACAAAGACATAGCAAACACATCCAAACACTTTGAGATGATTAATACTTGGTTTAGTTTTGGTTAATTTCTTCATCGCTCTATACTCGGCTTCCGCACTTGAACATGAGACCGACTTTTTTTTCTTAGTTCTCCAAGTCACCAAGTTTCCACCAATGAATATTGCATAGCCGGTTGTGGATCTTCTATCGTTTCGATCTCCGGCCCAATCCGCATCACAATACCCAACAACTTCGGTGTTTTCATTTCTTCCCATCCAAATGCCTTGGCCAACACTCCCTTTAAGGTACCGAAGTATTCGATCCACCATTTTCCAATGAAACACCTTTGGCTCCTTCATATGTTGACTTACTTGGTTGACCGCAAAGCAAAGATCCGGCCTTGTTAGGGTAAGATAGATCAATTTCCCAACAAGTCTTCTATATTGAGATGGATCCTCATACATTTCATCTTCTTGCTCCCCCTTTCGATCGGCCTTGTATCCTTCCTCAAGCGGTGTCTTAGCCGGCTTCGAGGCAAGCTTCCCGGTTTCCTTGAGCAAATCCAAAGTATACTTCCTCTGGGAGATGTGCAATCCATTTGTGAATCTACATACTTCGATCCCAAGGAAGTATTTCAACTCGCCGAGATCCTTAATTTCAAAGACCGATTTTAGGAAATCCTTAGTGTCTTGAATCCCTTGTTTATCATCACCGGAGATGATCATATCATCCACGTAGATCAAGACAACCACCATTCCATTCGGGCCTTGAAGCGTGAATAGAGTGTGATCCAATTCACACTTCGTGAAACCTTTTTCCTTGAGAGTCGAACTTAGCTTCTTGTACCAAGCCCTTGGGGATTGTTTAAGACCATAGATGGCTTTCCTTAGCCGAAGAACCTTTCCGGGAGCAATGGTGTTCTCTAGGCCGGGTGGTGGAGTCATGTACACCTCTTCTTCAAGATCTCCTTGAAGGAAAGCATTCTTCACATCCATTTGCCACAACTCCCAATCCAAATTGATCGCCAAAGAGAATACAACCCGTACCGTGTGTAGCTTAGCCACCGGAGCAAATGTGTCTGTATAATCATCTCCATAGGTTTGTGTAAATCCTCTCGCCACTAACCGCGCCTAGTGTCGTTCCAAGTCCCCATTGCTCAAGAACTTAAGAGTGAAGACCCATTTAGAGCTAACCGCTCTTTTCCCAAACGGAAGATCGGCCTCATCCCACGTGTGGTTCTTAATCATAGCCCCAACCTCATCATTAACCGCTTCAACCCAATGATCCTCTTCCATTGCCTCGTCATATGTCTTCGGAATCGAATGTTCATCTATTTTCACAAGGAAGGCTTGATGAGAGGAAGGTAAAAGGGCGAGCGAACAAACCGCTTGAATAGGATGAGCAACGGCTTGGTTGTTGTAGTAGACTCTATTCTCTTTCCATGTGGAAGGGTCCTTCCTTAATCGTGTGCTTCTCCTAAGAACCGGTTCGCATGGTTCTTCTTCAACTCTCGAGTCATCGTTGTCGTGTGCTTGAGCATCGGGGAGTTCATCATGACCAATCACCGCTCCTTGACTTTCTTGAGCACCGGAGGTCTCATCATTACTAACCGTCTCCTCTTGATCATTGGGAACACTCTCATCATTGGTCTCTTGGATAGTCTCCTCTTGGACCGGAGGAGCTTCACCGTTTCTAGCCTTTGGTGCTTCCGGGTTGTCAAGATGTTGAAGGAGGAACCTTAAATTAGCATTGTAGTCCGTAGAGCTTGCAAATTCCCTTAGTTCATCCTTTTATTCGGTACTATAGTAGCTCTTTTCCTCCATAAACTTCACATCCTTGGATACAAATGTTCTTCTCGAACTTGGATCATAACATTTGTATCCCTTTTGGGTAGTGGAATATCCAAGGAACATACACCTTGTGCTCTTTGCATCTAGCTTTGTCCGCAATTCACCGGGAACTAAGACAAAACAAACACACCCAAAAACCCTTAGATGTTCAATAAAAGGTTTAGTATTATTAAGTACCTCAAACGGAGAGATATCCGAGAGAATTTTGGTTGGTATTCGGTTGATCAAATAGCACGCCATCATGACCGCATCACCCCAAAATCTCTTAGGTACATTCATGTGGAACATCATGGCACGAGACACCTCCATCAAGTGACGATTCTTCCGTTCGGCCACGCCATTTTGTTGAGGAGTGTATGGACAACTTGTTTGATGCAAAATGCCATGCTTAGATAGATGTTCTTTGAAGCGATGGCTTGTATATTCTCCTCCATTATCTGTTCTAAAGATTTTGATCTTGGCATTGAATTGGTTAGTAACATAAGTTTGAAAATTTATGAATGCATCAAGAACACGATCTTTTGATGGTAATAGGGTGATCCAAGTATATTTTGATTTTTCATCTATAAATGTTACGAAATACTTGTTATTATCCCTAGATAAGCATGGTGAGGTCCAAACATCCGAATGAACTAAATCAAAACATTTCTCATAAGTAGTAGTAGAATTCGGGAAAACCGTTTTACAATGTTTACCAAGAATACAAGATTCACAACTCTTATGATCAAAGTAAACATTTGGTAACATTAATTCAAAAGCTCTAGAATGAGGATGACCTAATCTAGCATGCCAAATAGCATTATTAGCCACTCCTAAACAAGATTTGACCGAAAAAGAACTAGGTGAAAAATCTTCAATAACATAGAGATCATCTTTGGTTCCACCCTCTCCAATAATCTTTCCGGAATCAATATCCTGAAAATGAACATCATTAGGACCAAAAATTGCATAACAATTCAAATCTTTAGTAGCTCTTTTTACCGAAAGTAAATTAGAAGTAAAAGTCGGCATATAAAAGGCTTTAGAATCTTTATCAAAGACTTTTAAAGTTCCAATTCCTCTTATAGGTATATTATCACCATTAGCAATCATCACATTTCCATTAGTTGACTCAATATTCTCAAGCATCCTAGAGTTACTAATCATGTGATGGGAAGCTCCCGAATCAACTACTAGGGAGCTACTAGGAGTATGGGTAAAGTAAGTTTTACCGGATTCCTTTTGTATGGTAAGAGCTTTGATGAGTGCCTCCAAGTCGGATTTTCTCACATAATCTCCTTGGTTGGCCTCCTCACCTTGCTTAGCTAATCCGGTTGGAACTTGGTCGGGCTTGGCCGTGGTGTAGTTAGCTCTTGGGTTCTTCGGGTAGTCGATCCACCAACTCGGCTTGAGCTCCGGATGAAGAAGCCAACAAGTCTCCTTGGTGTGTCTTCCCTTGCAATGTTCACACCTTGCCTTAGAGCCCGGCCGATTGTTACCATAGCTCCCTTTGTTTCCACGATTATCGAATCGGTTGTAAACCCCCTTATTAGCCGTTGGAAACCCGAGAAAGGTTAGACACGTTTCCATAAACGTTCTTCAATGTTTCCCATAGCTCCTCCGCCGTTTCACAATAGGAATACGCCTCAAGAATGGAGGATTCAAGACCATTTTGAAGAATGGCCAACACGCTTTGGTCCTCTTGGAACCACTTTGCTTCTCTCTTCTTTTCGGAATCTTCATCGTCTTCTTCTCCGGATGAATCATACACCGGTTTAGATGAAGTTTCAATGTGGCTCCACAACCCTCGGCCACATAGAGCTATCTTCGTGGTTCTTGACCACAATAAGTAGTTATCTCCCTTGAGAGTAACCGGAACCACCAATGGTTTAGAATTATCTAAAGAACTCATCTTTTCTTATGAAAGTTTGAAACTTTTAGAAATGATTTGGGATTGATATGTATGTTAAATCAAGCGCATAAAGAGAATGGAAATCTCTATATAACGATTTGATCTAACTAGTTAAAGGAAAATCCACAAATCGAAAAAGGTTAATGAAAGAATGAGATTTGAAGTATGAGATTATGAGAGTAATGAGGTCACAAAGATCAAAATCGCTCTGATACCATGTTAGATTTTAGGACTTAGATTGAGAGAATTGGGAAGAATAGAGAGAAAGAGTATGAACTTGAAAAAATTATTCCATTCAAGATAAATGTGCAAGGTTCATACAACAAGATTTATTTAGAAAACAGTTCTGGCCTCCGTGTCGATCGACACTAAATAAGTGTGTCGATCGACACGCCTCTCCAACGGTCATATCTCAACGGTTGGATAGCAACGGTCGGATTCTCCAACGGTCGGATCTCCAACGGTCGGATTCAAACTCTGGGACTCGTGTCGATCGACACCACTTCTTGGTGTCGATCGACGCCTTCGTTCCGCACCTCCAGTTTTTCCAGAGAGGTGAGTGTCGATCGACACTCACCTCTGTCGATCGACACTCACCTCTGTCAATCGACACTCTTGCTTATTCTTTTCCCTTAGCACATTTTGATGGTGCCAAGGTCAATAGAAGTGTCCATCCTTGTTCAATCTTCTCACGAACCTTGTGGCAATCGATCTCTATGTGCTTCGTCCGTTCATGGAACACCGAGTTGGTAGCTATGTGAATTGCGGCTTGGTTGTCCCAATGCATCACCATCGGCTTGGTGATCTCAATCCCCATGTGAGCTAAGATGCCTCTCAACCATGTTAGCTCATTTGTTAATTTCTTCATCGCTCTATACTCGGCTTCCGCACTTGAACATAAGACCGACTTTTGCTTCTTAGTTCTCCAAGTCACCAAGTTTCCACCAATGAATGTTGCATAGCCGGTTGTGGATCTTCTATCGTTTCGATCTCCAGCCCAATCCGCATCACAATACCCAACAACTTCGGTGTCTTCATTTCTTCCCATCCAAATGCCTTGGCCAACACTCCCTTTAAGGTACCGAAGTATTCGATCCACCATGTTCCAATGAAACACCTTTGGCTCCTTCATATGTTGACTTACTTGGTTGACCGCAAAGCAAAGATCCGGCCTTGTTAGGGTAAGATAGATCAATTTCCCAACAAGTCTTCTATATTGAGATGGATCCTCATACATTTCATCTTCTTGCTCCCCCTTTCGATCGGCCTTGTATCCTTCCTCAAGTGGTGTCTTAGCCGGCTTCGAGGCAAGCTTCCCGGTTTCCTTGAGCAAATCCAATGTATACTTCCTTTGGGAGATGTGCATGTCAGATTCAGAAGATAAAGATTGATCTTGATCAAGAACAAACACAATCAGAACTTGAGATCAAGAGAGAATGGAGAAGTTTCTAGAGAGATGGAGAAGATGAAGATATTTTCATTACTTTTCAACTAAGGATTACAACATACTTAAATAACTAATGACTTGGGCTTTCTTTTGGGCCAATAGCACAAGATCATACCCAACCCAATAATAACCAATATAACCAATACTCCCCCTCAAACTTAGCCAAAGAGAAATGAGGGCTAAGTTTGAAAACCCATGAAGCATCACCTCATTAAAACCTTAACATAGAAAACCACTTGGGAGAAAACTATGTCAAGGAAAAAGAGTATGATGTTCATGAGTTAGGCCGAGTAAGATTCACGAGACCAAGTCTGCCATAGATAGAGTTGCAAACCTTGAGAGTTGCCGCCTTGGTGAAGATATCTGCCAACTGATCCTCACTTCTTGTGTAGCAAGGTAATATAGTACCATCTTCAATCTTTTCACGAACCTTGTGACAATCGATCTCCACATGTTTGGTCCTCTCATGAAACACAGAATTGTTGGCAATATGTATAGCTGACTGATTATCACAATGCATAGTAATCGGGCCAGATTGTTCAATCCCAAGGTCTTTGAGAAGAGCTTTGAGCCAAGTCAGTTCATTCGTAAGCTTCCTCATAGCTCTATACTCCGCTTCTGCACTTGAACACGATACCACTTTCTGCTTCTTTGTCTTCCAACTAACCAAATTCCCTCCAATGAAAGTGCAATAACCAGTGGTAGACTTTCTATCTGTTCTATCACCAGCCCAATCAGCATCACAGTAACCTACAATCTCTGTATTATCATTCTTTCCCATCCAAATACCTTGACCAGGTGTCCCTTTAAGATATCTCAAAATTCGCTCCACAATACTCCAATGATACACTGTTGGAGCCTGCATATGTTGACACACTTGATTCAAGGCAAAACAGAGATCTGGTCTTGTAAGGGTGAGATACATCAGCCTCCCGACAGTTCTTCTATACAAACCAACATCCTTGAAACTCTCATCAGCTTTCTCCCCCTTTCGGTTAACCTTGTAGCCATCTTCAAGTGGAGTCTTAGCTGGTTTCGCTCCAAGCTTACCTGTTTCTCTCAAAAGATCAAGAGTATACTTTCTTTGAGATAAGAAGAGGCCCTCTGGTAATCTACAAACTTCAATCCCTAGGAAGTATTTCATCTCTCCAAGATCCTTAATCTCAAAGGCAGATTTAAGAAAAGCTTTGGTGTTTTGAATACCTTCCTTGTGGGATTTGAACACATCAAAGAACAATACAAAGACGATCCTGAATTCAGCGAGAGCTTCCAACAATGCAGCAAAGGACCTCACGGTTCGTTCGACTTACAAAATGGCTTTATGTTTAAAGATAAACGTTTGTGTATACCGCAGGGATCTATGAGAGAATTAGTGCTAAGTGAAGCACATGGAGGGGGCCTAATGGGGCATTTTGGTGTCGACAAAACATTAGCCATAGTAATGGATCATTTCTATTGGCCACACTTGAAGAAAGATGTTGAGAGATTCTGTTCAAGATGTGTGCAATGCCATAAAGCAAAATCCAGGTCACATCCTCATGGTCTTTATTTACCTTTACCAATACCTAACGCCCCTTGGGTAGACATTTCTATGGATTTTGTGCTAGGATTACCAAAGATCGAGCACAAGGACTCTATCTTCGTGGTAGTAGACAGATTCTCGAAGATGGCTCACTTTATACCATGTAACAAGACCAATGATGCCACACAGATTGCTAATCTATTCTTCAAGGAGGTGGTTCGCTTGCATGGGATTCCGAGAACAATTGTGTCGGATAGGGACACTAAGTTCCTTGGTCACTTCTGAAGAACACTTTGGAAGAAGCTAGGTACAAAACTATTGTTCTCTACCACTTGCCATCCTCAAACAGATGGCCAAACCTGTTAGATTTTAGGACTTAGATTGAGAGAATAAGAGATTGAGAGAATTGGGAAGAATAGAGAGAAAGAGTATGAACTTGAAAAAATTATTCCATTCAAGATAAATGTGCAAGGTTCATACAACAAGATTTATATAGAAAACAGTTCTGGCCTCCGTGTCGATCGACACTAAATAAGTGTGTCGATCGACACGCCTCTCCAACGGTCATATCTCAACGGTTGGATAGCAACGGTCGGATTCTCCAACGGTCGGATCTCCAACGGTCGGATTCAAACTCTGGGACTCGTGTCGATCGACACCACTCCTTGGTGTCGATCGACGCCTTCGTTCCGCACCTCCAGTTTTTCCAGAGAGGTGAGTGTCGATCGACACTCACCTCTGTCGATCGACACTCTTGCTTATTCTTTTCCCTTAGCACATTTTGATGGTGCCAAGGTCAATACTCCCCCTCAAGTTAAACATAAGGAATTATGCTTAACTTGGAAACCCGCAACCATCACCTCATTAAAAAAACTTAACAAAGAAAACCACGTGGGACAAAACTTTGCTAAGGGAAAAAGAGTGTGATGATTGCAAGTTAGGGTCTTCTCATGGATGAGTGAGATCCACGAGTCCAAGCTTGCTAAAGAGACGGTTGCAAACCTTGAGACTCGCAGCTTTGGTGAAGATATCCGCCACTTGGTCCTTGTAAGAATTATAGAGATTAAGAAAGAATTAAGGAGATTGATGGAGATTAAGAGAGATTAGTGAAAAGTAAAGAGAATATGATCTTGAAACATTTTTATTTCTTTTTCCATTCAAGATAAAGTTTACAATGATTGGGAACAACCCATATATAGCAAAAACTAAGTTGGTCAAGATGACCGTTGGAAAATCTCATCAAAAAAAGGTGAAAAAGGGTGTCTCGGTCACTGCCCGATCCGCATGACCGAGTGGCGTCGAGGCCGTACGTCCCGCGGGTCCAGAATTGCGTCCAGGTTCCTTCCCGCGGTACTGGATCGATGCGCGACCCGTTTACCCGGATAGGGTCCGCGCGTAAACCCGTTAACCCGTGCCGTGACCCGGAATCCTTCCTCGACGCCAGATCGATCCGCAGGCAGCTTTCCTCGATGCCGTCTCGTCCCGCGGATCCATTTGTCTCGTGCCAGACTGATCCGTCGATGCCCGATACCCAGACTGATCCGTCGATGCCCGATACCCAGACTGATCCGCGGCTGCCTTCTCCCGATGCTAACTCGACCCGCGGATCACTTTCTCGATGCCGATACGATCCGCGGGTTGATTTCTTCCCAACTTCTTATTTTCCTTTTTATTCTCCTTAGTCCCAATGTGAGTCCTAAGGTTAATACTCCCCCTCAAGTTAAACATAAAGAATTTATGCTTAACTTGGAGACTCACAACCATCACCTCATTAAAAACCTTATCAAAGAAAACCTCATGGGACAAAACTTTGGTAAGGGAAAAAGAGTGTGATGATTGCAAGCAAGAGGTCTTCTCATGGATGTTGTTGCAAACTTTAAGACTTGCGGACTTGGTGAATATATCCGCTAGTTGGTCTTCACTTCTTGTAAAACAAGGTAGAGTCCATCCTTGTTCAATCTTCTCTCGAACCTTGTGGCAATCAACCTCAATGTGCTTCGTCCTCTCATGAAATACCGAGTTTGTAGCAATGTGAATTGCGGCTTGATTGTCACAATGCATTACCATCGGCTTATCCGTTTCGATTCCCAAGTGAGCTAAGATTCCTCTCAACCAAGTAAGCTCATTTGTCAACTTCTTCATGGCCCTATACTCGGCCTCCGCACTTGAGCATGAGACTTCTTTTTGTTTCTTAGTCCTCCAAGTGACCAAGTTTCCACCGATGAAAGTGCAATATCCGGTTGTAGATCTTCTATCATTTCTATCACCGGCCCAATCCGCATCACAATAACCAACCACATCGGAACTCTCATTCTTACCCATCCAAACTCCTAGACCCGGACTATCCTTCAAGTATCTAAGGATCCTCTCCACCATTTGCCAATGGTAAACCGTCGGTTTTTGCATATGTTGACTAACTTGATTTACCGCAAAGCTTATATCCGGTCTTGTGAGACACAAATAGATCAATTTTCCCACAAGCCGTCTATATCTTGATGGATCCTCGTATGGCTCATTCTCCTTCTCCCCCTTTCGATCGCCCTTATAACCATCTTCTAATGGGGTTTTAGCCGGCTTAGCTCCAAGCTTCCCGGTTTCCTTCAACAAATCCAAGGTGTGTAAGATTTAGGGTTCTTAACATGTTCATAAAAAAAGATCCAACCTTTAGAGAGATTGAATCCAAAGAAAAGCTCAAATGAGCATAAAAGAGTTTAGAACAGATTTGGAGAGTTTCAGACAGATTTGAAGAGATTAAGAAAGAGATTAGGAGAGATTAAGAATAGATTAAACATAACATGGGTTCAATCCTAAAGGATGTCACCCTAAATGCATAAACTCCTAATCTCTACATTGATAATAATCTGATTTTGGATAGAGAAAGAAGAGAGAAAGATATGAACTTGAACTCAGATTTTTATTAAGAACAAGTTAAGTTTACAAATGAAAGATTACAAGTATATAAAGGAAAAAGAAAAGTGAACGTTGGATCAGATCCAAAAAGCAAAAAGATAAAGCAAACATTGCTTTATGTGATGATAAGGTTTAGGATAAGATTTTGCTTTTGGGACCACTTTATCATTTTGCCTCCAATATTCAAATGTGTTTTGGGACCACATTTGAACTGATCCGAGTGTCCCGCATCCCGCGTCTTGCTTCGTCCCGCGTATCGGGCCTCTTCGATGCCAATCCGTTCCGCGGGTCGAGCATCCGTCCCGCGTCTTCAATGTTGCGGTTTAACTCGATCTTCATCCGTCCTCGACTCTCTTTGGTGTGGCCTAGCTTCTTCTTGATGCAGTCTAGCTTATTCAAGGCATGACCGCACTAGACCATCATTCACCAAGTCTCGGACACACTTCTTCACCCAATAGTAACTTAAGAGATGATCTTAGATTTATCACTCTTAAGTACTCTCCTTGATTAACAAGGTGTACTTCCTTTGAGAAATATGCAAACCATTCTTGAACCGACACACCTCAATCCCAAGAAAGTATTTCACTTCACCAAGGTCTTTCATTTCAAATACCGAATTGAGGAAGTCCTTTGTTTCTTGAATTCCTTGCTCATCACTTCCGGAGATGATCATATCATCCACATAGATCAAAACCACTACTATCCCATTAGTATTAACCTTAGGACTCACATTGGGACTAAGGAGAATAAAAAGGAAAATAAGAAGTTGGGAAGAAATCAACCCGCGGATCGTATCGGCATCGAGAAAGTGATCCGCGGGTCGAGTTAGCATCGGGAGAAGGCAGCCGCGGATCAGTCTGGGTATCGGGCATCGACGGATCAGTCTGGCACGAGACAAATGGATCCGCGGGACGAGACGGCATCGAGGAAAGCTGCCTGCGGATCGATCTGGCGTCGAGGAAGGATTCTGGGTCACGGCACGGGTTAGCGGGTTTACGCGCGGACCCTATCCGGGTAAACGGGTCGCGCATCGATCCAGTACCGCGGGAAGGAACCTGGACGCAATTCTGGACCCGCGGGACGTACGGCCTCGACGCCACTCGGTCATGCGGATCGGGCAGTGACCGAGACACCCTTTTTCACCTTTTTTTGATGAGATTTTCCAACGGTCATCTTGACCAACTTAGTTTTTGCTATATATGGGTTGTTCCCAATCATTGTAAACTTTATCTTGAATGGAAAAAGAAATAAAAATGTTTCAAGATCATATTCTCTTTACTTTTCACTAATCTCTCTTAATCTCCATCAATCTCCTTAATTCTTTCTTAATCTCTATAATTCTTACATGGTATCAGAGCATGTTCGATCATTTGAGTCTTTAAATCTCTACTAAATCTCTTACAAACTTCTTAATCTCTCCGATTTGTGAGGTGTTCTTTAAATTGCTAGGTCAAATCGTTATATTGAGTTCCTCTATACTCTTTATGCGCTTGCCTTACCAAACATCTAAAAGATAATCACAAATCGGTTCTAAAGGTTTCAAATCCGCGTCAAAATCACAAAAACTCTTGGTTCATTGTTGGTATTAGTGATAAGTCTTTGAAAGTTTGAAACTTTCGGTGTAAAACATTGTTGGTTGGTTGGAAGCTTCAATCTTTTGTAGGTTTCTTTCGGCCAAGTAACAAAATCGAAGAGGAAGATGAATTCATCGGAGAGTTCTAAGGCGTTGGTGGTTCCGGTGATTCTCAAAGGAGAAAATTACTTGTTGTGGTCTAGAACGACCAAAACGGCTCTATGTGGAAGAGGTTTATGGGAGCATGTTGATCTCTCACTAAGACCAATCTTTGAGTCTGAATCGGTGGAAAAGGAGAAAGAAGATGAAGCCGCCAAGAAAGCTAGAGAAGCAAAATGGTTTCAAGAAGACCAAACGGTCTTGGCGGTACTCCAAAATGGCATTGATCCATCCATCCTTGAAGCATATTCCTATTGTGAGACAGCCTTTGAACTGTGGGAGACATTGAAGAATGTATATGGAAATGTCTCGAATTTGGCTCGTGTGTTTGAAGTGAAGAAAGCTATCAACAATCTTCATCAAGAGGACATGGAGTTCACTAAGCATTTGGGAAAGTATCGGTCTTTATGGTCGGAACTTGACATGTTGAGACCAAGCTCCATTGATCCGTGTGTGTTGAATGAGAGGAAAGAGCAAGATAAGGTCTTTGGGTTGCTTCTCACCCTAAACCCGGCGTACAATGACCTTATCAAACACATTCTAAGGTCGGAAAAGCTACCAAGCATGGAGGATGTGTGTTCTCAAATTCAAAGGGAGCAAGGGACTCATGGATTATTTGGCGGTAAGGGGGAGCTTCCGATGGCCAATGCCGGAGCTTACAACCGCAACGATAACCGGAACTATAAGGGCAAACATTTTAACCCGGATCTCAAGTGTGAACATTGCAAGAAGGAGGGTCACTCAAAGGAGAAGTGTTGGTTGCTTAATCCTCATCTTAGGCCGACACCAAGACCGGGATACTCAAGAGGCTACTCAAGAGCCAATTATACTTCGGCGAGGCAAGATCATGTGGACCAACCAAGGAGCCAACCCTCAACACCGATTAAGATAGGAGACGATACGGTCCAAGGGGATTACGTGAGGAAGTCCGACTTGGAATCTCTTATCAAGTCAATTGCTTCACTCAAGGAGTCCGGTAAAACTTTCTACACTCGTAAACCTAGTAACTCTCTTGTGGTTGATTCGGGTGCATCTCATCATATGATTAGTAACTTGAACTTGCTTGAAAAATTGGAACCCTCTAGAGGAAATGTGATGATTGCAAATGGTGAAAATATACCTATCTATTGACCTTGGCACCATCAAAATGTGCTAAGGGAAAGGAAATCAGCAAGCCTGTCGATCGACAGAGAGGAGCGTCGATCGACATGGAAGTCTCTGCCAAATCTGGAGCATCGCGTAACGAAGGCGTCGATCGACACCAAGGAGTAGTGTCGATCGACACTAGCCCCAGGGGTTGAATCTGACCGTTAGATATCTGACTGTTGGAGATCCGACCGTTAGAGATTCGACCGTTGAGGAATTAGCCGTTGGAGTGTAGTGTCGATCGACACACCTATGTTGTGTCGATCGACACGGAGGCCAGAAACTGTTTTCTATTTAAACCTTGTTGTATGAACCTTGTGCATTAATCTTGAATGGAATAATTTTTCAAGTTCATACTCTTTCTCTCTATTCTTCCCAATTCTCTCAATCTCTTATTCTCTCAATCTAAGTCCTAAAATCTAACATGGCATCAGAGCAATTTTGATCTTTGTGACCTCATTACTCTCATAATCTCATTCTTCAAATCTCATTCTTTCATCAACCTTTTCGATTTGTGGATTTATCTTTAATTAGTTAGATCAAATCGTTATATAGAGATTTCCATTCTCTTTATGCGCTTGATTTAACATACATATCAATCCCAAATCATTTCTAAAAGTTTCAAACTTTCATAAGAAAAGATGAGTTCTTTAGATAATTCTAAACCATTGGTGGTTCCGGTTACTCTCAAGGGAGATAACTACTTATTGTGGTCAAGAAACCACGAAGATAGCTCTATGTGGCCGAGGGTTGTGGAGCCACATTGAAACTTCATCCAAACCGGTGTATGATTCATCCGGAGAAGAAGACGATGGAGATTCCGAAAAGAAGAGAGAAGCAAAGTGGTTCCAAGAGGACCAAACCGTGTTGGCCATTCTTCAAAATGGTCTTGAATCCTCCATTCTTGAGGCGTATTCCTATTGTGAAACGGCGGAGGAGCTATGGGAAACATTGAAGAACGTTTATGGAAACGTGTCTAACCTATCTCGGGTGTATGAAGTGAAGAAAGCCATCAATAATCTTCACCAAGAGGATATGGAATTTACCAAGCACTTTGGGAAATATAGGTCCCTTTGGGCCGAGCTTGAAATGTTGAGACCAAGCTCGGTTGATCCAAAGGTGCTAAACGAAAGGAAAGAACAAGACAAGGTCTTTGGGCTATTACTCACCTTGAATCCGGCATTCAATGATCTCATCAAGCACATCCTAAGGTCGGAGAAGCTCCCAAGCCTTGAAGATGTGTGCTCACAAATTCAAAGAGAACAAGGTTCCCAAGGACTCTTTGATAGTAAGGGGGAGCTTCCAACGGCTAACAAGGGAGTTTACAACCGATTCGATAGTCGCGGAAACAAAGGGAGCTATGGTAACAATCGGCCGGGCACTAAGGCAAGGTGTGAACATTGCAAGGGAAGACACACCAAGGAGACTTGTTGGCTACTTCATCCGGAGCTCAAGCCGAGTTGGTGGATCGACTACCCGAAAAACCCAAGAGCTAACCACACCACGGCCAAGCCCGACCAAGTTCAAGCCGGATCATCTAAGCAAGGTGAGGAGGCCAACCAAGGAGATTATGTGAGAAAATCCGACTTGGAGGCGCTCATCAAAGCCCTTACCATACAAAAGGAATCCGGTAAAACTTACTTTACTCATACTCCTAGTAGTTCCCTAGTAGTTGATTCGGGAGCGTCCCATCACATGATTAGTAACTCTAGGATGCTTGAGAATATTGAGTCAACTAATGGAAATGTGATGATTGCTAATGGTGATAATATACCTATAAGAGGAATTGGAACTTTAAAAGTCTTTGATAAAGATTCTAAAGCTTTTTATATGCCGACTTTTACTTCTAATTTACTTTCGGTAAAAAGAGCTACTAAAGATTTGAATTGTTATGCAATCTTTGGTCCTAATGATGTTCATTTTCAGGATATTGGAGAGGGTGGAACCAAAGATGATCTCTATGTTATTGAAGATTTTTCACCTAGTTCTTTTTCGGTCAAATCTTGTTTAGGAGTTGCTAATAATGCTATTTGGCATGCTAGATTAGGTCATCCTCATTCTAGAGCTTTTGAATTAATGTTACCAAATGTTTACTTTGATCATAAGAGTTGTGAATCTTGTATTCTTGGTAAACATTGTAAAACGGTTTTCCCGAATTCTACTACTACTTATGAGAAATGTTTTGATTTAGTTCATTCGGATGTTTGGACCTCACCATGCTTATCTAGGGATAATAACAAGTATTTCGTAACATTTATAGATGAAAAATCAAAATATACTTGGATCACCCTATTACCATCAAAAGATCGTGTTCTTGATGCATTCATAAATTTTCAAACTTATGTTACTAACCAATTCAATGCCAAGATCAAAATCTTTAGAACAGATAATGGAGGAGAATATACAAGCCATCGCTTCAAAGAACATCTATCTAAGCATGGCATCTTGCATCAAACAAGTTGTCCATACACTCCTCAACAAAATGGCGTGGCCGAACGGAAGAATCGTCACTTGATGGAGGTGTCTCGTGCCATGATGTTCCACATGAATGTACCTAAGAGATTTTGGGGTGATGCGGTCATGATGGCATGCTATTTGATCAACCGAATCCCAACCAAAATTCTCTCGGATATCTCCCCGTTTGAGGTACTTAATAATACTAAACCTTTTATTGAACATCTAAGGGTTTTTGGGTGTGTTTGTTTTGTCTTAGTTCCCGGCGAATTGCGGACAAAGCTAGATGCAAAGAGCACAAGGGGTATGTTCATTGGATATTCCACTACCCAAAAGGGATACAAATGTTATGATCCAAGTTCGAGAAGAACATTTGTATCCAAGGATGTGAAGTTTATGGAGGAAAAGAGCTACTATCGTACCGAAGAGAAGGATGAACTACGGGAATTTGCAAGCTCTACGGATTACAATGCTCATCTAAGGTTCCTCCTTCAACATCTCGACAACCCGGAAGCACCAAAGGCTAGAGACGGTGAAGCTCCTCCGGTCCAAGAAGAGACTATCCAAGGGACCAATGATGAGAGTGTTCCCAATGATCAAGAGGAGACGGTTAGTAATGATGAGACCTCCGGTGCTCAAGAAAGTCAAGAAGCGGTGATTGGTCATGATGAACTCCCCGCGGCTCAAGCACAAGACCACGATGACTCGAGAGTTGAAGAAGAACCAAGCGAACCGGTTCTTAGGAGAAGCACACGATTAAGGAAGGACCCTTCCACATGGAAAGAGAATAGAGTCTACTACAACAACCAAGCCGTTGCTCATCCTATTCAAGCGGTTTGTTCGCTCGCACTTTTACCTTCCTCTCATCAAGCCTTCCTTGTGAAGATAGATGAACATTCGATTCCGAAGACATATGAAGAGGCAATGGAAGAGGATCATTGGGTTGAAGCGGTTAATGATGAGGTTGGGGCTATGATTAAGAACCACACGTTTGGGAAAAGAGCGGTTAGTTCTAAATGGGTCTTCACTCTTAAGTTCTTGAGCAATGGGGACTTGGAACGACACAAGGCGCGGTTAGTGGCAAGAGGATTTACACAAACCTATGGAGATGACTATACGGACACTTTTGCTCCGGTGGCTAAGCTACACACGGTACGGGTTGTATTCTCTTTGGCGATCAATTTGGATTGGGAGTTGTGGCAACTGGATGTGAAGAATGCTTTCCTTCAAGGAGATCTTGAAGAAGAGGTATACATGACTCCACCACCCGGCCTAGAGAACACCATTGCTCCCGGAAAGGTTCTTCGGCTAAGGAAAGCCATCTATGGTCTTAAACAATCTCCAAGGGCTTGGTACAAGAAGCTAAGTTCGACTCTCAAGGAAAAAGGTTTCAAGAAGTGTGAATTGGATCACACTCTATTCACGCTTCAAGGCCCGAATGGAATGGTGGTTGTCTTGATCTATGTGGATGATATGATCATCTCCGTTGATGATAAACAAGGGATTCAAGACACTAAGGATTTCTTAAAATCAGTCTTCGAAATTAAGGATCTCGGCGAGTTGAAATACTTCCTTGGGATCGAAGTATGTAGATTCACAAATGGATTGCACATCTCCCAAAGGAAGTATACTTTGGATTTGCTCAAGGAAACCGGGAAGCTTGCCTCGAAGCCGGCTAAGACACCACTTGAGGAAGGATACAAGTCCGATCGAAAGGGGGAGCAAGAAGATGAAATGTATGAGGATCCATCTCAATATAGAAGACTTGTTGGGAAATTGATCTATCTTACCCTAACAAGGCCGGATCTTTGCTTTGCGGTCAACCAAGTAAGTCAACATATGAAGGAACCAAAGGTGTTTCATTGGAAAATGGTGGATCGAATACTTCGGTACCTTAAAGGGAGTGTTGGCCAAGGCATTTGGATGGGAAGAAATGAAGACACCGAAGTTGTCGGGTATTGTGATGCGGATTGGGCCGGAGATCGAAACGATAGAAGATCCACAACCGGCTATGCAACATTCATTGGTGGAAACTTGGTGACTTGGAGAACTAAGAAGCAAAAGTCGGTCTCATGTTCAAGTGCGGAAGCCGAGTATAGAGCGATGAAGAAATTAACAAATGAGCTAACATGGTTGAGAGGCATCTTAGCTCACATGGGGATTGAGATCACCAAGCCGATGGTGATGCATTGCGACAACCAAGCCGCAATTCACATAGCTACCAACTCGGTGTTCCATGAACGGACGAAGCACATAGAGATCGATTGCCACAAAGTTCGTGAGAAGATTGAACAAGGATGGACACTTCCGTGTTTTACAAGGAGTGAGGACCAAGTGGCGGATATCTTCACCAAGGCCGCGAGTCTCAAGGTTTGCAACCGTCTCTTTAGCAAGCTTGGACTCGTGGATCTCACGCGTCCATGAGAAGACCCCTAACTTGCAATCGTCACACTCTTTTTCCCTTAGCAAAGTTTTGTCCCACGTGGTTTTCTTTGTTAAGGTTTTTAATGAGGTGATGGTTGCGGGTTTCCAAGTTAAGCATAATTCCTTATGTTTAACTTGAGGGGGAGTATTGACCTTGGCACCATCAAAATGTGCTAAGGGAAAGGAAATCAGCAAGCCTGTCGATCGACAGAGAGGAGCTTCGATCGACATGGAAGTCTCTGCCAAATCTGGAGCATCGCGTAACGAAGGCGTCGATCGACACCAAGGAGTAGTGTCGATCGACACTAGCCCCAGGGGTTGAATCTGACCGTTAGATATCTGACCGTTGGAGATCCGACCGTTAGAGATTCGACCGTTGAGGAATTAGCCGTTGGAGTGTAGTGTCGATCGACACACCTATGTTGTGTCGATCGACACGGAGGCCAGAAACTGTTTTCTATTTAAACCTTGTTGTATGAACCTTGTGCATTAATCTTGAATGGAATAATTTTTCAAGTTCATACTCTTTCTCTCTATTCTTCCCAATTCTCTCAATCTCTTATTCTCTCAATCTAAGTCCTAAAATCTAACACTATCAAAGGAATTGGGAACTTGAATCTATTTAATAGAAACTCTAGAGCCTTTTACATGCCAAATTTTGAATCGAATTTGCTTTCCGTTAAAAGAATGACTAGTGACTTGAATTGTTATGCAATCTTTGGTCCTAATGACTTCCATTTTCAGGATATTAAATCCGGAAAAGTGATAGGAGGTGGTGGCACCAAGGATGATCTCTATGTCTTAGAAGATTTATCACCAAGCTCATCTAGTGTTTTTCAATTTCAAACTTGTTTAGGAAAAGCAAATAATGCGATATGGCATGCTAGAGTAGGACATCCCCATTCTCGGGCTCTTGAAATAATGCTTCCAAATGTTGTTTTTAATCATTTATCTTGTGAATCTTGTATTCTCGGAAAACATTGCAAAACCGTTTTTACTAAGTCATCTACAATCTATGAAAATTGCTTTGATCTTGTGCATTCGGATGTTTGGACTTCACCTTGCTCATCTAGAGATAACAATAAATACTTTGTCACATTCATAGATGAAAAATCAAAGTACACTTGGCTTACTCTTTTACCCTCTAAAGATAGAGTTCTTGATGCATTTGAGAATTTCCAAGCTTATATTGCTAACAGTTACAATGCCAAGATTAAGATTTTTAGAACAGATAATGGTGGTGAATACATGAGCAACAAATTCAAAGATCACCTAGCTAGACTCGGCATTGTGCATCAAACGACTTGTCCTTACACTCCTCAACAAAATGGTGTTGCCGAAAGAAAGAATCGGCACCTAATGGAGGTTTCAAGAGCTATGATGTTCCATATGAATGTACCAAGAAGATTTTGGGGAGATGCGGTCATGACCGCTTGTTACTTGATAAATCGCACTCCCACGAAGATTCTTGATGACATCTCACCATTTGAGGTACTCAATAAAACTAAACCCTTTCTCGATCATTTGAAAGTCTTTGGGTGTGTTTGCTTTGTTTTTGTACCTAGGGAACTAAGGGACAAGCTAGAACCAAAGAGCACAAGATGCATCTTTCTTGGATACTCCTCAACACAAAAGGGATACAAGTGTTACGATCCGGTTTCAAGGAAGACTGTCGTATCTAGAGATGTGAAGTTCCTTGAGAATCAAGGATTTTATAGTGTCAAAGATCGCGGTGAATTGAGTGATTTGGCTACTCCGTCGGACCTTGGCTCAAACTTAAGATTCCTTCTTCAAAATCTTGGGAATCCTGAGCCAAGAGACAATATGAGTAGTAACAACAAGGATCCATCAGTTCAAGAAGAGGAAGCTAGTCAAGAAGAGGTTTTGATTGAGCAAGGACAAGTTCAAGAAGAAGCTCCGGATGTTGAAATTCAAGAAGAAGTGGTTGAACCGGTTTTGAGGAGAAGCACAAGAGTAAGAAAAGACCCCTCTAAATGGAAAGAGAGCCGTGTGTATTTCAACAACCAAGCCGTAGCTCATCCAATCCAAGCGGTGTGTTCGCTCGCCCTTTTACCATCTTCTCATAGAGCGTTTGTGACGAAGATAGATAAGTATACAATCCCTAAGACATTTGAGGAAGCTACGGAAGATGAGAATTTGGTAGAAGCGGTAGATGATGAGGTTGGAGCTATGGTTAAGAACCATACTTGGGATGAAGCCGATCTTCCCGAAGGCAAGAGAACTGTGAGCTCCAAATGGGTCTTCACAATAAAATACTTGAGTAATGGAGATCTTGAGAGGTATAAGGCAAGGTTGGTGGCTAGAGGGTTCACCCAAACATATGGAGATGACTACACGGATACATTTGCTCCGGTTGCAAAGCTCAACACGGTGAGAGTTGTGTTCTCTTTGGCGGCAAACCTAGATTGGAATTTATGGCAAATGCACGTAAAGAATGCTTTCTTACAAGGAGATCTTGAGGAAGAGGTGTATATGACACCACCACCCGGACTTGAGACCTCTATAGCACCGGGAAAGGTTCTCAAGTTAAACAAGGCCATCTACGGATTGAAACAATCACCAAGAGCTTGGTATAAGAAGCTTAGTTCAACACTCAAAGAAAGAGGATTCAAGAAATGTGAGTTGGACCACACACTTTTCACACTTCAAGGTCCTAATGGGATAGTAGTGGTTTTGATCTATGTGGATGATATGACCATCTCCGGAAGTGATGAGCAAGGAATTCAAGAAACAAAGGACTTCCTCAATTCGGTATTTGAAATGAAAGACCTTGGTGAAGTGAAATACTTTCTTGGGATTGAGGTGTGTCGGTTCAAGAATGGTTTGCATATTTCTCAAAGGAAGTACACCTTGGATTTGTTGAAGGAAACCGGGAAGCTTGGAGCTAAGCCGGCTAAAACCCCATTAGAAGATGGTTATAAGGGCGATCGAAAGGGGGAGAAGGAGAATGAGCCATACGAGGATCCATCAAGATATAGACGGCTTGTGGGAAAATTGATCTATTTGTGTCTCACAAGACCGGATATAAGCTTTGCGGTAAATCAAGTTAGTCAACATATGCAAAAACCGACGGTTTACCATAGGCAAATGGTGGAGAGGATCCTTAGATACTTGAAGGATAGTCCGGGTCTAGGAGTTTGGATGGGTAAGAATGAGAGTTCCGATGTGGTTGGTTATTGTGATGCGGATTGGGCCGGTGATAGAAATGATAGAAGATCTGCAACCGGATATTGCACTTTCATCGGTGGAAACTTGGTCACTTGGAGGACTAAGAAACAAAAAGAAGTCTCATGCTCAAGTGCGGAGGCCGAGTATAGGGCCATGAAGAAGTTGACAAATGAGCTTACTTGGTTGAGAGGAATCTTAGCTCACTTGGGAATCGAAACGGATAAGCCGATGGTAATGCATTGTGACAATCAAGCCGCAATTCACATTGCTACAAACTCGGTATTTCATGAGAGGACGAAGCACATTGAGGTTGATTGCCACAAGGTTCGAGAGAAGATTGAACAAGGATGGACTCTACCTTGTTTTACAAGAAGTGAAGACCAACTAGCGGATATATTCACCAAGTCCGCAAGTCTTAATGTTTGCAACAACATCTTAGGCAAACTAGGACTTGTGGATCTCACACATCCATGAGAAGACCTCTTGCTTGCAATCATCACACTCTTTTTCCCTTACCAAAGTTTTGTCCCATGAGGTTTTCTTTGATAAGGTTTTTAATGAGGTGATGGTTGTGAGTCTCCAAGTTAAGCATAAATTCTTTATGTTTAACTTGAGGGGGAGTATTAACCTTAGGACTCACATTGGGACTAAGGAGAATAAAAAGGAAAATAAGAAGTTGGGAAGAAATCAACCCGCGGATCGTATCGGCATCGAGAAAGTGATCCGCGGGTCGAGTTAGCATCGGGAGAAGGCAGCCGCGGATCAGTCTGGGTATCGGGCATCGACGGATCAGTCTGGCACGAGACAAATGGATCCGCGGGACGAGACGGCATCGAGGAAAGCTGCCTGCGGATCGATCTGGCGTCGAGGAAGGATTCCGGGTCACGGCACGGGTTAACGGGTTTACGCGCGGACCCTATCCGGGTAAACGGGTCGCGCATCGATCCAGTACCGCAGGAAGGAACCTGGACGCAATTCTGGACCCGCGGGACGTACGGCCTCGACGCCACTCGGTCATGCGGATCGGGCAGTGACCGAGACACCCTTTTTCACCTTTTTTTGATGAGATTTTCCAACGGTCATCTTGACCAACTTAGTTTTTGCTATATATGGGTTGTTCCCAATCATTGTAAACTTTATCTTGAATGAGAAAAAGAAATAAAAATGTTTCAAGATCATATTCTCTTTACTTTTCACTAATCTCTCTTAATCTCCATCAATCTCCTTAATTCTTTCTGAATCTCTATAATTCTTACAATTAGGACCTTGAAGTGTGAAAAGTGTGTGGTCCAACTCACATTTCTTGAATCCTCTTTCTTTGAGTGTTGAACTAAGCTTCTTATACCAAGCTCTTGGTGATTGTTTCAATCCGTAGATGGCCTTGTTTAACTTGAGAACCTTTCCCGGTGCTATAGAGGTCTCAAGTCCGGGTGGTGGTGTCATATACACCTCTTCCTCAAGATCTCCTTGTAAGAAAGCATTCTTTACGTCCATTTGCCATA
>OY755214.1:19839613-20008129 GCA_963576765.1 Draba incana | reverse complement strand
GGGTCGTGTGAAGCGGGTCGGATCTTCACGCGGGTATTCGGATAAACACGCGGATCCACCCGCGTGTTATCCCGAAACGCTGTCGTTTCACCCGTCCTGATGCATAAGGACGCGGAACGGTCCTGGTACGTGGTGACGCGTTCCGCTCTCGTCCCGCGGTACGACAGCCCGTACGCCAGTCCGGTTCACGCCGCACCAAACCTTATCCGACCGTTTTAAATCCTTTTTCTCATGACCTATTGTTTCTTTTCTATAAATAGGCTGTTCTAATGATGATGTATGACTCTCTCTTGGGAAAAATAAATAAAAAGTTTACTCTTTACTCTTCATGGCTACATAAATCTCTCTTACTCTTCATTACTCTTCATTTCTCCACTCTTCGCTCAATCTTACTCTTATTCTTCACACAATTCTTACATCGTGTGGTCCCGGAGTTAAGTTACTGTTAGGAGGAGACAAGACATGCGGTCCCCACCGAGACAAGAGAGCATGGGCACAAAGAGCATGTGGTGATTAAACTAAGGAAGAGGAGCCTATGTTCCCCCTTGTTTTGATCTGATTCAAACAGTCACTAGGACCTTTGTTCTGCCTATTTAAACTGTGTATGATACATTGTAACACTCATCTTGAATAATACTCAAGTTCATACTCTTTACTCTTCTCCTAATCTCTTAATCTCTTAATCTGTCACTCTCCATCTCACTCTATTCTTCCGCAAATCTTGTAAGATTTGCGGAATGTGTATACGAGATTATAAGAGATTATAAGAGATTATAAGAGAGATTGAGAGAGATTGAGAGATTAAAGAATTGTGAAGAGAAAACTTATTCTCATAAATCAGCTATACAGATTACAAAGGGTATATATAGGCATGAAACAACTAAACCTATCTCTACATATGCATATACAACAAATATACAAAGTTACCCAAAATGGTAACATTTACCAACAGTCATATAAAGAGGAAGAGCTGACTTTCCTCTTTTGTATTATGTGGTCCACACACCTAGAATAGAGTGTGCTCAGGTCTGATCTGGTCCACAATCATAAGCAAAGCATGTGACTCTTGTTTGGTCTTGGTCTAACTCAATTAGTTAGCTCCTAACCACTTCTTTCCATCCTTTAATATTTTCAGTTCTCATGATCAATAACGATATGATGATCCCTGATAACTGATCCGGTTTAACATTCCCCCTCAAGCTAAGTCATAAGGAAGCTTGAGACTTAGCTTGGAAGTTAAGAAACTCACCTCATTAAAAACCTAAGTGTGGAAAACCCAATGGGACAAAACCATACTTAGGGAAAAAGAGTGTGAGTTCTTTACTTAGAGGATTCTGAGCTTGGAAGACTTATGAGACCCATCTTCTCACATATAAACTCACATGTCTTCAAGCTTGCCGCCTTGGTGAATATATCCGCCAACTGATCCGAGCTCCTTGTATAGCAAGGAAGAATTACTCCTAACTCCATTTGCTCCCTGACTTTGTGGCAGTCCACCTCAATATGCTTTGTCCTCTCATGAAACACCGGGTTTGACGCAATGTGGATTGCGGATTGATTGTCAACTGATCTGATCCGCGTGTTCGTGCATCAGTCCAGGCTTCCTCGGTCATTCTTCGACCCGCAGGTCGAGTGGCGTCGATGCCAGTTCCGACCCGCGGTACATGGTCGGGACCAAATTTCCCAACTTCCATTTTTCACCGTTTTTGCCATTTTCTCGTGCGACCTTCTTCGTTCCTCATGCGGCCTCACTCCTTCTTCACTTGAATGGCCTAGAACACCATTTTCCAAGCCTTGACCGCCTCTTCAACTTCCTTTCCCAAAGTGACCCGAATATGGCTAAGTCTTGGGCACTTTGGGATCTTCTCTTGAACACCTTTGTGTTCTCCTTGTTTAACACTCCCCCGCAAGTTAATACGCAGTAGCACGAAGTATTAACTTGGAGACACAAGGAGAGACCTCATTAAAACCTTAGTGGGAAAACCCTTTGGGACAAAACCACACTAAGGAAAAAGAGTATCTACTCCAAGGTCTTAAGGCTTTTAAACCAAGGTCTTGAGCTTTACCTCGGCTCCTCTTTGTTCTGCCTCGGTCTTGCTCTTCTTCTTTGAGCTTCGGCCTTCATCTTATCCGTGATAGCTTCGGCCTTGCTCTTCTTCTTTGGGCTTCTTTCTTTAATATCACCTGCCCAATCAGCATCGCAATACCCCACTATCTTTGAGCTTCCATTGCAACCCATCCAGATTCCTTGTTCCGAGGTTCCCTTGATGTATCTTAGAATGCGGTTCACCATCTTCCAATGAGATAGCCTTGGAGCTTGCATATATTGACTCGCCTGGTTCACAGCAAAACACAAGTCGGGACGAGTTATTATAAGGTATATAAGCTTACCAACCAAGCGCCTGTAGAGCTTAGCATCCTCAAGGAGACTATCTTCTTCATTCTCCCCCTGTTGGTTAGCTTTATAGGCATCCTCCAATGGTGTTCTTATTAACCTTAGGACTCACATTGGGACTAAGGAGAATAAAAAGGAAAATAAGAAGTTGGGAAGAAATCAACCCGCGGATCGTATCGGCATCGAGAAAGTGATCCGCGGGTCGAGTTGGCATCGGGAGAAGGCAGCCGCAGATCAGTCTGGGTATCGGGCATCGACAGATCAGTCTGGCACGAGACAAATGGATCCGCGGGACGAGACGGCATCAAGGAAAGCTGCCTGCGGATCGATCTGGCGTCGAGGAAGGATTCCGGGTCACGGCACGGGTTAACGGGTTTACGCGCGGACCCTATCCGGGTAAACGGGTCGCGCATTGATCCAGTACCGCGGGAAGGAACCTGGACGCAATTCTGGACCCGCGGGACGTACGGCCTCGACGCCACTCGGTCATGCGGATCGGGCAGTGACCGAGACACCTTTTTCACCTTTTTGATGAGATTTTCCAACAGTCATCTTGACCAACCTAGTTTTTGCTATTTATGGGTTGTTCCCAATCATTGTAAAACTTATCTTGAATGAAAAGAAATAAAAATGTTTCAAGATCATATTCTCTTTACTTTTCATTAATCTCTCTTAATCTCCATCAATCTCCTTAATTCTTTCTTAATCTCTATAATTCTTACATGGTATCAGAGCGTGTTCGATCATTTGAGTCTTTGAATCTCTACTAAATCTCTTACAAACTTCTTAATCTCTCCGATTTGTGAGGTGTTCTTTAAATTGCTAGGTCAAATCGTTATATTGAGTTTTCTATACTCTTTATGCGCTTGCCTTAACAAACATCTAAAAGATAATCACAAATCGGTTCTAAAGGTTTCAAATCCTCATCAAAATCACAAAAACTCTTGGTCCGTTGTTGGTATTGGTGATAAGTCTTTGAAAGTTTGAAACTTTCGGTGTGAAACATTGTTGGTTGGTTGGAAGCTTCAATCTTTTGTAGGTTTCTTTCGACCAAGTAACAAAATCGAAGAGGAAGATGAATTCATCAGAGAGTTCTAAGGCGTTGGTGGTTCCGGTGATTCTCAAAGGAGAAAATTACTTGTTATGGTCTAGAACGACCAAAACGGCTCTATGTGGGAGAGGTTTATGGGAGCATGTCGATCTCTCACTAAGACCAATCTTTGAGTCTGAATCGGTGGAAAAGGAGAAAGAAGATGAAGCCGCCAAGAAAGCTAGAGAAGCAAAATGGTTTCAAGAAGACCAAACGGTCTTGGCGGTACTCCAAAATGGCATTGATCCATCCATCCTTGAAGCATACTCATATTGTGAGACAGCCTTTGAACTATGGGAGACATTGAAGAATGTATATGGAAATGTCTCGAATTTGGCTCGTGTGTTTGAAGTGAAGAAAGCTATCAACAATCTTCATCAAGAGGACATGGAGTTCACTAAGCATTTGGGAAAGTATCGGTCTTTATGGTCGGAACTTGACATGTTGAGACCAAGTTCCATTGATCCGTGTGTGTTGAATGAGAGGAAAGAGCAAGATAAGGTCTTTGGGTTGCTTCTCACCCTAAACCCGGCTTACAATGACCTTATCAAACACATTCTAAGGTCGGAAAAGCTACCAAGTATGGAGGATGTGTGTTCTCAAATTCAAAGGGAGCAAGGGACTCATGGATTATTTGGCGGTAAGGGGGAGCTTCCGATGGCCAATGCCGGAGCTTACAACCGCAACGATAACCGGAACTATAAGGGCAAACATTTCAACCCGGATCTCAAGTGTGAACATTGCAAGAAGGAGGGTCACTCAAAGGAGAAGTGTTGGTTGCTTAACCCTCATCTTAGGCCGACACCAAGACCGGGATACTCAAGAGGCTACTCAAGAGCCAATTATACTTCGGCGAGGCAAGATCATGTGGACCAACCAAGGAGCCAACCCTCAACATCTATTAAGATAGGAGACGATGCGGTCCAAGGGGATTACGTGAGGAAGTCCGACTTGGAATCTCTTATCAAGTCAATTGCTTCACTCAAGGAGTCCGGTAAAACTTTCTACACTCGTAAACCTAGTAACTCTCTTGTGGTTGATTCGGGTGCATCTCATCATATGATTAGTAACTTGAACTTGCTTGAAAAATTGGAACCCTCTAGAGGAAATGTGATGATTGCAAATGGTGAAAATATACCTATCAAAGGAATTGGGAACTTGAATCTATTTAATAGAAACTCTAGAGCCTTTTACATGCCGAATTTTGAATCGAATTTGCTTTCCGTTAAAAGAATGACTAGTGACTTGAATTGTTATGCAATCTTTGGTCCTAATGACTTCCATTTTCAGGATATTAAATCCGGAAAAGTGATAGGAGGTGGTGGCACCAAGGATGATCTCTATGTCTTAGAAGATTTATCACCAAGCTCATCTAGTGTTTTTCAATTTCAAACTTGTTTAGGAAAAGCAAATAATGCGATATGGCATGCTAGAGTAGGACATCCCCATTCTCGGGCTCTTGAAATAATGCTTCCCAATGTTGTTTTTGATCATTTATCTTGTGAATCTTGTATTCTCGGAAAACATTGCAAAACCGTTTTTACTAAGTCATCTACAATCTATGAAAATTGCTTTGATCTTGTGCATTCGGATGTTTGGACTTCACCTTGCTCATCTAGAGATAGCAATAAATACTTTGTCACATTCATAGATGAAAAATCAAAGTACACTTGGCTTACTCTTTTACCCTCTAAAGATAGAGTTCTTGATGCATTTGAGAATTTCCAAGCTTATATTGCTAACAATTACAATGCCAAGATTAAGATTTTTAGAACAGATAAAGGTGGTGAATATATGAGCAACAAATTCAAAGATCACCTAGCTAGACTCGGCATTGTGCATCAAACGACTTGTCCTTACACTCCTCAACAAAATGGTGTTGCCGAAAGAAAGAATCGGCACCTAATGTATTGACCTTGGCACCATCAAAATGTGCTAAGGGAAAAGAATAAGCAAGAGTGTCGATCGACAGAGGTGAGTGTCGATCGACACTCACCTCTCTGGAAAAACTGGAGGTGCGGAACGAAGGCGTCGATCGACACCAAGGAGTGGTGTCGATCGACACGAGTCCCAGAGTTTGAATCCAACCGTTGGAGATCCGACCGTTGGAGAATCCGACCGTTGCTATCCAACCGTTGAGATATGACCGTTGGAGAGGCGTGTCGATCGACACACTTATTTAGTGTCGATCGACACGGAGGCCAGAACTGTTTTCTATATAAATCTTGTTGTATGAACCTTGCACATTTATCTTGAATGGAATAATTTTTCAAGTTCATACTCTTTCTCTCTATTCTTCCCAATTCTCTCAATCTCTTATTCTCTCAATCTAAGTCCTAAAATCTAACATGGTATCAGAGCGATTTTGATCTTTGTGACCTCATTACTTTCATAATCTCATACTTCAAATCTCATTCTTTCATTAACCTTTTTCGATTTGTGGATTTTCCTTTAACAAGTTAGATCAAATCGTTATATAGAGATTTCCATTCTCTTTATGCGCTTGATTTAACATACATATCAATCCCAAATCATTTCTAAAAGTTTCAAACTTTCATAAGAAAAGATGAGTTCTTTAGATAATTCTAAACCATTAGTGGTTCCGGTTACTCTCAAGGGAGATAACTACTTATTGTGGTCAAGAACCACGAAGATAGCTCTATGTGGCCGAGGGTTGTGGAGCCACATTGAAACTTCATCTAAACCGGTGTATGATTCATCCGGAGAAGAAGACGATGAAGATTCCGAAAAAAAGAGAGAAGCAAAGTGGTTCCAAGAGGACCAAAGCGTGTTGGCCATTCTTCAAAATGGTCTTGAATCCTCCATTCTTGAGGCGTATTCCTATTGTGAAACGGCGGAGGAGCTATGGGAAACATTGAAGAACGTTTATGGAAACGTGTCTAACCTTTCTCGGGTTTATGAAGTGAAGAAAGCCATCAATAATCTTCATCAAGAGGATATGGAATTTACCAAGCACTTTGGTAAATATAGGTCTCTTTGGGCCGAGCTTGAAATGTTGAGACCAAGTTCCATTGATCCAAAGGTGCTAAACGAAAGGAAAGAACAAGACAAGGTCTTTGGGCTATTACTCACCTTGAATCCGGCATTCAATGATCTCATCAAGCACATCCTAAGGTCGGAGAAGCTCCCAAGTCTTGAAGATGTGTGCTCACAAATTCAAAGAGAACAAGGTTCCCAAGGACTCTTTGATAGTAAGGGGGAGCTTCCAACGGCTAACAAGGGGGTTTACAACCGATTCGATAATCGTGGAAACAAAGGGAGCTATGGTAACAATCGGCCGGGCTCTAAGGCAAGGTGTGAACATTGCAAGGGAAGACACACCAAGGAGGCTTGTTGGCTTCTTCATCCGGAGCTCAAGCCGAGTTGGTGGATCGACTACCCGAAGAACCCAAGAGCTAACTACACCACGGCCAAGCCCGACCAAGTTCCAACCGGATTAGCTAAGCAAGGTGAGGAGGCCAACCAAGGAGATTATGTGAGAAAATCCGACTTGGAGGCACTCATCAAAGCTCTTACCATACAAAAGGAATCCGGTAAAACTTACTTTACCCATACTCCTAGTAGCTCCCTAGTAGTTGATTCGGGAGCTTCCCATCACATGATTAGTAACTCTAGGATGCTTGAGAATATTGAGTCAACTAATGGAAATGTGATGATTGCTAATGGTGATAATATACCTATAAGAGGAATTGGAACTTTAAAAGTCTTTGATAAAGATTCTAAAGCCTTTTATATGCCGACTTTTACTTCTAATTTACTTTCGGTAAAAAGAGCTACTAAAGATTTGAATTGTTATGCAATATTTGGTCCTAATGATGTTCATTTTCAGGATATTGATTCCGGAAAGATTATTGGAGAGGGTGGAACCAAAGATGATCTCTATGTTATTGAAGATTTTTCACCTAGTTCTTTTTCGGTCAAATCTTGTTTAGGAGTGGCTAATAATGCTATTTGGCATGCTAGATTAGGTCATCCTCATTCTAGAGCTTTTGAATTAATGTTACCAAATGTTTACTTTGATCATAAGAGTTGTGAATCTTGTATTCTTGGTAAACATTGTAAAACGGTTTTCCCGAATTCTACTACTACTTATGAGAAATGTTTTGATTTAGTTCATTCGGATGTTTGGACCTCACCATGCTTATCTAGGGATAATAACAAGTATTTCGTAACATTTATAGATGAAAAATCAAAATATACTTGGATCACCCTATTACCATCAAAAGATCGTGTTCTTGATGCATTCATAAATTTTCAAACTTATGTTACTAACCAATTCAATGCCAAGATCAAAATCTTTAGAACAGATAATGGAGGAGAATATACAAGCCATCGCTTCAAAGAACATCTATCTAAGCATGGCATTTTGCATCAAACAAGTTGTCCATACACTCCTCAACAAAATGGCGTGGCCGAACGGAAGAATCGTCACTTGATGGAGGTGTCTCGTGCCATGATGTTCCACATGAATGTACCTAAGAGATTTTGGGGTGATGCGGTCATGATGGCGTGCTATTTGATCAACCGAATACCAACCAAAATTCTCTCGGATATCTCTCCGTTTGAGGTACTTAATAATACTAAACCTTTTATTGAACATCTAAGGGTTTTTGGGTGTGTTTGTTTTGTCTTAGTTCCCGGTGAATTGCGGACAAAGCTAGATGCAAAGAGCACAAGGTGTATGTTCATTGGATATTCCACTACCCAAAAGGGATACAAATGTTATGATCCAAGTTCGAGAAGAACATTTGTATCCAAGGATGTGAAGTTTATGGAGGAAAAGAGCTACTATAGTACCGAAGAGAAGGATGAACTAAGGGAATTTGCAAGCTCTACGGACTACAATGCTAATTTAAGGTTCCTCCTTCAACATCTTGACAACCCGGAAGCACCAAAGGCTAGAAACGGTGAAGCTCCTCCGGTCCAAGAGGAGACTATCCAAGAGACCAATGATGAGAGTGTTCCCAATGATCAAGAGGAGACGGTTAGTAATGATGAGACCTCCGGTGCTCAAGAAAGTCAAGGAGCGGTGATTGGTCATGATGAACTCCCCGATGCTCAAGCACACGACCACGATGACTCGAGAGTTGAAGAAGAACCATGCGAACCGGTTCTTAGGAGAAGCACACGATTAAGGAAGGACCCTTCCACATGGAAAGAGAATAGAGTCTACTACAACAACCAAGCCGTTGCTCATCCTATTCAAGCGGTTTGTTCGCTCGCCCTTTTACCCTCCTCTCATCAAGCCTTCCTTGTGAAAATAGATGAACATTCGATTCCGAAGACATATGACGAGGCAATGGAAGAGGATCATTGGGTTGAAGCGGTTAATGATGAGGTTGGGGCTATGATTAAGAACCACACGTGGGATGAGGCCGATCTTCCGTTTGGGAAAAGAGCGGTTAGCTCTAAATGGGTCTTCACTCTTAAGTTCTTGAGCAATGGGGACTTGGAACGACACAAGGCGCGGTTAGTGGCGAGAGGATTTACACAAACCTATGGAGATGATTATACAGACACATTTGCTCCGGTGGCTAAGCTACACACGGTACGGGTTGTATTCTCTTTGGCGATCAATTTGGATTGGGAGTTGTGGCAAATGGATGTGAAGAATGCTTTCCTTCAAGGAGATCTTGAAGAAGAGGTGTACATGACTCCACCACCCGGCCTAGAGAACACCATTGCTCCCGGAAAGGTTCTTCGGCTAAGGAAAGCCATCTATGGTCTTAAACAATCCCCAAGGGCTTGGTACAAGAAGCTAAGTTCGACTCTCAAGGAAAAAGGTTTCAAGAAGTGTGAATTGGATCACACTCTATTCACGCTTCAAGGCCCGAATGGAATGGTGGTTGTCTTGATCTACGTGGATGATATGATCATCTCCGGTGATGATAAACAAGGGATTCAAGACACTAAGGATTTCCTAAAATCGGTCTTTGAAATTAAGGATCTCGGCGAGTTGAAATACTTCCTTGGGATCGAAGTATGTAGATTCACAAATGGATTGCACATCTCCCAGAGGAAGTATACTTTGGATTTGCTCAAGGAAACCGGGAAGCTTGCCTCGAAGCCGGCTACGACACCGCTTGAGGAAGGATACAAGGCCGATCGAAAGGGGGAGCAAGAAGATGAAATGTATGAGGATCAATCTCAATATAGAAGACTTGTTGGGAAATTGATCTATCTTACCCTAACAAGGCCGGATCTTTGCTTTGCGGTCAACCAAGTAAGTCAACATATGAAGGAGCCAAAGGTGTTTCATTGGAAAATGGTGGATCGAATACTTCGGTACCTTAAAGGGAGTGTTGGCCAAGGCATTTGGATGGGAAGAAATGAAAACACCGAAGTTGTTGGGTATTGTGATGCGGATTGGGCCGGAGATCGAAACGATAGAAGATCCACAACCGGCTATGCAACATTCATTGGTGGAAACTTGGTGACTTGGAGAACTAAGAAGCAAAAGTCGGTCTCATGTTCAAGTGCGGAAGCCGAGTATAGAGCGATGAAGAAATTAACAAATGAGCTAACATGGTTGAGAGGCATCTTAGCTCACATGGGGATTGAGATCACTAAGCCGATGGTGATGCATTGCGACAACCAAGCCGCAATTCACATAGCTACCAACTCGGTGTTCCACGAACGGACGAAGCACATCGAGATCGATTGTCACAAGGTTCGTGAGAAGATTGAACAAGGATGGACACTTCCGTGTTTTACAAGGAGCGAGGACCAAGTGGCGGATATCTTCACCAAAGCTGCGAGTCTCAAGGTTTGCAACCGTCTCTTTAGCAAGCTTGGACTCGTGGATCTCACTCATCCATGAGAAGACCCTAACTTGCAATCATCACACTCTTTTTCCCTTAGCAAAGTTTTGTCCCACGTGGTTTTCTTTGTTAAGGTTTTTAATGAGGTGATGGTTGCGGGTTTCCAAGTTAAGCATAATTCCTTATGTTTAACTTGAGGGGGAGTATTGACCTTGGCACCATCAAAATGTGCTAAGGGAAAAGAATAAGCAAGAGTGTCGATCGACAGAGGAGAGTGTCGATCGACACTCACCTCTCTGGAAAAACTGGAGGTGCGGAACGAAGGCGTCGATCGACACCAAGGAGTGGTGTCGATCGACACGAGTCCCAGAGTTTGAATCCGACCGTTGGAGATCCGACCGTTGGAGAATCCGACCGTTGCTATCCAACCGTTGAGATATGACCGTTGGAGAAGCGTGTCGATCGACACACTTATTTAGTGTCGATCGACACGGAGGCCATAACTGTTTTCTATATAAATCTTGTTGTATGAACCTTGCACATTTATCTTGAATGGAATAATTTTTCAAGTTCATACTCTTTCTCTCTATTCTTCCCAATTCTCTCAATCTCTTATTCTCTCAATCTAAGTCCTAAAATCTAACATAATGGAGGTTTCAAGAGCTATGATGTTCCATATGAATGTACCAAGAAGATTCTGGGGAGATGCGGTCATGACCGCTTGTTACTTGATAAATCGAACTCCCACGAAGATTCTTGATGACATCTCACCATTTGAGATACTCAATAAAACTAAACCCTTTCTCGATCATTTGAAAGTCTTTGGGTGTGTTTGTTTTGTTTTTGTACCTAGGGAACTAAGGGACAAGCTAGAACCAAAGAGCACAAGATGCATCTTTCTTGGATACTCCTCAACACAAAAGGGATACAAGTGTTACGATCCGGTTTCAAGGAAGACTTTCGTATCTAGGGATGTGAAGTTCCTTGAGAATCAAGGATTTTATAGTGTCAAAGATCGCGGTGAATTGAGTGATTTGGCTACTCCGTCGGACCTTGGCTCAAACTTACGATTCCTTCTTCAAAATCTTGGGAATCCTGAGCCAAGAGACAATATGAGTAGCAACAACAAGGATCTATCAGTTCAAAGAGAGGAAGCTCAAGATTTGGTTCAAGAGGAAGCTAATCAAGAAGAGGTTTTGGTTGAGCAAGGACAAGTTCAAGAAGAAGCTCCGGATGTTGAAATTCAAGAAGAAGTAGTAGAACCGGTTTTGAGGAGAAGCACAAGAGTCAGAAAAGATCCCTCTCAATGGAAAGAGAGCCGTGTGTATTTCAACAACCAAGCCGTAGCTCATCCAATCCAAGCGGTGTGTTCGCTCGCCCTTTTACCATCTTCTCATAGAGCGTTTGTGACGAAGATAGATAAGTATACAATCCCTAAGACATTTGAGGAAGCTATGGAAGATGAGAATTGGGTAGAAGCGGTAGATGATGAGGTTGGAGCTATGGTTAAGAACCATACTTGGGATGAAGCCGATCTTCCCGAAGGCAAGAGAACCGTGAGCTCCAAATGGGTCTTCACAATAAAATACTTGAGTAATGGAGATCTTGAGAGGTATAAGGCAAGGTTGGTGGCTAGAGGGTTCACCCAAACATATGGAGATGACTACACGGATACATTTGCTCCGGTTGCAAAGCTCAACACGGTGAGAGTTGTGTTCTCTTTGGCGGCAAACCTAGATTGGGATCTATGGCAAATGGACGTAAAGAATGCTTTCTTACAAGGAGATCTTGAGGAAGAGGTGTATATGACACCACCACCCGGACTTGAGACCTCTATAGCACCGGGAAAGGTTCTCAAGTTAAACAAGGCCATCTACGGATTGAAACAATCACCAAGAGCTTGGTATAAGAAGCTTAGTTCAACACTCAAGGAAAGAGGATTCAAGAAATGTGAGTTGGACCACACACTCTTCACACTTCAAGGTCCTAATGGGATAGTAGTGGTCTTGATCTATGTGGATGATATGATCATCTCCGGAAGTGATGAGCAAGGAATTCAAGAAACAAAGGACTTCCTCAATTCGGTATTTGAAATGAAAGACCTTGGAGAAGTGAAATACTTTCTTGGGATTGAGCTGTGTCGGTTCAAGAATGGTTTGCATATTTCTCAAAGGAAGTACACCTTGGATTTGTTGAAGGAAACCGGGAAGCTTGGAGCTAAGCCGGCTAAAACCCCATTAGAAGATAGTTATAAGGGCGATCGAAAGGGGGAGAAGGAGAATGAGCCATACGAGGATCTATCAAGATATAGACGGCTTGTGGGAAAATTAATCTATTTGTGTCTCACAAGACCGGATATAAGCTTTGCAGTAAATCAAGTTAGTCAACATATGCAAAAACCGACGGTTTACCATTGGCAAATGGTGGAGAGGATCCTTAGATACTTGAAGGATAGTCCGGGTCTAGGAGTTTGGATGGGTAAGAATGAGAGTTCCGATGTGGTTGGTTATTGTGATGCGGATTGGGCCGGTGATAGAAATGATAGAAGATCTACAACCGGATATTGCACTTTCATCGGTGGAAACTTGGTCACTTGGAGGACTAAGAAACAAAAAGAAGTCTCATGCTCAAGTGCGGAGGCCGAGTATAGGGCCATGAAGAAGTTGACAAATGAGCTTACTTGGTTGAGAGGAATCTTAGCTCACTTGGGAATCGAAACGGATAAGCCTGTTAATCAAGGAGAGTACTTAAGAGTGATAAATCTAAGATCATCTCTTAAGTTACTATTGGGTGAAGAAGTGTGTCCGAGACTTGGTGAATGATGGTCTAGTGCGGTCATGCCTTGAATAAGCTAGACTGCATCAAGAAGAAGCTAGGCCACACCAAAGAGAGTCGAGGACGGATGAAGATCGAGTTAAACCGCAACATTGAAGACGCGGGACGGATGCTCGACCCGCGGAACGGATTGGCATCGAAGAGGCCCGATACGCGGGACGAAGCAAGACGCGGGATGCGGGACACTCGGATCAGTTCAAATGTGGTCCCAAAACACATTTGAATATTGGAGGCAAAATGATAAAGTGGTCCCAAAAGCAAAATCTTATCCTAAACCTTATCATCACATAAAGCAATGTTTGCTTTATCTTTTTGCTTTTTGGATCTGATCCAACGTTCACTTTTCTTTTTCCTTTATATATTTGTAATCTTTCATTTGTAAACTTAACTTGTTCTTAATAAAAATCTGAGTTCAAGTTCATATCTTTCTCTCTTCTTTCTCTATCCAAAATCAGATTATTATCAATGTAGAGATTAGGAGTTTATGCATTTAGGGTGACATCCTTTAGGATTGAACCCATGTTATGTTTAATCTATTCTTAATCTCTCCTAATCTCTTTCTTAATCTCTTCAAATCTGTCTGAAACTCTCCAAATCTGTTCTAAACTCTTTTATGCTCATTTGAGCTTTTCTTTGGATTCAATCTCTCTAAAGGTTGGATCTTTGTTTATGAACATGTTAAGAACCCTAAATCTTACATGGTATCAGAGCATAAGCTCTTGGGTTAGTAAGGGTTAGGTTGAATCGTTATAAGGTTGTGTCAATCTTCCTTATGCGCTTAACCTAACCAATATTATGTGTTGTTTCCGCTGCTTGTATTGTTGAAGACTCGGATCTATTGCTCGGAGAAAACTAGATCCGAGATTGAAGAAAGAAGAGGAAATCCGATGCTTCCATGAAGAAAAGAGGAAGGAAGCTCAAGGCTTTCCCATGGAAGAAAAAAAAAAAAAGAAGAAGAAAGCTCAAAGGTTTCCATTGAAGAAGATGTGAAAGTCCGAAGCTTTCATGAACAAAAAGAGGACGGTGAAGAAGCTCACGGCTTGGAAGTCGACCCAATCCAATGAGCAAGTCCCATTCCATTGAAGAAGAAGCTCAAAGAAGAAGGTGATGGGATTGCCACCGTTGGAGCTCGAAAGTGTTGGGTTCGGTATAAGAGAAGGCCGGATCTTGGACCAAGTAAGCTAGGAGAAGCTTGCTTGTGAAACTCTTGAAGAAAACCCAAGTGTGGAGCTTGGTCACTAGTGTGAAGCAAATAGGAGTCAAAGGAAGAAAACCATTAAAGATTGGAGCTTTCCTTTCCCATGAAGCTCAAGGATGGTGTTTACTCTCAAGAAGCCTATGTTGGTGCGGTGAGATGAAGGAAGGATCAGTCGGTTTGCTAGAGAGGAGGAGTAGAATGAAAGTGGAGATTCTCAAATGGAGGTTCTTGGTAAGGTGAACATTGGGCCCGATGGGAGTCAAGCCATGGATTACTTATTTGGGTAATTTCCTATCCATACTCTCTTGGTGGATTGACATTAAATGAATCCATGATCTAGCCTAAGAGAAACACATTCATGAGAATAGAGAACATTTCTTAATCTACCCCTTTCTTATTCTTCAAAATCTTTATATTCTCTTATATTCTCTAAAATCTCTACAAATCTTTATAATCTCTATATTCTCTAGTTCTCTATTCTCAAATAGTTTGGAACCTAGCCTAAACACTAATCAAACACTCACCCAAATCCCTTAAAAGCTCTTAGTTACTCTCGGTTTGTGTGATGAACTCTTGTGTGAGAATCCTATCGGTCCAAGTAATGCTCTCTTGATCGAAACTCGTCTTAAGTGTGAAGCATAGTTACTCTCGATCCTAATTCTCTCGGGTTGATTATGATTGAGCACTTAAGGTCCATTCTTGTTGAGGAAATCATTGTGAAAAGATTGGTGTTGATAACATTGATTGGATGGGAAACATTGATGGGAATGGTTGGATTGCTTGGTGTTGTGTCTTTGGTTTGTTTTTATAGCGGTTCTTGTTTGATTGAGCTATGGAACCGGTGCACACTCAAGCTACCCAAGAAGATGTAACTAGCATTTGAAGGTCAATCTTGAAGTCATTCCAAAATAGCCAAAAGAGCCGTGAATGGTGAAAAAGGGTTGATCAAGCCAAGTTTTGAGGCGTTCCGGGAGCTAAAAGAGATTGAGATGCTTCGGAAGGTATTAGGCTTAGGCATTAAGGAAGGTTACATAGGCTTGGAATTCAAGAAGCGACGAAAGAGAAGAAATGATGCTTGGTGGTGGTAACCGAAAGGAGCAAGAGGAAACTGTGAGAAGAAGATTAAAGCTTAGGGTTGAATGATTCAAAGGGTGTGATGAGAAGAAGTGAAAGGCGGTCCAAGTCACACTAGTGCTTAGTGTGAATGGAGGAGGACTCACGAGGTTGAAGGCGTATAGCTCAAGGAACCCGAAGCTCCACCAAAAAGGATTATGAAGATCCAAATGTTTAAGAGTGGTGTAGAAAGCAAGTGAAGATTAAAGAATCAGCCACACCATCAAAATAAAAAGGCTACTCTCTAAACTCTTACCCTTTTTCAATTCTTTCAGTTATAGATCATTTGGTTCATTGATTACTAGCTTGGTTCATGAGTTGATTCATTGGCATATACTTTAAGCTTTCTCTTGTTTGAATCTTGTGTAAGGTTTAAGGGGGAGAAGATTGAAGTTGGCCATGAGTCTTTGAAGAAGCATCAAGGACGAGTGGTTCAAGAGGCCAAAGACGAGGCCGAACTCCACTCTTAGCCTTCGTTCACAAATCTTCACGGCGGCTAAGAGTGCGGGGGAGTATTAGAGAGGAAGCATGAAGAAGAAGAGCAAGGCCGAGGCAAGAGAAGAGAAGCCGAGGACCGAAGCTCAACAAATGATCAAGACCTTGATTATGTTCCCCTAAGATCATTGAGTTGGTACTCTTTTTCCTTAGTAGAGTTTTATCCCAATGGGTTTTATCTACTAAGGTTTTAATGAGGCCTCTCCTTGTATCTCCAAGTCCACACTTCACTTTGTTGTGTTTGGACTTGAGGGGGAGTGTTAATCAAGGAGAGTACTTAAGAGTGATAAATCTAAGATCATCTCTTAAGTTACTATTGGGTGAAGAAGTGTGTCCGAGACTTGGTGAATGATGGTCTAGTGCGGTCATGCCTTGAATAAGCTAGACTGCATCAAGAAGAAGCTAGGCCACACCAAAGAGAGTCGAGGACGGATGAAGATCGAGTTAAACCGCAACATTGAAGACGCGGGACGGATGCTCGACCCGCGGAACGGATTGGCATCGAAGAGGCCCGATACGCGGGACGAAGCAAGACGCGGGATGCGGGACACTCGGATCAGTTCAAATGTGGTCCCAAAACACATTTGAATATTGGAGGCAAAATGATAAAGTGGTCCCAAAAGCAAAATCTTATCCTAAACCTTATCATCACATAAAGCAATGTTTGCTTTATCTTTTTGCTTTTTGGATCTGATCCAACGTTCACTTTTCTTTTTCCTTTATATATTTGTAATCTTTCATTTGTAAACTTAACTTGTTCTTAATAAAAATCTGAGTTCAAGTTCATATCTTTCTCTCTTCTTTCTCTATCCAAAATCAGATTATTATCAATGTAGAGATTAGGAGTTTATGTATTTAGGGTGACATCCTTTAGGTTTGAACCCATGTTATGTTTAATCTATTCTTAATCTCTCCTAATCTCTTTCTTAATCTCTTCAAATCTGTCTGAAACTCTCCAAATCTGTTCTAAACTCTTTTATGCTCATTTGAGCTTTTCTTTGGATTCAATCTCTCTAAAGGTTGGATCTTTGTTTATGAACATGTTAAGAACCCTAAATCTTACAAAGCCGATGGTAATGCATTGTGATAATCAAGCCGCAATTCACATTGCTACAAACTCGGTATTTCATGAGAGGACGAAGCACATTGAGGTTGATTGCCACAAGGTTCGAGAGAAGATTGAACAAGGATGGACTCTACCTTGTTTTACAAGAAGTGAAGACCAACTAGCGGATGTATTCACCAAGTCCGCAAGTCTTAAAGTTTGCAACAACATCTTGGGCAAACTAGGACTTGTGGATCTCACACATCCATGAGAAGACCCCTTGCTTGCAATCATCACACTCTTTTTCCCTTATCAAAGTTTTGTCCCATGAGGTTTTCTTTGATAAGGTTTTTAATGAGGTGATGGTTGTGAGTCTCCAAGTTAAGCAAAAATTCTTTATGTTTAACTTGAGGGGGAGTATTAACCTTAGGACTCACATTGGGACTAAGGAGAATAAAAAGGAAAATAAGAAGTTGGGAAGAAATCAACCCGCGGATCGTATCGGCATCGAGAAAGTGATCCGCGGGTCGAGTTGGCATCGGGAGAAGGCAGCCGCGGATCTGTCTGGGTATCGGGCATCGACGGATCAGTCTGGCACGAGACAAATGGATCCGCGGGACGAGACGGCATCGAGGAAAGCTGCCTGAGGATCGATCTGGCGTCGATGAAGGATTCCGGGTCACGGCACGGGTTAACGGGTTTACGCGCGGACCCTATCCGGGTAAACGGGTCGCGCATTGATCCAGTACCACGGGAAGGAACCTGGACGCAATTCTGGACCCGCGGGACGTACGGCCTCGACGCCACTCGGTCATGCGGATCGGGCAGTGACCGAGACACCTTTTTCACCTTTTTGATGAGATTTTCCAACGGTCATCTTGACCAACCTAGTTTTTGCTATTTATGGGTTGTTCCCAATCATTGTAAAACTTATCTTGAATGAAAAGAAATAAAAATGTTTCAAGATCATATTCTCTTTACTTTTCATTAATCTCTCTTAATCTCCATCAATCTCCTTAATTCTTTCTTAATCTCTATAATTCTTACAGAATGCACAGCATGGTTGTATGCAAATTCAATGTGAGGCAAACAATCTTCCCAAGTTCTAAGATTCTTTTTAATTAAAGCACGTAAGAGAGTTCCCAAAGTTCTATTAACCACTTCTGTTTGCCCATCAGTTTGAGGATGACATGTAGTAGAAAATAATAGCTTAGTTCCTAACTTAGACCACAAAGTTTTCCAAAAGTAGCTAAGAAACTTGGTATCTCTATCAGAAACTATAGTTCTAGGCATCCCATGTAAACGAACTATCTCCTTAAAGAATAACTCAGCTACATGTAATGCATCATCAGTTTTATGACAAGCAATGAAATGAGCCATTTTAGAGAATCTATCAACCACAACGAAAATGGAATCCTTTCCCGTCTTAGTTCACCTTTTTGATGAGATTTTCCAACGGTCATCTTGACCAACCTAGTTTTTGCTATTTATGGGTTGTTCCCAATCATTGTAAAACTTATCTTGAATGAAAAGAAATAAAAATGTTTCAAGATCATATTCTCTTTACTTTTCATTAATCTCTCTTAATCTCCATCAATCTCCTTAATTCTTTCTTAATCTCTATAATTCTTACAGTTCTTGCTGGTCTTGCATCTGCCAAACCTGTTTCACTCACAAGATCACGAATGTAGTTCCGTTGTGATAAGAAGAGACCTTCCTTTGATCTACACACTTCTATCCCAAGGAAGTACCTTAATTCTCCAAGGTCTTTGATATCAAAGACTGATTTTAAGTGATCTTTAGTTTCTTGAATACCACCCTTGTCATTCCCAGATATGATTATATCATCCACATATATAAGAATGACTATGATACCTGTTTGGCTTTGAAGGGTAAAGAGAGTATGATCAGCCTCTGATCTCCTGAATCCACGATCCAAGAGGGTAATGCTCAACTTTCGGTACCATGCTCTAGGTGACTGTTTCAGCCCGTAGATTGCTTTCCTCAATTTCAATACCTTGCCCGGAGTTACAAACACACCTGGTGGAGGGGTCATGTAGACTTCTTCCTCTAACTCCCCCTGAAGGAATGCATTCTTCACATCCATCTGCCATAGCTCCCATTCCAAATTTGTCGCAAGGGATAACACAACTCGGATGGTGTGAAGTTTAGCAACCGGAGCAAAAGTCTCTCTATAGTCATCGCCATACGTTTGAGTAAAGCCCCTAGCCACCAGCCTTGCCTTGTGCCTTTCAATCTCTCCCGTGCTATGGTATTTGATAGTAAAGACCCATTTGGAACTCACGGTCTTCTTCTTTCTTGGTAAGTCAGCCTCATCCCAAGTGTGATTCCTCACCATTGCTTGTTTCTCATCACTCACTGCATCACGCCAAACCTTTAGCTCAATTGCCTCCTCATATGTTCTTGGGATCTCCTCTCTGTCCAGAACTCCAAGGAATACTTGATACTCCTCAGGAACATGAGCTAATGAGCACACCGCTTGCATTGGATGAGCCACAGCCTGGTTGTTGTAATACACCCTTGTGTTGATCCAATCTGAGGCAGGCCTCCTTACCCTATTGCTTCGACGAGGAACTAGTTCACTGATTTGAGGAGCTACTGGTTGTTCCTGAGCCGGTTGGGGACTTGAATGAATGTCCGGTCCAGGTTCCTGTGGGTAGGTGTTATGAATGTCCTCTGCATACTCCTCTCCCATTTCGTCATTATGCTCTTCCGTTTCAGTTGCAGCCTCGGATTCCACTTCCTCAACGTGTGCTTCTTCTCCCATTTGTTCACGAGTGGCTGTTGGGGCAGGAGTGGCAACCGGTATGCTTCCTCCTCTTAACGTTTCCAAGAGAGTTCTGAGAGTGGCTGCCCGATCAGAAGTTGAGTGAGATAAATCCTTCAAGTTCTCCCAATTCCTTTCTTCGTACAAACCCCTTGTCTCAATGAACTTGACATCTCTCGAGACCAGAACTCTTCTTGTCTCCGGAATGTAGCACTTATACCCCTTTTGATTGATAGAGTACCCAATGAACATCCCTTTCATGCTCTTTTCGTCTAGTTTGTTCCGTTGTTCTCCTGGTACTAAAACAAAGCATACACAACCAAACACTTTTAGATAATCGACTGATGGTTTGGAAAGATGATGTGATCGTGACAAGCTCAGAGGAGGAAGAGCCGGAGGTAGTTGGAAGGATCACTCGTTCCAGAGCTAGAGAGATGGCTAAGGAAGCTCACGATGTGATCGTGACAAGCTCAGAGGAGGAAGAGCCGGAGGTAGTTGGAAGGATCACTCGTTCCAGAGCTAGAGAGATGGCTAAGGAAGCTCACGCCCTCATTGTCGCGGAAGACATCAATCAACTGGAGGCTAAAGCTCACATCTTCAACATCTATATCCTCAAGAACGAAGAACCCGGTAACAATCACTAAGTAACTTAGGTGATGATTATGTACTCTTTTCCTTGGTGAGGATTTTGGTAGGAAGGAGGTTCTTCTCCAAGGTTTTTAACGAGGCAGAATCATTGCTACGTCGAGTTACTTAGGAGTTGCTGCCAATGGGTAATAATGTGCAAGTTATATCGATTATGCATTAGTTTAGTAGAGGCGCACCATTTAGGTCCATTTGGAAGGGACGCCTCGTTGTTTTATTTTCAGTTTAAACGTCTCGTAGTTTTATTTAAGACTTCTTGTTGTTTTGGGCGTGTGCCCTAATTTCCTTTGTGCCGTGACTATAAGTACTAGAGACATGGCTCTTTTGTACAGGAGCTTGGATTTTAACGTGAAAGAAAACAGCAAAGTTTGCTCTTGATTCCTTGACCCAAAAAGTTCATTGAATTCGATTTTCTTACAAGTCTACACTTACAAGAAAATCTTCTATCAATCATCAGTCATCATCATCCTCTCAATCGATTCCATCTCCATCTCTTATCATCGTTGCTGCCATCCTTGAAACTTCATCATCACGCCATCATCCCCTTTCATAATCGCTTCATCTCAGTCTTTCCTTTGGAGTTGATCACCTAGGATCTCATCACGTGGTATCAGAGCCAACTCTGAACCAAAGGCTGAGAAATCTCTAACCCTAAATCGCCATATTTGATTTGATTTTGTTGTTTCTGAATTCGTTGCATAAGACCTAGTCGAATTGAGAGTGTTGTTGCTTGCATCGATCTGGATTTGTTTTGCTGCATCAGTGTTGTGTCGTTTAGGTCTCGCTTAGGTTTGATCGCTTGTGTCTTAAGGATTGATTGCTGAGTCGTAGTCTTTAATTGTTTGAATTGTTCTTTCGTTAGTCTTTAATTTGTTTTGTTCGTGTTATACAATCTGTTGCTTGTTGTTCTCTTTTAGATTTGCTAGGGTTCTGGATTTTGCTAGAACACGTTCTAGCTTCGTCAATTTCTCTACTGCCTTGCGTGATCATTGCTATTTGTGTTAGTTATTGCAGTACTTGTGATTGATCATTGTTAATCTTAGCTAGCTCATCTCCTGCTTGTTAATGTTTTCCATGATTTTTGCTTTGTGATCTCATTTAGAGTAAGTTACTGCGAGTTTTTGGTAATTTGTTTCAGGTACCATGGAGCTTTCGGCTGAGACCATGGCAGCTCTCAACAAAGCAATGGCTGAACAAATTAAAGAATCAAATCAAGTCATTACAACGCAGCTCACACAGCAGATTGAACAGCTTAATGAAAAGTTTGAAACCCAGATTAGTGGTCTTCTGAAAGATATTAGTGCAAGCGGAGAAGAGTCTTCACATACTCCAACTCCCTCTGAAGCTATCCGCATTACTAAGGGTAAAGGACATGTGGGAGCATCTTCCCAAAGGTCTAGACGCGATCCAACACCTCCTAAAGTCAGTCCTAAAGCCAAGACAAACCGCAGCCAGATTGGGGGCAGAGAGACTATGTTTAATCAGAGGAAACAAGATGGTTCAAGAGTTGAAAGGCAACAAGGACGCCAACACCGCAGAGAGGAATACATAGCTGGTCAGCGAGTCTTCATGGAATCAGATCCAGAATACTATGAGGAGGAAGAAGCTTCTGACTATAGCCGAGGAACCGTGAGAAGAGACAGAAACAGAGGCAATGGCAGAGACTATGATCCTTTGAGACAACAGCTGAGTCATATAAGAATCCAGTATCCTCCTTTCCATGGAACTAATGATCCTGAAGTTTATCTAGACTGGGAAAGGAAGATGGAGTCTAACTTTCTGGTCCAAGGTACTTACGAGCTCAACAAGGTGAAGATTGCAGTTTCAGAATTCCATGGGTATGCACTGCTATGGTGGGAGCAATTGGGAATCACCAGAAACCGCCTCAGAGAACCTCCCATTACTACTTGGAACCAGCTTGTTATGCAGCTGAGGAAGAGGTTTGTTCCAGCTCATCATCAGCGGGAGATACTCAGCAAGCTTAGGCGCCTCATCCAAGGTACGAAATCTGTTAGAGATTACTATCAGGAATTGGAAACTTTGCTCATTCGTGCAGATTTAAGAGAAGGAGAAGAGATGGTTATGTCAAGATTTCTTGGAGGACTTAACCGAGAAATTCAAGACAAGGTAGAGCTTCAGGATTTCGCAGACATACAAGAAATGGTGCATAAGGCTGAATTGGTTGAATCTCAAGTCAAGAGGCGAATCATCAAGCCTACATTCACGCCTAGTGTGACTAAGCCTAAGGAGGTCAACAAACCAGCCTACTCAAGAGACATCAAACCGACTTCTACTGGGGTTAAAGAAGAAGTTAAAGCCGAATTCAAACCAAGAAGTGGTAACTCCAACAGCAACGTAAGGTGCTTCAAATGTCAAGGAATGGGACATTACTCTCGAGACTGCCCAAACAAGAAGGTGTTTCTGTTACAAGAGGGAGGAGAGATTGTTCCTCAGGAGGATTCAGAGATTGAATCAGACTTAGAAGAAGAAGAAGAGGCTGCTGCCGTGGGTGAGATGCTAGTTGCAAGAAGGACTTTGAGTGTTCAGAACCAACCGGAAGAGAAGTGTCAGCGAGAGAACCTGTTTCATACACGGTGCTTCATCAAAGAGAAGGTCTGTAGCTTGATCATAGATGGTGGGAGTTGTACTAATGCTGCAAGTGAAGAGATGGTCAAGAAACTTCAACTCAAGACCATTCCTCATCCCAGACCGTACAAGTTACAATGGCTGAATGAAAGTGGAGCTTTAACCGTATCTCAGCAGGTTCTAGTATCGTTATCTATTGGAAAATATGCAGATGAGGTATTGTGTGATGTAATTCCTATGGGGTCAAGTCATGTGTTGTTGGGAAGGCCTTGGTAATCAGATCGCAAAGTCATTCATGACGGCTACACCAACAAGCACTCCTTTGAGTTCAAGGGCCGAAAGATCACACTCTTACCACTCACGCCTACTGAGATTTACCAAGATCAGATTCAAGTAAAACTCAAGGAGAAAGAGAAAATCGCCAACAGCCTCTACATAAACCACAGTGAATTTTCTAAACTCTTTGATCCTGAAATGACTACTTTTATGTTTGTATACAAGGAATCCCTTGTTAGTACTAACCCTCCACAGGAGCTTCCTAGTGCTATGACTGAGATTTTGCAGGAATACAAGGACATTTTTCCAGAAGAAATTCCACCAGGATTACCTCCAATTCGTGGGATAGAGCATCAGATTGATTTGGTACCAGGATCAGCCTTGCCTAACAGACCAGCATATCGAACCAATCCTGTAGAGACTAAGGAGCTGCAGAAACAAGTGGAAGAACTGATGAGCAAAGGGCATATCCGAGAAAGCATGAGTCCATGTGCGGTTCCAGTTCTGCTAGTGCCAAAGAAAGATGGGTCCTGGAGGATGTGTGTAGACTGCCGAGCTATCAACAACATCACTGTGAAGTATAGGCATCCGATTCCAAGACTAGATGATATGCTGGACGAGCTTTGTGGATCGACAATCTTCTCCAAGATAGACTTGAAGAGTGGGTATCATCAGATCAGAATGAAAGAAGGAGATGAGTGGAAGACAGCATTCAAGACAAAGCAAGGACTCTACGAGTGGCTAGTCATGCCATTTGGTCTTACCAACGCACCAAGCACCTTCATGAGACTGATGAATCACGCATTGAGACCTTTCATTGGCGTGTTCGTAGTAGTCTACTTCGATGATATCCTCATCTATAGTAAAGGCTTGGAGGAACATCTGGACCATATCAGATCGGTTCTAGATGTTCTTCGCTCTCAATCTCTCTTTGCTAATTTCTCTAAATGTTCATTCTGCACTAATGAGATTGTCTTCCTAGGCTTTGTAGTAAGTGCAAAAGGAGTTAAAGTAGATGAAGAGAAGATAAAGGCTATCAAGGAGTGGCCAACACCTAAGAGTATTGGAGAAGTCCGAAGCTTTCATGGCTTAGCAGGATTCTACAGGCGCTTCGTTCGTGATTTCAGTTCCATAGCCGCGCCATTGACCGAAGTTATCAAGAAGAACGTTGGATTTCAATGGGGAGAAGCACAAGAGCAGGCTTTTACAGCCCTTAAAGAGAAGCTTATCAATTCTCCCTTACTTGTACTTCCTGATTTTACTAAGACTTTTGAAATTGAATGCGATGCTTCTGGAGTAGGTATTGGTGCAGTTCTTATGCAGGATAAGAAACCAGTCGCATATTTCAGTGAGAAGTTAGGAGGATCAACGCTGAATTATCCAACCTATGACAAGGAGTTGTATGCTTTAGTGAGAGCGCTTCAAATATGGCAGCATTACTTATGGCCTAAGGAGTTCGTGATTCACACAGATCATGAGTCTCTGAAGCATCTCAAGGGACAACAGAAACTTAACAAAAGGCATGGGCGATGGATGGAGTTCATTGAGACATTTCCATACGTTGTTAAGTATAAGAAAGGTAAGGATAATGTCGTTGCCGACGCATTATCCAGGAGGTACACTCTCATTACTACTTTGACTTCGAAATTAATCGGATTTGAACACATTTTAGATCTTTATGAATCTGATTCTGATTTTTCTGAGACTTATGCGAAGTGTCACAAGTTTGCTTTTGAGAAATTTTATAGGCAGGATGGATACTTGTTCTTCAATAATCGCTTGTGCATTCCTCGAGGGTCCATCCGAGAGTTATTAGTCAGAGAAGCTCATGCAGGAGGACTTGCTGGTCATTTTGGCGTCACCAAGACCCTGCTTGATCTTCAGGGACATTTCTATTGGCCTAGCATGAAGAAGGACGTTGAAAAGGTTTGTTCAAGGTGTGCTGTTTGTAAACAAGCTAAGAGTAAGGTGCAACCTCACGGTTTGTATACTCCCTTACCTATACCGTCTCATCCTTGGACAGACATTTCGATGGATTTCATTATTGGCTTACCTCGAACCAAGAATGGTCGAGATTCTATCTTTGTTGTTGTTGACAGGTTTAGCAAGATGGCTCATTTCATAGCTAGTCATAAAACTGATGATGCTGTCCAAGTAGCAGATTTGTTCTTCAAAGAGGTGGTGAGACTTCATGGGATGCCTCAAGTGATAGTCTCTGATCGCGACACCAAGTTTTTGAGTCACTTCTGGCGTACACTCTGGGCTAAGTTGGGAACCAAGCTAGCGTTCTCAACGACTTGTCACCCACAAACCGATGGTCAAACCGAGGTGGTGAATAGGTCGCTGTCAACTCTATTGAGGACGATGGTGAAAAGCAATCTGAAGTCTTGGGAAGCATGTCTACCTCATATCGAGTTTGCTTACAATCACGCTAAGCATTCTTCTACTCTTTTCTCCCCTTTTGAAATTGTTTATGGGTTTAATCCCTCTTCTCCACTAGACTTGATCTCTTTGCCTTTGAAAGAAGGGGTTAGTTTGGATGGCAGGAAAAAGGCTGAACAGGTGCGCAAGATTCATGAGAAAGCTAAGGAGAACATCGAAAGGAGAACCAAGCAATATGAGCGCTACGCCAACAAAGGAAGAAAGGAACTGATTTTCGAAGAAGGAGATCTGGTGTGGATCCATCTGAGGAAGGATCGATTTCCAGCTAAACGCAAGAATAAGCTAATGCCCAGAGTTGATGGACCATTCGAAGTCATCAAGAGGATCAATAATAATGCCTACCGAATCGATCTCAAAGGGAAGTATAATGTTTCTGATGCTTTTAATGTTTCTGACTTGCTTCCTTATGTTGCAGATTCAGATTTGAGGACAAATCCTTTTCAAGAGGGAGAGGATGATGTGATCGTGACAAGCTCAGAGGAGGAAGAGCCGGAGGTAGTTGGAAGGATCACTCGTTCCAGAGCTAGAGAGATGGCTAAGGAAGCTCACGATGTGATCGTGACAAGCTCAGAGGAGGAAGAGCCGGAGGTAGTTGGAAGGATCACTCGTTCCAGAGCTAGAGAGATGGCTAAGGAAGCTCACGCCCTCATTGCCGCGGAAGACATCAATCAACTGGAGGCTAAAGCTCACATCTTCAACATCTATATCCTCAAGAACGAAGAACCCGGTAACAATCACTAAGTAACTTAGGTGATGATTATGTACTCTTTTCCTTGGTGAGGATTTTGGTAGGAAGTATTGACCTTGGCACCATCAAAATGTGCTAAGGGAAAAGAATAAGCAAGTGTGTCGATCGACAGAGGTAAGTGTCGAAATGTGCTAAGGGAAAAGAATAAGCAAGTGTGTCGATCGACAGAGGTAAGTGTCGATCGACACTCACCTCTCTGGAAAAACTGGAGGTGCGGAACGAAGGCGTCGATCGACACCAATGAGTGGTGTCGATCGACACGAGTCCCAGAGTTTGAATCCAACCGTTGGAGATCCGACCGTTGGAGAATCCGACCGTTGCTATCCAACCGTTGAGATATGACCGTTGGAGAGGCGTGTCGATCGACACACTTATTTAGTGTCGATCGACACGGAGGCCAGAACTGTTTTCTATATAAATCTTGTTGTATGAACCTTGCACATCTATCTTGAATGGAATAATTTTTCAAGTTCATACTCTTTCTCTCTATTCTTCCCAATTCTCTCAATCTCTTATTCTCTCAATCTAAGTCCTAAAATCTAACATGGTATCAGAGCGATTTTGATCTTTGTGACCTCATTACTCTCATAATCTCATACTTCAAATCTCATTCTTTCATTAACCTTTTTCGATTTGTGGATTTTCCTTTAACTAGTTAGGTCAAATCGTTATATAGAGATTTCCATTCTCTTTATGCGCTTGATTTAACATACATATCAATCCCAAATCATTTCTAAAAGTTTCAAACTTTCATAAGAAAAGATGAGTTCTTTAGATAATTCTAAACCATTGGTGGTTCCGGTTACTCTCAAGGGAGATAACTACTTATTGTGGTCAAGAACCACGAAGATAGCTCTATGTGGCCGAGGGTTGTGGAGCCACATTGAAACTTCATCTAAACCGGTGTATGATTCATCCGGAGAAGAAGACGATGAAGATTCCGAAAAGAAGAGAGAAGCAAAGTGGTTCCAAGAGGACCAAAGCGTGTTGGCCATTCTTCAAAATGGTCTTGAATCCTCCATTCTTGAGGCGTATTCCTATTGTGAAACGGCGGAGGAGCTATGGGAAACATTGAAGAACGTTTATGGAAACGTGTCTAACCTTTCTCGGGTTTATGAAGTGAAGAAAGCCATCAATAATCTTCATCAAGAGGATATGGAATTTACCAAGCACTTTGGTAAATATAGGTCTCTTTGGGCCGAGCTTGAAATGTTGAGACCAAGTTCCATTGATCCAAAGGTGCTAAACGAAAGGAAAGAACAAGACAAGGTCTTTGGGCTATTACTCACCTTGAATCCGGCATTCAATGATCTCATCAAGCACATTCTAAGGTCGGAGAAGCTCCCAAGTCTTGAAGATGTGTGCTCACAAATTCAAAGAGAACAAGGTTCCCAAGGACTCTTTGATAGTAAGGGGGAGCTTCCAACGGCTAATAAGGGGGTTTACAACCGATTCGATAATCGTGTAAACAAAGGGAGCTATGGTAACAATCGGCCGGGCTCTAAGGCAAGGTGTGAACATTGCAAGGGAAGACACACCAAGGAGACTTGTTGGCTTCTTCATCCGGAGCTCAAGCCGAGTTGGTGGATCGACTACCCGAAGAACCCAAGAGCTAACTACACCACGGCCAAGCCCGACCAAGTTCCAACCGGATTAGCTAAGCAAGGTGAGGAGGCCAACCAAGGAGATTATGTGAGAAAATCCGACTTGGAGGCACTCATCAAAGCTCTTACCATACAAAAGGAATCCGGTAAAACTTACTTTACCCATACTCCTAGTAGCTCCCTAGTAGTTGATTCGGGAGCTTCCCATCACATGATTAGTAACTCTAGGATGCTTGAGAATATTGAGTCAACTAATGGAAATGTGATGATTGCTAATGGTGATAATATACCTATAAGAGGAATTGGAACTTTAAAAGTCTTTGATAAAGATTCTAAAGCCTTTTATATGCCGACTTTTACTTCTAATTTACTTTCGGTAAAAAGAGCTACTAAAGATTTGAATTGTTATGCAATATTTGGTCCTAATGATGTTCATTTTCAGGATATTGATTCCGGAAAGATTATTGGAGAGGGTGGAACCAAAGATGATCTCTATGTTATTGAAGATTTTTCACCTAGTTCTTTTTCGGTCAAATCTTGTTTAGGAGTGGCTAATAATGCTATTTGGCATGCTAGATTAGGTCATCCTCATTCTAGAGCTTTTGAATTAATGTTACCAAATGTTTACTTTGATCATAAGAGTTGTGAATCTTGTATTCTTGGTAAACATTGTAAAACGGTTTTCCCGAATTCTACTACTACTTATGAGAAATGTTTTGATTTAGTTCATTCGGATGTTTGGACCTCACCATGCTTATCTAGGGATAATAACAAGTATTTCGTAACATTTATAGATGAAAAATCAAAATATACTTGGATCACCCTATTACCATCAAAAGATCGTGTTCTTGATGCATTCATAAATTTTCAAACTTATGTTACTAACCAATTCAATGCCAAGATCAAAATCTTTAGAACAGATAATGGAGGAGAATATACAAGCCATCGCTTCAAAGAACATCTATCTAAGCATGGCATTTTGCATCAAACAAGTTGTCCATACACTCCTCAACAAAATGGCGTGGCCGAACGGAAGAATCGTCACTTGATGGAGGTGTCTCGTGCCATGATGTTCCACATGAATGTACCTAAGAGATTTTGGGGTGATGCGGTCATGATGGCGTGCTATTTGATCAACCGAATACCAACCAAAATTCTCTCGGATATCTCTCCGTTTGAGGTACTTAATAATACTAAACCTTTTATTGAACATCTAAGGGTTTTTGGGTGTGTTTGTTTTGTCTTAGTTCCCGGAGAATTGCGGACAAAGCTAGATGCAAAGAGCACAAGGTGTATATTCATTGGATATTCCTGTTAGATTTTAGGACTTAGATTGAGAGAATAAGAGATTGAGAGAATTGGGAAGAATAGAGAGAAAGAGTATGAACTTGAAAAATTATTCCATTTAAGATAAATGTGCAAGGTTCATACAACAAGATTTATATAGAAAACAGTTCTGGCCTCCGTGTCGATCGACACTAAATAAGTGTGTCGATCGACACGCCTCTCCAACGGTCATATCTCAACGGTTGGATAGCAACGGTCGGATTCTCCAACGGTCGGATCTCCAACGGTCGGATTCAAACTCTGGGACTCGTGTCGATCGACACCACTCCTTGGTGTCGATCGACGCCTTCGTTCCGCACCTCCAGTTTTTCCAGAGAGGTGAGTGTCGATCGACACTCACCTCTGTCGATCGACACTCTTGCTTATTCTTTTCCCTTAGCACATTTTGATGGTGCCAAGGTCAATACTCCCCCTCAAGTTAAACATAAGGATTTATGCTTAACTTGGAAACCCGCAACCATCACCTCATTAAAAAAACCTTAACAAAGAAAACCACGTGGGATAAAACTTTGCTAAGGGAAAAAGAGTGTGATGATTGCAAGTTAGGGTCTTCTCATGGATGAGTGAGATCCACGAGTCCAAGCTTGCTAAAGATACGGTTGCAAACCTTGAGATTCGCAGCTTTGGTGAAGATATCCGCCACTTGGTCCTCGCTCCTTGTAAAACACGGAAGTGTCCATCCTTGTTCAATCTTCTCACGAACCTTGTGACAATCGATCTCGATGTGCTTCGTCCGTTCGTGGAACACCGAGTTGGTAGCTATGTGAATTGCGGCTTGGTTGTCGCAATGCATCACCATCGGCTTAGTGATCTCAATCCCCATGTGAGCTAAGATGCCTCTCAACCATGTTAGCTCATTTGTTAATTTCTTCATCGCTCTATACTCGGCTTCCGCACTTGAACACGAGACCGACTTTTGCTTCTTAGTTCTCCAAGTCACCAAGTTTCCACCAATGAATGTTGCATAGCCGGTTGTGGATCTTCTATCGTTTCGATCTCTGGCCCAATCCGCATCACAATACCCAACAACTTCGGTGTTTTCATTTCTTCCCATCCAAATGCCTTGGCCAACACTCCCTTTAAGGTACCGAAGTATTCGATCCACCATTTTCCAATGAAACACCTTTGGCTCCTTCATATGTTGACTTACTTGGTTGACCGCAAAGCAAAGATCCGGCCTTGTTAGGGTAAGATAGATCAATTTCCCAACAAGTCTTCTATATTGAGATGGATCCTCATACATTTCATCTTCTTGCTCCCCCTTTCGATCGGCCTTGTATCCTTCCTCAAGCGGTGTCTTAGCCGGCTTCGAGGCAAGCTTCCCGGTTTCCTTGAGCAAATCCAAAGTATACTTCCTCTGGGAGATGTGCAATCCATTTGTGAATCTACATACTTCGATCCCAAGGAAGTATTTCAACTCGCCGAGATCCTTAATTTCAAAGACCGATTTTAGGAACTCCTTAGTGTCTTGAATCCCTTGTTTATCATCACCGGAGATGATCATATCATCCACGTAGATCAAGACAACCACCATTCCATTCGGGCCTTGAAGCGTGAATAGAGTGTGATCCAATTCACACTTCTTGAAACCTTTTTCCTTGAGAGTCGAACTTAGCTTCTTGTACCAAGCCCTTGGGGATTGTTTAAGACCATAGATGGCTTTCCTTAGCCGAAGAACCTTTCCGGGAGCAATGGTGTTCTCTAGGCCGGGTGGTGGAGTCATGTACACCTCTTCTTCAAGATCTCCTTGAAGGAAAGCATTCTTCACATCCATTTGCCACAACTCCCAATCCAAATTGATCGCCAAAGAGAATACAACCCGTACCGTGTGTAGCTTAGCCACCGGAGCAAATGTGTCTGTATAATCATCTCCATAGGTTTGTGTAAATCCTCTCGCCACTAACCGCGCCTTGTGTCGTTCCAAGTCCCCATTGCTCAAGAACTTAAGAGTGAAGACCCATTTAGAGCTAACCGCTCTTTTCCCAAACGGAAGATCGGCCTCATCCCACGTGTGGTTCTTAATCATAGCCCCAACCTCATCATTAACCGCTTCAACCCAATGATCCTCTTCCATTGCCTCGTCATATGTCTTCGGAATCGAATGTTCATCTATTTTCACAAGGAAGGTGTTCATCTTTGCAGAAATTAGAGAGTAAGAGTGAAAGATTAAGAGAAGATTAGAGAGAAATCATCTTTTATTCATAATAAGTTTCTGATCAGATTAGTTTCAATAAAGAGAGAATACAGCTTAATAAAGAAAAAGAATACAGATTATATGACCGTTAGAAGAGATAAGGAAGAGGATAAGATTGTTGACTACTTTTGACTTGTCCTTTGCTTTTGGGTAATGACTCATCTTATCTCTTGATGAAGGATGAATCTGGACATGATGTAGACTACAAACATAACCAGCTCATGACTGATCATAACCAGCCCTTAACCATCTTTTGGTTTGAATCTGATCAAGACTGAACCAGCTCCTTCCCGCCTCTATCTCTTAATGATCAATACTCCCCCTCAAGCTCAAGCCTAATGGAACATAAGGCTGAGCTTGGAAAACCCGTGAGCATCACCTCATTAAAAACCTCAGGCATAGAAAACCACGTGGGACAAAACTATGCAAGAGGGAAAAAGAGTATGATGTCCACGGATAGGGAAGATTAGATCAATGATGTTCAAGGTTCACAAGTCCTAGTTTGCTAAAGATGTGAGTGCAAACCTTAAGACTTGTGGCCTTGGTGAAGACATCCGCTAATTGGTCTTCGCTTCTTGTAAAGCACGGCAGCGTGTATCCTTGCTCGATCTTCTCCCGAACCTTGTGACAATCCAACTCAATGTGTTTAGTCCGCTCGTGGAAAACCGAATTGGATGCAATGTGAATTGCAGCTTGGTTATCACAATGCATCGTCATTGGTGTAGCTTGCTCAATACCTAAACACTTGAGTAAACCCTTAAGCCATATCAACTCGTTGGTAAGCTTCTTCATGGCCCGATACTCCGCTTCCGCACTTGAATCCGAAACAACCTTTTGCTTCTTGCTCTTCCAAGTCACTAGATTGCCTCCCACAAACGTGCAATAACCAGTAGTAGATTTCCGATCAATCCTATCTCCAGCCCAATCCGCATCACAATACCCAACAATCTCGGTGTTGTTGTTCCTTCCCATCCAAATGCCTTGGCCAATGCTCCCTTTCAAGTACCTAAGAATCCTCTCAACCATGCTCCAATGATATACCGTTGGTGTCTTCATATGTTGGCTGATCTGATTTACCGCAAAACAAATATCCGGTCTTGTGAGCGTCAAGTAGATAAGCTTGCCTACAAGTCTTCGATACTTTGCAACATCCTCAAACGGTGCATCACCTTCCTCCCCCTTCCGGTTGACGTTGTAGCCATCTTCAAGTGGTGTCTTGGCTGTCTTAGCATCCAATGTACCTGTCTCATTCAACAAATCAAGTGTGTACTTTCTTTGAGAGAGAAATAAGCCTTCCGGAAGTCGGCAAATCTCAATCCCAAGAAAGTACTTAAGTTCTCCAAGGTCTTTAATGTCAAAAACAGATTTAAGGAAAGATTTAGTTTCTTGGATACCTCCCTTGTCATCGCCGGTGATGATCAAGTCATCTACATAGATGAGAACGACTACAAGTCCTTGTGGTCCGTGTAAGGTGAAGAGTGTATGATCTGATTGTGACTTCTTGAAACCTCTACCCATAAGAACAAAGCTCAACTTGTGATACCAAGCTCGAGGGGATTGCTTCAAACCATAGATCGCTTTTCTTAACCGAAGAACCTTTCCCGGTGCAATGGTGTTCTCAAGACCCGGAGGTGGTTTCATGTAAACCTCTTCTTCGAGCTCACCTTGAAGGAAAGCATTCTTGACATCCATTTGCCAAAGATCCCAATCACGGTTCGTAGCTATGGAAAGAACAACCCGAACAGTATGGAGCTTAGCCACTGGTGCAAAAGTATCCGTGTAATCAACCCCATATGTTTGAGTAAACCCGCGAGCCACAAGCCTAGCTTTGTACCGCTCAATCTCTCCGGTGCTTAGATGTTTAATGGTGAATACCCACTTGGAGCTAACCGCTTTCTTCCCGGGTGGAAGATCCGCTTCATCCCATGTGTGAGTTCTGATCATAGCTCCTACTTCATCATCAACAGCCTTACTCCATTCTTTAGTCTCCATTGCTTCTTCATAGGATTTTGGTATTTGATCCTCCATAATCATTCCAAGAAAGGCTTGAAAGTCCAATGGCAAAACGGCAAGAGAACAAGTAGCTTGGATCGGATGAGCAACAGAATGACAATTGTAGTAGACTCTCTTGTCTTTCCAAGTAGAGGGATCACGTCTTGGTCTTGTACTTCTTCGAAGAACCGGTTGAGGTTGCTGATCACTCAAGACTTGTGTGGTATCTATGGTTGGATCCGGTTGATATTCAGGCTGTTCCTCTTGCAATATTGGCTGTTCCTCATGCAAAACTGGCTGGTTTTGTTGTGGTACTGGTGGGACAGATGCTGGTGATGATTCCGGAACCACATCCGTATCTCCATCATTCTCCCCCTCAATATTAACTCCAGGCTCATCTTGGGACTGTCCCTCATCGCCTTCCATAGGTGGAGTATGTGGTTGAGTGGTGACCGAAGATGACCCATTCCCAAGGTGGTCCAATAGGAATTTCAGGCTTGCATTCCGGTCAGATGAGGTAGCTAAGTCTTTCAAACTCTCCCAATCCCTTTCCCCGTAGTATCCCTTTTCCTCAAGGAACTTCACATCACGAGAAACGTAGATTCGGTTGTTGGTAGGATCAAAACACTTGTACCCCTTTTGCGTTGTAGAATATCCAAGGAACATACACTTGATACTTTTCGGCTCAAGCTTGTTCCTAAACTCTCTGGGAACTAAGACAAAACAAACACACCCAAAAACCTTTAGATGTCCGAAAAATGGCTTAGTTTTGTTAAGTACCTCAAATGGTGATATGTCCTCTAAGACTTGAGTCGGTGTTCGGTTGATAAGATAGCATGCTAACATAACCGCATCTCCCCAATATCTCTTCGGGACGTTGTGATGGAACATCATTGATCTTGACACCTCCATAAGATGTCGATTCTTTCTCTCCGCCACCCCATTTTGTTGTGGATTATACGGACAACTTGTTTGATGCATAATCCCATGTTTTGCAAGATGCTCCTTAAGCTTATGACTTGTATATTCTCCATCATTATCTGTTCTAAACACTTTGATCTTGGCATTGTAATGGTTAGTGATGTAATTTTGAAAGTTAAGAAATGCATCATACACCCTATCTTTAGATGGAATTAAAGTGACCCAAGTATATTTAGATTTCTCATCTATAAATGTCACGAAATACTTGTTTTTATCTCTAGATAGGCATGGTGATGTCCAAACATCCGAATGAACCAAATCAAAGCAATGTTCATAAACAGTAGATGATTTAGGAAAAACGGTTTTACAATGTTTACCGAGAATACAAGCTTCACAACTAGAATAATCAAAAGAAACATTTGGCAACATGAGTTTAAGAGCACGAGAATGAGGATGACCTATTCTAGCATGCCATAATTTATTCGAAGTTGCATCTAAACGAGAGCTAAAATGTGAACGATATGAGGTGATCGGTGCAAAATCATCTAAAACGTAGAGATCATCTTTAGTTCCTCCTTCTCCGATTACTTTACCAGAGTCAATATCCTGAAAGAAAACCTCATTAGGACCAAATATTGCATAACAATTAAGGTCATTCGTGGTTCTTTTAACGGATAGCAAATTAGAGGTAAACTTAGGCATATAAAGAGCTTTAGATTCTTTATCAAATAGCTTCAAATTGCCTATTCCTTCAATTGGAACACTATCTCCATTAGCAATTAACACATTTCCTCTAGCCGGTTTTATATTGTTAAGTAGGTTCGAATTGCTAACCATGTGATGAGAGGCACCCGAATCTACAATAAGCGAGCTAGTAGGTCTATGTGTAAGCAAGCTATAGGGAGTTTGAGTTATAAGATTGATACCGGATTCCTTGAATGTGACAAATGACTTGAAGAGAGCTTCCAAGTCTGATTTCTTCACGTATCCATCTTGAGCTCCATCCTCCTTTTGCCTTGAAGAACTGGCCTGTCCATGATCATCTTGAGAGTTGGCTTGAGTAACATTGGCTCTCGGAATCCTTGGCCCGTTGAGGTGGCTTGGTTTGAGATGAGGATGAAGGATCCAGCACTGCTCCTTTGTATGTCCCTTCTTCTTGCAATGCTCACACATCTTGTTCTTTCGTTCACTTGGCTCTTTATAGACCCCTTTATTTGCCATGAGCAGCTCCCCTTTTCCTCCAAACAGACCGAGAGACCCTTGCTCACGTTGGATTTGAGCACAAACATCATCAAGACTTGGCAACTTTTCAGCTCTTAGGATGTGTTTGATGAGATCGTTGAATGCTGGATTGAGTGTGAGGAGAAGACCAAAGACCTTGTCTTGTTCCCTTCTCTCGTTGATGACATCCATATCCATAGAGCTTGGCCTTAGCATTTCCAACTCTGCCCACAGTGATCGAAACTTCCCAAAGTGACTTGTGAACTCCAGATTCTCTTGACTCAATTCATTGATTGCCTTTTTCACTTCGAACACGCGGGTGAGGTTAGATGTATTCCCATATACATTCTTGAGTGTATTCCACAAATCAGCAGCATTCTCACAGTAGGAATAGGCTTCTAGGATTGATGTATCAAGAGAACCTTGAAGTATAGCAAGGACAGTCTGATCCTCTTGATACCACTTCGCCTTAGCAGCAAGCTTTTCATCGATTTCATCCTCATCATCACTACTTGTGTATTCCTCATACTGTTTAGAACCATCAATATAACCCCACAAGCCTCTACCACACAGAGCAGTCTTAGTAGTTCTAGCCCACAAGAGATAGTTTCCCCCTTTCAACATAACAGGTATCACTAAAGCCTTAGAGTTTTCCATACTTCCAGCACTAAAGATACTTCCTTTCTAGCTTATATGATCTCAAACACTCTAAAGACTCAAGCTTTCTACAAGAACCAACTGAGCAAACCACAATCTGAGAGTAGAGAGGGATGAAAAAGGGAAAACCTTTGAACCCAAGAGATGAAGACTGATTAGAAACTGAGAGAATGAGCTTCTCTTGATGTGAACGAAAGTCTTCTGAGCTGTATCTTCAAGGAACATGAACAGAAGATAGAAGCAAGCTAACACCTTTGGAAATCCGTGAAGAACAGAGAGAGATTTCAATGAAACAATAACCCAGATTTAGAAAAGATTATGAAGAGTTTATGAAGAGATTAGAAGATTTAACAAGTCTCCATGAGATCTTGCTCTGATACCATGTTCATCTTTGCAGAAATTAGAGAGTAAGAGTGAAAGATTAAGAGAAGATTAGAGAGAAATCATCTTTTATTCATAATAAGTTTCTGATCAGATTAGTTTCAATAAAGAGAGAATACAGCTTAATAAAGAAAAAGAATACAGATTATATGACCGTTAGAAGAGATAAGGAAGAGGATAAGATTGTTGACTACTTTTGACTTGTCCTTTGCTTTTGGGTAATGACTCATCTTATCTCTTGATGAAGGATGAATCTGGACATGATGTAGACTACAAACATAACCAGCTCATGACTGATCATAACCAGCCCTTAACCATCTTTTGGTTTGAATCTGATCAAGACTGAACCAGCTCCTTCCCGCCTCTATCTCTTAATGATCAATAGAAGGCTTGATGAGAGGAGGGTAAAAGGGCGAGCGAACAAACCGCTTGAATAGGATGAGCAACGGCTTGGTTGTTGTAGTAGACTCTATTCTCTTTCCATGTGGAAGGGTCCTTCCTTAATCGTGTGCTTCTCCTAAGAACCGGTTCGCATGGTTCTTCTTCAACTCTCGAGTCATCGTGGTCGTGTGCTTGAGCATCGGGGAGTTCATCATGACCAATCACCGCTCCTTGACTTTCTTGAGCACCGGAGGTCTCATCATTACTAACCGTCTCCTCTTGATCATTGGGAACACTCTCATCATTGGTCTCTTGGATAGTCTCCTCTTGGACCGGAGGAGCTTCACCGTTTCTAGCCTTTGGTGCTTCCGGGTTGTCAAGATGTTGAAGGAGGAACCTTAAATTAGCATTGTAGTCCGTAGAGCTTGCAAATTCCCTTAGTTCATCCTTCTCTTCGGTACTATAGTAGCTCTTTTCCTCCATAAACTTCACATCCTTGGATACAAATGTTCTTCTCGAACTTGGATCATAACATTTGTATCCCTTTTGGGTAGTGGAATATCCAATGAACATACACCTTGTGCTCTTTGCATCTAGCTTTGTCCGCAATTCACCGGGAACTAAGACAAAACAAACACACCCAAAAACCCTTAGATGTTCAATAAAAGGTTTAGTATTATTAAGTACCTCAAACGGAGAGATATCCGAGAGAATTTTGGTTGGTATTCGGTTGATCAAATAGCACGCCATCATGACCGCATCACCCCAAAATCTCTTAGGTACATTCATGTGGAACATCATGGCACGAGACACCTCCATCAAGTGACGATTCTTCCGTTCGGCCACGCCATTTTGTTGAGGAGTGTATGGACAACTTGTTTGATGCAAAATGCCATGCTTAGATAGATGTTCTTTGAAGCGATGGCTTGTATATTCTCCTCCATTATCTGTTCTAAAGATTTTGATCTTGGCATTGAATTGGTTAGTAACATAAGTTTGAAAATTTATGAATGCATCAAGAACACGATCTTTTGATGGTAATAGGGTGATCCAAGTATATTTTGATTTTTCATCTATAAATGTTACGAAATACTTGTTATTATCCCTAGATAAGCATGGTGAGGTCCAAACATCCGAATGAACTAAATCAAAACATTTCTCATAAGTAGTAGTAGAATTCGGGAAAACCGTTTTACAATGTTTACCAAGAATACAAGATTCACAACTCTTATGATCAAAGTAAACATTTGGTAACATTAATTCAAAAGCTCTAGAATGAGGATGACCTAATCTAGCATGCCAAATAGCATTATTAGCCACTCCTAAACAAGATTTGACCGAAAAAGAACTAGGTGAAAAATCTTCAATAACATAGAGATCATCTTTGGTTCCACCCTCTCCAATAATCTTTCCGGAATCAATATCCTGAAAATGAACATCATTAGGACCAAATATTGCATAACAATTCAAATCTTTAGTAGCTCTTTTTACCGAAAGTAAATTAGAAGTAAAAGTCGGCATATAAAAGGCTTTAGAATCTTTATCAAAGACTTTTAAAGTTCCAATTCCTCTTATAGGTATATTATCACCATTAGCAATCATCACATTTCCATTAGTTGACTCAATATTCTCAAGCATCCTAGAGTTACTAATCATGTGATGGGAAGCTCCCGAATCAACTACTAGGGAGCTACTAGGAGTATGGGTAAAGTAAGTTTTACCGGATTCCTTTTGTATGGTAAGAGCTTTGATGAGTGCCTCCAAGTCGGATTTTCTCACATAATCTCCTTGGTTGGCCTCCTCACCTTGCTTAGCTAATCCGGTTGGAACTTGGTCGGGCTTGGCCGTGGTGTAGTTAGCTCTTGGGTTCTTCGGGTAGTCGATCCACCAACTCGGCTTGAGCTCCGGATGAAGAAGCCAACAAGTCTCCTTGGTGTGTCTTCCCTTGCAATGTTCACACCTTGCCTTAGAGCCCAGCCGATTGTTACCATAGCTCCCTTTGTTTCCACGATTATCGAATCGGTTGTAAACCCCCTTGTTAGCCGTTGGAAGCTCCCCCTTACTATCAAAGAGTCCTTGGGAACCTTGTTCTCTTTGAATTTGTGAGCACACATCTTCAAGACTTGGGAGCTTCTCCGACCTTAGGATGTGCTTGATGAGATCATTGAATGCCGGATTCAAGGTGAGTAATAGCCCAAAGACCTTGTCTTGTTCTTTCCTTTCGTTTAGCACCTTTGGATCAATGGAACTTGGTCTCAACATTTCAAGCTCGGCCCAAAGAGACCTATATTTACCAAAGTGCTTGGTAAATTCCATATCCTCTTGATGAAGATTATTGATGGCTTTCTTCACTTCATAAACCCGAGAAAGGTTAGACACGTTTCCATAAACGTTCTTCAATGTTTCCCATAGCTCCTCCGCCGTTTCACAATAGGAATACGCCTCAAGAATGGAGGATTCAAGACCATTTTGAAGAATGGCCAACACGCTTTGGTCCTCTTGGAACCACTTTGCTTCTCTCTTCTTTTCGGAATCTTCATCGTCTTCTTCTCCGGATGAATCATACACCGGTTTAGATGAAGTTTCAATGTGGCTCCACAACCCTCGGCCACATAGAGCTATCTTCGTGGTTCTTGACCACAATAAGTAGTTATCTCCCTTGAGAGTAACCGGAACCACCAATGGTTTAGAATTATCTAAAGAACTCATCTTTTCTTATGAAAGTTTGAAACTTTTAGAAATGATTTGGGATTGATATGTATGTTAAATCAAGCGCATAAAGAGAATGGAAATCTCTATATAACGATTTGATCTAACTAGTTAAAGGAAAATCCACAAATCGAAAAAGGTTAATGAAAGAATGAGATTTGAAGTATGAGATTATGAGAGTAATGAGGTCACAAAGATCAAAATCGCTCTGATACCATGTTAGATTTTAGGACTTAGATTGAGAGAATAAGAGATTGAGAGAATTGGGAAGAATAGAGAGAAAGAGTATGAACTTGAAAAATTATTCCATTTAAGATAAATGTGCAAGGTTCATACAACAAGATTTATATAGAAAACAGTTCTGGCCTCCGTGTCGATCGACACACTTATTTAGTGTCGATCGACACGGAGGCCAGAACTGTTTTCTATATAAATCTTGTTGTATGAACCTTGCACATCTATCTTGAATGGAATAATTTTTCAAGTTCATACTCTTTCTCTCTATTCTTCCCAATTCTCTCAATCTCTTATTCTCTCAATCTAAGTCCTAAAATCTAACAGGAAGGAGGTTCTTCTCCAAGGTTTTTAACGATGCAGAATCATTGCTACGTCGAGTTACTTAGGAGTTGCTGCCAATGGGACTATAAGTACTAGAGACATGGCTCTTTTGTACAGGAGCTTGGATTTTAACGTGAAAGAAAACAGCAAAGTTTGCTCTTGATTCCTTGACCCAAAAAGTTCATTGAATTCGATTTTCTTACAAGTCTACACTTACAAGAAAATCTTCTATCAATCATCAGTCATCATCATCCTCTCAATCGATTCCATCTCCATCTCTTATCATCGTTGCTGCCATCCTTGAAACTTCATCATCACGCCATCATCCCCTTTCATAATCGCTTCATCTCAGTCTTTCCTTTGGAGTTGATCACCTAGGATCTCATCAAAAGATTAAATACCTCAAACGGAGAGACATCTTGAAGAACTTTAGTGGGCAGTCTGTTAATCAAATAACAGGCCGTGGTCACGGCATCCCCCCAAAATCTCTTAGGGACATTCATATGGAACATCATGGATCGGGCTACTTCCATGAGATGCCGGTTCTTCCGTTCAGCCACTCCATTTTGCTGAGGGGTATACGGACAGCTCGTTTGATGCACAATGCCATACTTGTTCAAATGTTGTTTGAATGCTTGGCTAGTATACTCCCCTCCATTATCTGATCTCAAAATTTTAATCTTAGCATTATAATGGTTAGTCACATAGTTTTGGAAGTTAATGAATGCTTCTAAGACTCTATCCTTTGAGGGCAACAATGTTATCCAAGTGTATTTTGATTTTTCATCAATGAACGTAACAAAATACTTATGATTTTCCCTCGACATACACGGACTGGTCCAAACATCAGAATGAATTAGATCAAAACATTTTTCATTAACCGTAGAGGAGGTAGGAAATACAGTTTTGCAATGTTTGCCCAAAATACAAGCCTCACACGCATGATTCTCAAACTTAACACTTGGTAACATCAAACTCAAAGCTCTATGATGAGGATGGCCTAATCTAGCATGCCACAATACATTATTATCAAGGGTAGAAGTAAAAACAGAAGCATTAGGTAAAGATGATGGTTTCGTGTCTTCAAGAACATATAAACCATTCTTAGTTATTCCTTTCCCAATGAGCTTACTTGACTCAATATCCTGAAAGAAAACTTCATTAGGACTGAATATTGCATAACAGTTTAAATCAGAAGTTGCTTTCTTAATGGACAGCAAATTTGATGTAAAAGATGGCATAAAGAAGGCTTTAGATTCTTTATCAAATAACTTAAGGTTCCCAATTCCTTCTATCTTAACCTTTTCACCATTTGCAATCATAACATTCCCTAAAGCAGGTTTAATGTTACTAATCAACTTAGCATCGCTAATCATATGGTGGCTAGCACCCGAATCAACAATTAGGGGTTTTTCACTTAGAACATGATTAGCAACACTACGTAGATCCTGTTTATGCAATGCATTAAGACTAAAGGCTTGTATTGTGTTACCAGATTCCTTGAGTGCTTTGATGAGCATATCAAGGTCGGATTTCTTCACATACTCGGTTGAGGCACTCATGGCTGCTCCTTCACCGTTATTGGGCTGCATTGATGTTCCCGCAGCTTTGTATGTGTTTGTGGTTGTGACTGCATTGGCTCTAGGTTTCCTTTGGTCTCTCCCACGGTTTGGGCCACGGTTTGGCCTAAGATGTGGATACAGCATGTAGCATTTGTTCTTGAGATGGCCTTGCTTCTTGCAATGCTCACAAATCCACACCTCTCTTTCTTCTGCCCCATAGGAGCCTTTGTTGGCCACTACCAAATCGCCCTTGTTAGCCATCACCAGTTCACTTCCTTTGCTCCCAAACAGACCCAATGAGCCTTGTTCCTTCTGAATTTGAGCACACACTTCATCCAAGCTTGGTAGCTTCTCAGCTCTTAGCAAATGCTTAATGAGATCATTAAAGACCGGATTTAGCATCATGAGGAGGGCAAAGACCTTATCTTGTTCCCTTCTCTCATTCAGAACAGATGCTTCAAGAGTTGCTGGTCTTAGCATCTCCAGCTCAGCCCATAAGCTTCTGAATTTTCCAAAGAAGTCATTGAACCCTAATTCTCCTTGTGAGAGATTGTTGATGGCTCGTTTAACCTCAAACACTCTAGTGAGGTTGGAGACATTTCCGAACACATTCTTTAATGTGTCCCACAACTCTTTAGCTCCTTCACAGTAGGAGTAAGCTTCAAGCACCGAAATATCCAAAGATCCTTGAAGGGTAGAGAGTACGACCTGATCTTCTTGAAACCATTTATGAGGATCGGCTGCTACCTCTTTGTCTCCTTCTTTGGTCTTAACAACCGGTGCCTTGGAGTGCTCAATGTGGCTCCATAGCCTTTTCCCACACAACACAGCTTTGGCTGTTCTAGCCCAAAGCAAGTAGTTTTCTGCTCCCTTGAGCACAACAGGTAGTGAAATCATCTTGCTTCCTTCCATTCTTTCTAAAACAGCTCAATTTCACACAGAAATCGAATGGTGTGTTCTCTTTAGAAGCGAGCAGAATGAACCAGAGAATAAGGTGTTTTTAGAAGATAAGAAGAGTTTACTCAGTAGATTACAAGATCAAACTTGCTCTGATACCATGGAAGATTTGCGGAATGTGTATACTGTTCATCTTTGCAGAAATTAGAGAGTAAGAGTGAAAGATTAAGAGAAGATTAGAGAGAAATCATCTTTTATTCATAATAAGTTTCTGATCAGATTAGTTTCAATAAAGAGAGAATACAGCTTAATAAAGAAAAAGAATACAGATTATATGACCGTTAGAAGAGATAAGGAAGAGGATAAGATTGTTGACTACTTTTGACTTGTCCTTTGCTTTTGGGTAATGACTCATCTTATCTCTTGATGAAGGATGAATCTGGACATGATGTAGACTACAAACATAACCAGCTCATGACTGATCATAACCAGCCCTTAACCATCTTTTGGTTTGAATCTGATCAAGACTGAACCAGCTCCTTCCCGCCTCTATCTCTTAATGATCAATACTCCCCCTCAAGCTCAAGCCTAATGGAACATAAGGCTGAGCTTGGAAAACCCGTGAGCATCACCTCATTAAAAACCTCAGGCATAGAAAACCACGTGGGACAAAACTATGCAAGAGGGAAAAAGAGTATGATGTCCACGGATAGGGAAGATTAGATCAATGATGTTCAAGGTTCACAAGTCCTAGTTTGCTAAAGATGTGAGTGCAAACCTTAAGACTTGTGGCCTTGGTGAAGACATCCGCTAATTGGTCTTCGCTTCTTGTAAAGCACGGCAGCGTGTATCCTTGCTCGATCTTCTCCCGAACCTTGTGACAATCCAACTCAATGTGTTTAGTCCGCTCGTGGAAAACCGAATTGGATGCAATGTGAATTGCAGCTTGGTTATCACAATGCATCGTCATTGGTGTAGCTTGCTCAATACCTAAACACTTGAGTAAACCCTTAAGCCATATCAACTCGTTGGTAAGCTTCTTCATGGCCCGATACTCCGCTTCCGCACTTGAATCCGAAACAACCTTTTGCTTCTTGCTCTTCCAAGTCACTAGATTGCCTCCCACAAACGTGCAATAACCAGTAGTAGATTTCCGATCAATCCTATCTCCAGCCCAATCCGCATCACAATACCCAACAATCTCGGTGTTGTTGTTCCTTCCCATCCAAATGCCTTGGCCAATGCTCCCTTTCAAGTACCTAAGAATCCTCTCAACCATGCTCCAATGATATACCGTTGGTGTCTTCATATGTTGGCTGATCTGATTTACCGCAAAACAAATATCCGGTCTTGTGAGCGTCAAGTAGATAAGCTTGCCTACAAGTCTTCGATACTTTGCAACATCCTCAAACGGTGCATCACCTTCCTCCCCCTTTCGGTTGACGTTGTAGCCATCTTCAAGTGGTGTCTTGGCTGTCTTAGCATCCAATGTACCTGTCTCATTCAACAAATCAAGTGTGTACTTTCTTTGAGATAGAAATAAGCCTTCCGGAAGTCGGCAAATCTCAATCCCAAGAAAGTACTTAAGTTCTCCAAGGTCTTTAATGTCAAAAACAGATTTAAGGAAAGATTTAGTTTCTTGGATACCTCCCTTGTCATCGCCGGTGATGATCAAGTCATCTACATAGATGAGAACGACTACAAGTCCTTGTGGTCCGTGTAAGGTGAAGAGTGTATGATCTGATTGTGACTTCTTGAAACCTCTACCCATAAGAACAAAGCTCAACTTGTGATACCAAGCTCGAGGGGATTGCTTCAAACCATAGATCGCTTTTCTTAACCGAAGAACCTTTCCCGGTGCAATGGTGTTCTCAAGACCCGGAGGTGGTTTCATGTAAACCTCTTCTTCGAGCTCACCTTGAAGGAAAGCATTCTTGACATCCATTTGCCAAAGATCCCAATCACGGTTCGTAGCTATGGAAAGAACAACCCGAACAGTATGGAGCTTAGCCACTGGTGCAAAAGTATCCGTGTAATCAACCCCATATGTTTGAGTAAACCCGCGAGCCACAAGCCTAGCTTTGTACCGCTCAATCTCTCCGGTGCTTAGATGTTTAATGGTGAATACCCACTTGGAGCTAACCGCTTTCTTCCCGGGTGGAAGATCCGCTTCATCCCATGTGTGAGTTCTGATCATAGCTCCTACTTCATCATCAACAGCCTTACTCCATTCTTTAGTCTCCATTGCTTCTTCATAGGATTTTGGTATTTGATCCTCCATAATCATTCCAAGAAAGGCTTGAAAGTCCAATGGCAAAACGGCAAGAGAACAAGTAGCTTGGATCGGATGAGCAACAGAATGACAATTGTAGTAGACTCTCTTGTCTTTCCAAGTAGAGGGATCACGTCTTGGTCTTGTACTTCTTCGAAGAACCGGTTGAGGTTGCTGATCACTCAAGACTTGTGTGGTATCTATGGTTGGATCCGGTTGATATTCAGGCTGTTCCTCTTGCAATATTGGCTGTTCCTCATGCAAAACTGGCTGGTTTTGTTGTGGTACTGGTGGGACAGATGCTGGTGATGATTCCGGAACCACATCTGTATCTCCATCATTCTCCCCCTCAATATTAACTCCAGGCTCATCTTGGGACTGTCCCTCATCGCCTTCCATAGGTGGAGTATGTGGTTGAGTGGTGACCGAAGATGACCCATTCCCAAGGTGGTCCAATAGGAATTTCAGGCTTGCATTCCGGTCAGATGAGGTAGCTAAGTCTTTCAAACTCTCCCAATCCCTTTCCCCGTAGTATCCCTTTTCCTCAAGGAACTTCACATCACGAGAAACGTAGATTCGGTTGTTGGTAGGATCAAAACACTTGTACCCCTTTTGCGTTGTAGAATATCCAAGGAACATACACTTGATACTTTTCGGCTCAAGCTTGTTCCTAAACTCTCTGGGAACTAAGACAAAACAAACACACCCAAAAACCTTTAGATGTCCGAAAAATGGCTTAGTTTTGTTAAGTACCTCAAATGGTGATATGTCCTCTAAGACTTGAGTCGGTGTTCGGTTGATAAGATAGCATGCTAACATAACCGCATCTCCCCAATATCTCTTCGGGACGTTGTGATGGAACATCATTGATCTTGACACCTCCATAAGATGTCGATTCTTTCTCTCCGCCACCCCATTTTGTTGTGGATTATACGGACAACTTGTTTGATGCATAATCCCATGTTTTGCAAGATGCTCCTTAAGCTTATGACTTGTATATTCTCCACCATTATCTGTTCTAAACACTTTGATCTTGGCATTGTAATGGTTAGTGATGTAATTTTGAAAGTTAAGAAATGCATCATACACCCTATCTTTAGATGGAATTAAAGTGACCCAAGTATATTTAGATTTCTCATCTATAAATGTCACGAAATACTTGTTTTTATCTCTAGATAGGCATGGTGATGTCCAAACATCCGAATGAACCAAATCAAAGCAATGTTCATAAACAGTAGATGATTTAGGAAAAACGGTTTTACAATGTTTACCGAGAATACAAGCTTCACAACTAGAATAATCAAAAGAAACATTTGGCAACATGAGTTTAAGAGCACGAGAATGAGGATGACCTATTCTAGCATGCCATAATTTATTCGAAGTTGCATCTAAACGAGAGCTAAAATGTGAACGATATGAGGTGATCGGTGCAAAATCATCTAAAACGTAGAGATCATCTTTAGTTCCTCCTTCTCCGATTACTTTACCAGAGTCAATATCCTGAAAGAAAACCTCATTAGGACCAAATATTGCATAACAATTAAGGTCATTCGTGGTTCTTTTAACGGATAGCAAATTAGAGGTAAACTTAGGCATATAAAGAGCTTTAGATTCTTTATCAAATAGCTTCAAATTGCCTATTCCTTCAATTGGAACACTATCTCCATTAGCAATTAACACATTTCCTCTAGCCGGTTTTATATTGTTAAGTAGGTTCGAATTGCTAACCATGTGATGAGAGGCACCCGAATCTACAATAAGCGAGCTAGTAGGTCTATGTGTAAGCAAGCTATAGGGAGTTTGAGTTATAAGATTGATACCGGATTCCTTGAATGTGACAAATGACTTGAAGAGAGCTTCCAAGTCTGATTTCTTCACGTATCCATCTTGAGCTCCATCCTCCTTTTGCCTTGAAGAACTGGCCTGTCCATGATCATCTTGAGAGTTGGCTTGAGTAACATTGGCTCTCGGAATCCTTGGCCCGTTGAGGTGGCTTGGTTTGAGATGAGGATGAAGGATCCAGCACTGCTCCTTTGTATGTCCCTTCTTCTTGCAATGCTCACACATCTTGTTCTTTCGTTCACTTGGCTCTTTATAGACCCCTTTATTTGCCATGAGCAGCTCCCCTTTTCCTCCAAACAGACCGAGAGACCCTTGCTCACGTTGGATTTGAGCACAAACATCATCAAGACTTGGCAACTTTTCAGCTCTTAGGATGTGTTTGATGAGATCGTTGAATGCTGGATTGAGTGTGAGGAGAAGACCAAAGACCTTGTCTTGTTCCCTTCTCTCGTTGATGACATCCATATCCATAGAGCTTGGCCTTAGCATTTCCAACTCTGCCCACAGTGATCGAAACTTCCCAAAGTGACTTGTGAACTCCAGATTCTCTTGACTCAATTCATTGATTGCCTTTTTCACTTCGAACACGCGGGTGAGGTTAGATGTATTCCCATATACATTCTTGAGTGTATTCCACAAATCAGCAGCATTCTCACAGTAGGAATAGGCTTCTAGGATTGATGTATCAAGAGAACCTTGAAGTATAGCAAGGACAGTCTGATCCTCTTGATACCACTTCGCCTTAGCAGCAAGCTTTTCATCGATTTCATCCTCATCATCACTACTTGTGTATTCCTCATACTGTTTAGAACCATCAATATAACCCCACAAGCCTCTACCACACAGAGCAGTCTTAGTAGTTCTAGCCCACAAGAGATAGTTTCCCCCTTTCAACATAACAGGTATCACTAAAGCCTTAGAGTTTTCCATACTTCCAGCACTAAAGATACTTCCTTTCTAGCTTATATGATCTCAAACACTCTAAAGACTCAAGCTTTCTACAAGAACCAACTGAGCAAACCACAATCTGAGAGTAGAGAGGGATGAAAAAGGGAAAACCTTTGAACCCAAGAGATGAAGACTGATTAGAAACTGAGAGAATGAGCTTCTCTTGATGTGAACGAAAGTCTTCTGAGCTGTATCTTCAAGGAACATGAACAGAAGATAGAAGCAAGCTAACACCTTTGGAAATCCGTGAAGAACAGAGAGAGATTTCAATGAAACAATAACCCAGATTTAGAAAAGATTATGAAGAGTTTATGAAGAGATTAGAAGATTTAACAAGTCTCCATGAGATCTTGCTCTGATACCATGTTCATCTTTGCAGAAATTAGAGAGTAAGAGTGAAAGATTAAGAGAAGATTAGAGAGAAATCATCTTTTATTCATAATAAGTTTCTGATCAGATTAGTTTCAATAAAGAGAGAATACAGCTTAATAAAGAAAAAGAATACAGATTATATGACCGTTAGAAGAGATAAGGAAGAGGATAAGATTGTTGACTACTTTTGACTTGTCCTTTGCTTTTGGGTAATGACTCATCTTATCTCTTGATGAAGGATGAATCTGGACATGATGTAGACTACAAACATAACCAGCTCATGACTGATCATAACCAGCCCTTAACCATCTTTTGGTTTGAATCTGATCAAGACTGAACCAGCTCCTTCCCGCCTCTATCTCTTAATGATCAATATATACGAGATTATAAGAGATTATAAGAGAGATTGAGAGAGATTGAGAGATTAAAGAATTGTGAAGAGAAAACTTATTCTCATAAATCAGCTGTACAGATTACAAAGGGTCTATATAGGCATGAAACAACTAAACCTATCTCTACATATGCATATACAACAAATATACAAAGTTACCCAAAATGGTAACATTTACCAACGGTCATATAAAGAGGAAGAGCTGACTTTCCTCTTTTGTATTATGTGGTCCACACACCTAGAATAGAGTGTGCTCAGGTCTGATCTGGTCCACAATCATAAGCAAAGCATGTGACTCTTGTTTGGTCTTGGTCTAACTCAATTAGTTAGCTCCTAACCACTTCTTTCCATCCTTTAATATTTTCAGTTCTCATGATCAATAAGGATATGATGATCCCTGATAACTGATCCGGTTTAACAAATCTTACATGGTATCAGAGCATGTTTTGATCTTGTGACTTCAATCTTTAAACTCTCTACTCAATCTCTGGTTCGGAGTTAAAGCACTCTGCCCAGAATCTTCATTCAAACTTTCTGTCCAAACAGTATAGAGCTCAAAAGCTCCTCATCAAACCAAGCGTGAAACGACAAGAAGAAGGATGAGTATCATTCATGACTCAAAGCCCCTTGTCGCCCCAGTAACTCTCAAAGGAGAAAACTACCTTCTATGGTCAAGAACGACCAAGACGGCCTTATGTAGCCGTGGCTTGTGGAGCCACATCGATCTCACCCTCCGTGAACCAACCTATGACGCAGCCACTGACAAAGAGAAAGAAGATGCAAGGACCAAGGCAGCTAAGTGGTTTCAAGAAGATCAAACTGTGCTAGCCATCCTCCAAAACAGCCTTGGAGCCTCAATCCTTGAAGCCTACTCTTACTGCGAGACTGCAAGCGAACTTTGGGAGACTCTCAAGAACGTGTATGGTAACACATCTAACCTCACTCGAGTGTTTGAAATCAAGAAGGCTCTAAATGAACTGAGTCAAGAAGAAACAGAGTTTACAAAGCATCTCGGTAAATACCAAGCATTGTGGGCAGAACTGGCGATGTATAGGCCAAGCTCTGTGGATCCAGTGGTTCTCAATGAACGTAGGCAGCAAGACCAGGTCTTTGGCCTTTATTAAAGAAAGAAGCCCAAAGAAGAAGAGCAAGGCCGAAGCTATCACAAATAAGATGAAGGCCGAAGCTCAAAGAAGAAGAGCAAGACCGAGGCGGAACAAAGAGGAGCCGAGGTGAAGCTCAAAACCTTGGTTTAAAACCCTTAAGACCTTGGAGTAGATACTCTTTTTCCTTAGTGTGGTTTTGTCCCAAAGGGTTTTCCCACTAAGGTTTTAATGAGGTCTCTCCTTGTGTCTCCAAGTTAATACTTCGTGCTACTGCGTATTAACTTGCGGGGGAGTGTTAAACAAGGAGAACACAAAGGTGTTCAAGAGAAGATCCCAAAGTGCCCAAGACTTAGCCATATTCGGGTCACTTTGGGTAAGGAAGGTCAAGAAGCGTTCAAGGCTTGGAAAATGGTGTTCTAGGCCATTCAAGTGAAGAAGGAGTGAGGCCGCATGAGGAACGAAGAAGGTCGCACGAGAAAATGGCAAAAACGGTGAAAAATGGAAGTTGCGAAATTTGGTCCCAACCATGTACCGCGGGTCGGACCTGGCATCGATGCCACTCGACCCGCGGATCGAAGAGGCGTCGAGGAACCACGTACCGATGCTCGAACACGCGGATCAGATCAGTTTCTAGGATCCGCGTGTCTATCCGAATACCCGACCCGGGTTACGGATAAACACGCGGGTCGTGTACTGATCCGCGTCCCTTCGCGTGTTGGCATCGATGATCCGCGTCCTGCGACTCGATGCCACTCGTCCTGATCCTCGACCCGCGTCCGAAGCTCCTGCATCCCGATGCTGCGTGATCCTTCTCGTCCCGCGAGTCACTTTCACTCGACGCCAGCACGTACGGATCAGTCCGTTGGAGACTGTTGACCAGATTCAAATCTGGTCAACATTTTACTTTTTCTACCTTTATTTTGAATCTGATTTTTCCTCTATAAATACAAGTTCTTAGATTCATTTGTAATAATCCAAGTATCATTTTATCAATAAAAGAAGAGAAAATCTTTAGTTCTTTATTTATTTCTTTTCTTTCTTTACTTAAGCTTTTCTTAGTATTTTCAATGTAGATTATGGATAGACATTGCCTTTAGGGTGATATCCATTTGGATTGAACCCATATTATTTGGTCTATGATTCCTTAATCTTTCTTATTCAAACTCCAAATCTCTCCACACAAGTAATACTCGGTTTTGTTAAACCGGTTTGTGTGGATTCTTTCTTTAACACCTTTAGGTGTTTGTTGATCATAAGATGAGCTTAGACTCATCAAATTCCAACAGCCTTCTCCTCACGATGAATCCGGTCTATAATGACCTCATCAAACACATTCTCCGGGTAGACACGCTTCCTAGCTTCGATGACGTTTGCTCTCAAGTACAGAAGGAACAAGGCTCTCTAGGGTTATTCATGTTAGATTTTAGAGAATAAGAGAGAAAAATAGAGATTTGGATCGGTTTAGAGATTAGGAGAATATGAACTTGAAAAACATTTTTATTATTCAAGCTTAAGGAATACAAGATCAGAACTAACCCATAAATAGCAAAGACTAGGTTGGTCAGCATGACCGGATTTAAAAGTTGAACAAAATGAGTAAAAAGTGTCTCGGTACATTGCCCGGACCGCGGTACGTGCCTTGCCCGAGTTCCGTACGTCCGCAGCGTCCTTATCTGAACGTTGGCATCACGGATCAGCACATGACCCGATAACCCGGTAAGGGTCCGCGTGTTTATCCGAATACCCGGTACGTGACCCGGATCAACACGCGGACACTTCTCGTCCTGATCCTCGAAGCTTCTCGTCCCGCGGGTCCATCCGAACGTCCTGATGTCCGAGACTCCAACTGACCCGCGTACCGAACTGATCCTCGATGCTCCCAAGTACTGCGGACTGTCCTGACATCGAGCCGCTCCGTCCCGCGGATCACTTATCGTCTGATCCGCGGTTTACCCATCCGTTTTATTCCACTTGGGTAAATTACCCAATATTATTTATTTCCCTAAGTACCGATGTAGCACTTAGTTCAACACTCCCCCTCAAGTTAAACATAAAGTATTTATGCTTAACTTGGAAAGCTCACAACTATCACCTCATTAAAAACCTTAGTAAAGAAAACCACGTGGGACAAAACTTTACTAAGGGAAAAAGAGTGTGATGGTTGCAAGCAAGAGGTCTTCTACGGATGGGTCAAATCCACAAGTCCAAGTTTGTCATAAAGATAAGTGCTATTAGAGATGAGGCATCAAGAAGATGAGTGGAGCCGAGGCGAAAGAAGAGAAGCCGAGGTGAAGCTCACAAAGAAGATCAAGACCTTGATTGAATTCCCCTAGATCATTGAGTTGGTACTCTTTTTCCTTAGTAGAGTTTTATCCCAATGGGTTTTATCTACTAAGGTTTTAATGAGGCCTCTCCTTGATTATGATCAGATCATGACCTCATTGTGGTCCTCCTTTCCAACGTTCATATTCTGGTCAAGATGCTCCTCTTTACTCTTTATCTTCATAATATAAAGTCTTGGTCTATCCACTTGTGTTTACTAAAGATCAGAACCCAAGTGTAGAACCGTAACTTTTATTTCACCTCGGTAATTTTGTTTTACCTCGGAACAGAACTGATCCGGAACTGATCCACCTCGGGTCTTCTTCGATGCGCGTCTCACGTGTACCTTCCCGCATGTCCATGAGGCGGAACATGACCGTTCCGCATCATTCCCGTATTTACCAAGTTACCAAAGTTACCCAATTATTGATTTCACCATGGTAACTCTTTATTCCATTAGTACTCTTTATTCCATAAGTAACTTAAGGAAAGATTAATCCTTAAGTACTCTCCTTGATTAATACTCCCCCTCAAGTCCAAACACAACAAAGTGAAGTGTGGACTTGGAGATACAAGGAGAGGCCTCATTAAAACCTTAGTAGATAAAACCCATTGGGATAAAACTCTACTAAGGAAAAAGAGTACCAACTCAATGATCTAGGGGAATTCAATCAAGGTCTTGATCTTCTTTGTGAGCTTCACCTCGGCTTCTCTTCTTTCGCCTCGGCTCCACTCATCTTCTTGATGCCTCATCTCTAATACTCCCCCTCAAGCTTAGTCGTCGGGACGCCACAAGGACCAAAGGCTAAGTTTGCAACACGGCGATCTTAAACCACCTCTTGAACCACTCGATCTTGATGCTATCTTCTTAGTCTCATGATCATCGACTTACTCCATTCTTCTCCCCCTTAAACCTTACACAAGATTCAAACAAGAGAAAGCTTAAAGTATATGCCAATGAATCAACTCATGAACCAAGCTAGCAATCAATGAACCAAATGATCTATAATTGAAAGATTGAAAAAGGGTAAGAGTTTAGAGAGTAGCCTTTTTTTATTTGATGGTGTGGTTGATCCTTTGATCTTCACTTTCTTTCCACACCTCACTAAGCATTTGGATCTTCATGATCCTTTTGGTGGAGCTTTCGGTTGATTCATCGTGATTTTAAATGCTTCTTGCATCCCACGGTTCGTGATTTTAAATGCTTCTTGCATCCCACGGTTCACGCTAATACATACACCACGTGAGTTCTCCTCCATTCACGCCAAAACGCCAAAGGACTTTTGGATTCATCGTGATTTTAAATGCTTCTTGCATCCCACGGTTCTCTTCCCTTTGGTCGGGTGGAGCTTCGGGTTCCTTGAGCTATACACCTTCAACCTCATGAGTCCTCCTCCATTCACGCAAAAACACTAGTGTGACTTGGGCCGCCTTACACATCATCTCATCACACCCTTTGAACTATTCAACCCTAAGCTTCAATCTTCTTCTCACGGTTTCCTCTTGCTCCTTTCGGTTACCACAACCAAGCACCATATCTTCTCTTTCGTCACTTCTTGAATTCCAAGCCTATGTAACCTTCCTCAACGCCAAGCCTAATCACCTCCGGAGCATCTCAATCTCTTTTAGCTTCCGGAACAACGTCAAAACATTAGCTTGATCAACCCTTCTTCACCATTCACGGCTACTTTGGCTCTTTTGGAATGGCTTCAAGATTGACCTTCAAAGGCTAGTTACATCTTCTTGGGTAGCTTGAGTGTCCATCGGTTCCATAGCTCAATCAAACTAGAACCGCTACAAAAACATACCAAAAACACAACACCAAGCAATCCAACCATTCCCATCAATGTTTCCCATCCAATCAATGTTACCAACACCAATCTTTTCACAATGTTTTCACAACAAGAATGGATCTTAAGTGCTCATCCATAATCAACCCGAGAGAGTAAGGATCGAGAGTAACCATGCTTCACACTTAAGACAAGTTTCGATTAAGAGAGAGGTCTTGGACCGAGAGGATTCTCACACAAGAGTTCGTCACACAAACCGAGAGTAACCAATAGCTTTAAGGGATTTGGGTGAGTGTTTGATTAGTGTTTAGGCTAGGTTCCAAACTGTTTAGAGAATAGAGAACTATAGAGTATATAGAGTATAAAGAGTATAAAGATTAGGGAGATTTATAAGAGAGTATAAAGATTAGGAAGAGTAAGAAAGGGGTAGATTAAGGAATGTTCTCTATTCTCATGAATGTGTTTCTCTTAGGCTAAATCATGGATTCATCTTTCATAAGCTTAACACAAGAGAGATAAGGATTAGGATTAACCCAAAGTGAGCTTCCATAGTTGTCATGTCGCCGGCCGGACCACATTCCTCCCGAGAGTCTCCATTTAAGTGCCTCCACGATTTCAATCTTCTCCTCTTCTCTTGTAAAACCCTTTCGATCTTTCCTTCATCTAACCGCACCATCTTGGCTTCTTGAGAGTAAACAACATCCTTGAGCTTCATGGGAAAGGAAAGCTCCAATCTTTAATGGTATTCTTCCCTTGAATCCCACTTACTTCACACTAATGACCAAGTTCCACACTTGGATTTTCTTCAAGAGATTCGCAAGCAAGCTTCTCCTAGCTTACTTGGACCAAGATCCGGCTTCATCTTGAACCGGACCACACAAAAACGAGCTCCAAAGGTGGAAAACCATCACCTTCTTCTTGTGAGCTTCCTCTTCAATGGAACGGGCCTTGATCAATGATCTGCTTCACCGTCCTCTTTCTTTCTTCTTGAAAGCTTCAAGCTTTCTTCTTTTCTTCATGGGAAATCTTCGGGCTTTCCTCTTTTCTTCATGAAAGCATCGAGCTTTCACATCTTCCATTTTCAAGCTCAGATCTAGCTTTCTCCGAGCAATAGATCCGAGTCTTCAACACCGAACATCAACCAAAGAATAACCAAAGAAGAGATCTTTACAAAGCATCACTTCAACACAAGCACAGCGGAATCATTAAGAATGTGTGTTAGATTAAGCGCATAAGGAGAATGGAAACCTCCTTATACCGATTCAATCTAACAACCCAAGAGCTTATGCTCTGATACCATGTTGGAATAAATGAGTTCTTAGCTCATGAACAAATATCCAACCTTTAGTGAGATTGAATCAAAGAAAAGCTCAAGAGAGCAAAGAGATTAAGACTGATTTAAGAAGAGATTTAGGAGAGATTTAGAACAGATTATTGGGAGATTTAGAAAGAGATTAGAACAGAGATTAAGAAGGATTAAACATAAAATGGGTTTGATTCAAATGAATCTCACCCTAAAGACATTTCTCTCCTAAAGACTACATTTTGAATAAGCAGATTTTGCTTAAGTAAAAGAGAAAAAGAGATGAACTTGAATCTGATTTTTTTTTTTTTTTTTTTTTTTTTTTTTTTTTTTTAAAGAGGAGCATCTTGACCAGAATATGAACGTTGGAAAGGAGGACCACAATGAGGTCATGATCTGATCATAATCAAGGACTTATTTGCTTTATCACTAAAAGACAAGCTTTGCTTTATGACCAGATCCATGTAACGTTCATATTCTCTCATGTGTGGCTATTTAAAGGCTGAAGTATCTATGTAAACATTTAACTTGATTCATCAATAAAAAAAAAAAAAATCAGATTCAAGTTCATCTCTTTTTCTCTTTTACTTAAGCAAAATCTGCTTATTCAAAATGTAGTCTTTAGGAGAGAAATGTCTTTAGGGTGAGATTCATTTGAATCAAACCCATTTTATGTTTAATCCTTCTTAATCTCTGTTCTAATCTCTTTCTAAATCTCCCAATAATCTGTTCTAAATCTCTCCTAAATCTCTTCTTAAATCAGTCTTAATCTCTTTGCTCTCTTGAGCTTTTCTTTGATTCAATCTCACTAAAGGTTGGATATTTGTTCATGAGCTAAGAACTCATTTATTCCAACAAGTGCAAACCTTGAGACTTGCGGCCTTGGTGAAAATATCCGCTAGTTGGTCTTCGCTTCTAGTGTAACACGGTAGAGTCCATCCTTGCTCGATCTTCTCTCTCACTTTGTGACAATCGATTTCAATGTGCTTCGTCCTCTCATGGAATACCGAGTTCGTTGCTATATGAATGGCGGCTTGGTTATCACAATGCATGACCATCGGCTTCGTAGTTTCAATCCCCAAATGTGCAAGAATCCCTCTTAGCCAAGTGAGCTCATTAGTCAACTTCCTCATTGCTCTATATTCGGCTTCCGCGCTAGAACACGAGACCTCCTTTTGTTTCTTTGTTCTCCAAGTCACCAAATTCCCTCCGATGAATGTGCAATAGCCGGTTGTCGATCTTCTATCACTTCTATCTCCGGCCCAATCCGCATCACAATATCCAACCACATCGGAGTTCTCATTCTTTCCCATCCAAATTCCTTTTCCCGGACTCTCCTTGAGATACCTAAGTATCCTCTCAACCATTTGCCAATGGTATATCTTTGGCTCTTTCATATGTTGGCTTACTTGGTTAACCGCAAAGCATATATCCGGTCGTGTAAGAGTCAAGTAGATCAATTTCCCAACAAGTCTCCTATATCTAGAGGGATCTTCATACAACTCATCTTCTTGCTCCCCCTTTCGATCGGCTTTGTATCCTTCCTCCAATGGTGTCTTTGCCGGTTTACATGCAAGTTTCCCGGTTTCTTTCAACAAATCCAAGGTATACTTCCGTTGACTAATGTGTAATCCATTCTTGAACCGACACACTTCAATACCAAGGAAGTGCTTCAATTCTCCAAGATCTTTGATTTCAAACACCGATTTGAGAAAATCCTTTGTTTCTTGAATTCCTTCTTTATCATCACCGGTGATTACCATATCATCAACATAGATCAACACAACTACCATTCCCTTTTTACTTTGTACTGTAAATAGGGTATGATCAAGTTCACACTTCTTGAAACCTCTCTCCTTGAGAGTGCTACTCAACTTCTTGTACCAAGCTCGTGGAGATTGTTTGAGACCGTATATGGCTTTTCTTAGCCTAAGTACTTTTCCCGGAGCAATGGATGTCTCAAGCCCGGGAGGGGGCGTCATGTAGACCTCTTCTTCAAGATCTCCTTGTAGAAAGGCGTTTTTAACGTCCATTTGCCAAAGCTCCCACTCCAAGTTAACCGCCAACGAGAATACCACTCTAACCGTATGGAGCTTAGCAACCGGTGCAAATGTATCCGTATAATCATCTCCATACGTTTGTGTGAATCCCCTAGCAACCAACCGAGCTTTATACCTTTCAAGGTCACCATTGCTTAAATACTTGATTGTGAAGACCCATTTTGATGTCACGGCTCTCTTCCCAAACGGCAAATCAGCCTCATCCCATGTATGATTTCTTACCATAGCTCCTACTTCATCATCTACAGCCTCTACCCACTGTTCATTCTCCATAGCCTCCTCATAGGTCTTTGGAATTGTATGTTCGTCTATCTTGGTGAGAAAAGCACGATGGGAGGAAGGGAGAAAGGCGAGAGAACACACTGCTTGTATAGGATGGGTTACGGCTTGATAGTTGTAGTAGACTCTACTCTCTTTCCATTGAGAGGGATCTTTCTTGACCCTAGTACTTCTTCTAAGCACCGGCTCGACCGGAGCTTGAGTAACTTGAATCTCTTCTTGTTCTTGATGCTCCTCTTGTTCCACTAAAGTATCCTCTTGTTCTTGACCATCCTCTTGAGACACTTCTTGAGCATTGTCTGGATCTTGCACATCTTCTTGAACCACTTCTTGAGGTTCGGATGAGTTACTCGGTATGCTTTGAGATTCTTGACTTGGCGGAGACGGAACGGCTTTACCCATAGTGTCTCTTGGCTCATGGGTTCCCAAGTTTTGAAGAAGGAACCGTAGATTAGAGCCAAGGTCCGACGGGATGGTTAAATCATCCAAGTTTTCTTTGGCATCCAAACCGTAATACCCTTTGTCCTCAATGAATTTCACATCCCTTGACACAACCGTCTTCCTTGTAATCGGATCATAACATTTATAGCCCTTTTGAGTAGTTGAGTATCCAAGGAAGATGCATCTCAAGCTCTTGGCATCTAGCTTGTTCCGTAGTTCACCGGGTACTAACACAAAACAAAGACAACCAAAAACCTTTAGATGTTCAATAAAAGGTTTAGTTTTGTTTAATACCTCAAATGGTGCATAATCTCCCAAGATTTTGGTTGGTGTTCGGTTGATTAGATAGCAAGCCGTCATTACGGCATCTCCCCAAAATCTTCTTGGAACATTCATATGAAACATCATCGATCTAGAGACTTCCATCAAATGACGATTCTTCCGTTCGGCTACACCATTTTGTTGGGGGGTGTAGGGACAACTTGTTTGATGGAATATGCCTTGCTTTTTGAGGTGTTCTTTGAACCGGTTGCTAGTATACTCCCCTCCATTATCTGTTCTAAAAATTTTGATCTTTGCATTGTATTGGTTAGCAATATAAGCTTCAAAATTCATAAATGCCTCAAATACTCTATCTTTAGATGGTAAAAGTGTAATCCAAGTGTATTTCGATTTCTCATCTATAAAGGTGACAAAGTATTTGTTATTATCTCTAGAAATGCAAGGGGAGGTCCACACATCCGAATGAATCAAGTCAAAACAATTATCATAAGTGGTAGTAGATTTTGGAAAAACCGATTTGCAATGTTTACCAAGGATACAAGATTCACAACTCAAATGATCAAAGTAAACATTAGGTAACATTATTTCAAAAGCTCTAGAATGAGGATGACCTAATCTAGCATGCCAAATCGCATTATTGGAAACTCCTAAACAAGATTTAAAAGAACAAGAACTAGATAAGCTTGACGAAATATCTTCAAGAACATAAAGATCATCCTTGGTACCACCTTCCCCAATTATCTTTCCGGACTTAATATCCTCAAAATGAACATCATTAGGACCAAAAATTGCATAACAATTCAAGTCTTTAGTTGCTCTTTTAACCGATAGTAAATTTGAGGTAAAATTAGGCATATAAAACGCTTTTGAATCTTTATCAAATAGCCTCAAGGTTCCAATTCCTTTTATGGGAATATTATCACCATTAGCAATTTCAACATTACCATTAATTGATTTCACATTTTCAAGCATGTTCAAATTACTTATCATGTGATGTGAAGCTCCCGAATCAATTATCAAGGAACTATTAGGAGTTCGAGTAAAGAAAGTTTTACCGGATTCTTTGCTTGCGTTCAAGGCTTTAAAGAAAGCCTCCAAGTCGGATTTCCTCACATAATCTTCTTGGACCGCATCACTTCCTATCTTGACCGGTGTTGTGGGTTGGCTCTTCGGTTGATCACCTTTGGCCGAGACAAAGTTCACCTTAGAGGTATTAGCACGGTCGTTGTCCCTTGCTCGATCGTTGTAGAAGCGTTCCTTGAGATGTGGATGAAGCAACCAGCATTTATCCTTAGTGTGTCCCTTCCTTTTACAATGATCGCACCATCCCTTGGATTTCTTCTCATCAAACCGGTACACACCCTTGTTAGCCGTCGGAAGCTCCCCCTTACCACTAAAGAGCCCAAGAGATCCTTGTTCCCTTTGGATTTGAGCACACACATCATCAAGACTTGGGAGATGGTCCAATCTAAGAATATGCTTGATGAGATCGTTGAAGACCGGGCTCAATGTAAGAAGAAGGCCGAACACCTTATCTTGCTCCTTCCGTTCGTTGATTACCGTTGGATCGACCGAGCTTGGCCTAAGCATTTCTAGTTCAGCCCATAAGGATCTATATTTCCCAAAATGCTTAGTAAACTCCATGTCCTCTTGATGAAGATTGTTGATGGCCTTCTTTACTTCGAACACCCGAGAGAGATTTGATGTGTTTCCATACACGTTTTTCAAAGTTTCCCAAAGTTCCACCGCCGTCTCACAATAGGAGTAGGCTTCGAGAATAGCCGGTTCAAGCCCATTTTGAAGGATCGCCAACACCGTTTGGTCCTCTTGGAACCACTTGGCTTCCTTCTCCTTTACCGCCTCTTCATCCTCTTCTTCACTTGAGTCAAAAGCCGGCCTTGTAGAGATATCAATGTGGTTCCATAGACCTCGACCACAAAGAGCTGTTTTAGTGGTTCTAGACCACAATAAGTAATTCTCACCCTTGAGAACCACGGGAATCACCAAAGATTTAGTATTTTCCATGAGAACTTTCAAACTTAGATTGATTTTATCACAAAGTTTGAATCTTTAGAGTTACCGTAACTAAAACTCTCTTCTAATATAGGTTAGGTTAAGCGCATAGAGAGAATGGATATCTCAATATAACGATTCAACCTAACACTTTAAGAAAGTTTCGGATCGAAGGATTTTTGAGATTTTAGACCGAGAGATTGATGAACCAAGAAGTTTATGAGATTTAGTAGAGATTAAGGATCGCAACCTGCTCTGATACCATGTTAGATTTTAGAGAATAAGAGAGAAAAATAGAGATTTGGATCGGTTTAGAGATTAGGAGAATATGAACTTGAAAAACATTTTTATTATTCAAGCTTAAGGAATACAAGATCAGAACTAACCCATAAATAGCAAAGACTAGGTTGGTCAGCATGACCGGATTTAAAAGTTGAACAAAATGAGTAAAAAGTGTCTCGGTACATTGCCCGGACCGCGGTACGTGCCTTGCCCGAGTTCCATACGTCCGCAGCGTCCTTATCTGAACGTTGGCATCACGGATCAGCATATGACCCGATAACCCGGTAAGGGTCCGCGTGTTTATCCGAATACCCGGTACGTGACCCGGATCAACACGCGGACACTTCTCGTCCTGATCCTCAAAGCTTCTCGTCCCGCGGGTCCATCCGAACGTCCTGATGTCCGAGACTCCAACTGACCCGCGTACCGAACTGATCCTCGATGCTCCCAAGTACTGCGGACTGTCCTGACATCGAGCCGCTCCGTCCCGCGGATCACTCATCGTCTGATCCGCGATTTACCCATCCGTTTTATTCCACTTGGGTAAATTACCCAATATTATTTATTTCCCTAAGTACCGATGTAGCACTTAGTTCAACAATTCAGTGGTAAGGGGGAGCTGCCTATGGCTAATAAGGGCGTGTACAATCGGTATGATACTCGGAGAAACAATGGTCCAAGTAGATACCGTAACCCCGAGTTACACTGTGAACATTGCAAGAACGATGGTCATACGAAGGATAAGTGTTGGTTGCTCCACCCACATCTCAGACCACTGCCCAGATCAAACCCACGTCCCGAGTATGGAAGAGGTTCAAGGGCCAATTACTCCTCGGCAAGACAAGACCAGAATGGAACCGGTTCACTCAAGCAGAGAGAAGAGTCCACCCAAGGAGAGTACGTGACGAAATCTGACTTGGAGGCTCTCATCAAATCAATGGCATCACTTAAAGAATCCGGTAAAACTTTCTATACTCGTAGACCTAGTGAATATCTTGTGGTAGATTCGGGTGCTTCCCACCATATGATTAGTAACTCCGAACTGCTAGAGAAACTAGAACCGTCTAGGGGGAACGTGATGATTGCAAATGGTGATAATATACCTATTAAGGGAATTGGGAACTTGAACCTGTTTAACAAAAGCTCAAAAGCCCTTTACATGCCCAATTTTGAATCAAACTTACTTTCTGTGAAAAGGATGACCAGTGACTTGAATTGTTATGCAATCTTTGGTCCTAATGAGTTCCATTTTCAGGATATTGAATCTGGAAAAGTTATTGGAGGTGGTGGTACCAAGGATGATCTATATATCTTAGAAGATTTATCACCAAGCTCTTCTAGTTTCTGTTTATCTACAACTTGTTTAGGAGTTGCTAATAATGCTATTTGGCATGCTAGAGTAGGACATCCTCATTCTCGTGCGCTTGAAATAATGCTTCCAAATGTTTCGTTTGATCATCTGTCGTGTCAATCATGTATTCTCGGAAAACATTGCAAATCTGTTTTTACTAAATCTGCTACTACTTATGAGAATTGCTTTGATTTGATTCATTCTGATGTTTGGACCTCTCCTTGCTCATCTAGAGATAACAACAAATACTTTGTCACATTCATTGATGAGAAATCTAAATATACATGGCTCACTCTCTTACCCTCTAAGGATCGGGTCTTTGATGCATTTTCAAATTTCCAAACTTATATTGCTAACCAATACAATGCCAAGATTAAAATTTTGAGAACAGATAATGGTGGTGAATATATGAGCAATCGGTTCAAAGAGTACCTGTCTAAGCTTGGCATTTTGCATCAAACAAGCTGTCCATACACTCCACAACAGAACGGTGTGGCAGAGAGGAAGAACCGACACTTGATGGAGGTCTCAAGAGCCATGATGTTCCACATGAACGTACCAAGAAGATATTGGGGTGATGCTGTCATGACAGCTTGTTACTTAATCAACAGGACACCCACCAAAGTCCTTGATGATGTTTCCCCATTTGAGGTACTCACTAAAGAAAAACCATTCCTTAATCACTTGAGAGTATTTGGGTGTGTCTGTTTGTTTTGCAGCCTAGGGAATTGAGGGACAAGCTAGAACCAAAAAGTACAAGATGCATGTTCCTGGGCTATTCTATTGATTCTTATTGATTCTTAGTGTTTCTTATTGGGTATGGATTATTTGTAATCTTTAGTTGTAAGCCCAAGTAATTTGGTTTAATAAGCCCAAGTCATTTGTAATCTGTATTTAAAACTCTTTGTAATCTTTTATTGAAATGTAATGAAAATATCTTCATCTTCTCCATCTCTCTAGAAACTTCTCCATTCTCTCTTGATCTCACGTTCTGATTGTGTTTGTTCTTGATCAAGATCAATCTTTATCTTCAGAATCTTACATGGTATCAGAGCAAAGTTCCTGAGGATCCAGTTGAATTCGTGATCGTGATCTCTCTGTTCTTGGTCTGTCTTGTTCTTCTTCTCAAGAAATCATCTATGGAGAATCAGAAACAAATTACTCTACCTGTTGTTCTCAAAGGAGAGAACTATTTGTTGTGGTCAAGAACCACTCGAACTGCCCTGAGAAGTCGTGGGTTGTGGGAGCATGTTGATGACTCTCCAAAGGTGTCCACGACTAGTGAAGAAGGTGTGGAATCTTCAAGTGATTCTGCAAGTGAAGTAGCCGGAGCTGAGAAGGAGGATCCCAAGTGGATTCAAGAGGATCAGCTAGTTCTAGCGATTCTTCAAAGCTCTTTGGAGCCATCTATCCTTGCAGCTTACTCTTATGCTGAAACTGCAAAGGAGTTGTGGGACACTCTCTTAGGTGTCTATGGTAATACCTCAAATCTGAGTCGAATTTTTGAGGTGAAAAAGGCCTTGAATGATCTTCAACAAGAAGGAAAGCCATTCAAGAGCTTATTTGGTGAATTTAGAAACTTGTGGGCTGAGCTGGATACTCTAAGGCCACCCACCACAGATTTGAGTGTGGTGAAGGAGAGGAGAGAGCAGGATCAAGTGTTTGGTCTACTTCTTACTCTTGATAAGTCATACTCAGGATTGATTCATCATATCTTTAGGTATGAGAAGCTGCCAACCTTAAATGAAGTGTGTATGATGATTCAAAAGGAGGAAGGATCAAAAGGTCTCTTTCAAGGGACAAGTGAGGCTGCGTATATAAGCCAAGGAGTTTATCAACAAGTAGAGAAGAGACCTAGCTGGGTGTGTGAACACTGCAAGAAAGCAGGTCATACTAAGGAGAAGTGCTGGGTCCTTCATCCACAGTTGAGATTGTGTGAACATTGCAAGAAAGCAGGTCATACCAAGGAGAAGTGTTGGGTTCTTCATCCACATTTGAAAGAGAAAACCTCAGGTCAAACATCTAGAGAGCGTGCAGGAGTTGCTAATGCGAGTTGTGATGATGTGGTGAGGAAATCAGACCTTGATGCTCTTATCAAGAGCATCACCAAACTGACTGAATCTGGTAAGAGTTTTCTTTCCTCTAAACTTCCTAAACCCATTATAGTAGATTCTGGTGCCTCCCATCATATGATTAGTGATCCAGAGCTTCTTACAAATGTTAAACCTCATAGTGGAAAAGTAACTATAGCAAATGGGGAGGATGTGTTGATTAGAGGAATTGGAAACTTAGAGCTGTTTAACAAGAATACCAATGCTCTATATATCCCTGAGTTTGCTTCTAACTTGTTATCAGTTCAGAAAGCTACTAAGGATCTTGATTGTTTGGCTGTGTTTAGTCCTGATAATGTATGGTTTCAGGATAACAAGTCGGGGAAGAACTTTGGATCAGGTTGTGTACAGGATGGTCTCTATGTTTTGGATGTTTTGGATAAGCAATCAGTCGGAATAGCTCACTCAGCAATGAGCACTAGTAGTATCAGTTCTATTTGGCATGCACGCTTGGGACATCCTCACTTGAAGGTTCTAAAGCTTGCTTTGCCAAATCTGAATCTTATGGATCACGGATGTGAAGCTTGTATCTTAGGGAAGCATTGAAGAACTGTTTATCAAGACTCATCTACTGTTTATAATGAGTGCTTTGATCTAGTTCACTCTGATGTATGGACAGCTCTGTTCGAATTTGATGAGCCTAAGCTCATCTATGAAGAACAAACACCTAAAAATGTTAAAGAAAGAATCCACACAAACCGGTTTCATCAAAACCGAGTATTACATGTGTGGATAGATTTGGAGTTTGATAAGAAGAAATAAGGTAGATAAATAAAGGAGAGTTACATAAAAGATGGGGTTTGATTCATAAGAATCAAACCCATAACTTAGTTCCTTTAAGAATCTACATTTGAAATACTAAAAGAAAACTTAAGTAAAATAAAGATAAATGAAGAACAAGAGTTTTCTCTCTTTTATTAGAATACTTGGATGCATACAAATGAATCTTACAACTTGTATTTATAGAGGAAAAATCAGAATCAAAATTAAAGGTAAAAATAAAATGTTGACCAAATTTGAATTTGGTCAACTGTCCCAACGTTCGGATTGCCAACGTTCGGATGTACGGACTGGCGTCGAGTGAAAGTGACCCGCGGGACGAGAAGGATCACGCGGCATCGGGACGCAGGAGCTTCGGACGCGGGTCGAGGATCAGGACGAGTGGCATCGAGTCGCAGGACGCGAATCATCGATGCCAACACGCGAAGGGACGCGGATCAGTACACGACCCGCGTGTTTATCCGTTAACCCGGGTCGGGTATTCGGATAAACACGCGGATCCTAGAAACTGATCTGATCCGCGTGTTCGAGCATCGGTACGTGGTTCCTCGACGCCTCTTCAATCCGCGGGTCGAGTGGCATCGATGCCAGGTCCGACCCGCGGTACATGGTCGGGACCAAATTTCCCAACTTCCATTTTTCACCGTTTTTGCCATTTTCTCGTGCGACCTTCTTCGTTCCTCATGCGAACACCATTTTGGCCTCACTCCTTCTTCACTTGAATGGCCTAGAACACCATTTTCCAAGCCTTGAACGCTTCTTGACCTTCCTTACCCAAAGTGACCCGAATATGGCTAAGTCTTGGGCACTTTGGGATCTTCTCTTGAACACTTTTGTGTTCTCCTTGTTTAACACTCCCCCGCAAGTTAATACGCAGTAGCACGAAGTATTAACTTGGAGACACAAGGAGAGACCTCATTAAAACCTTAGTGGGAAAACCCTTTGGGACAAAACCACACTAAGGAAAAAGAGTATCTACACCAAGGTCTTAAGGGTTTTAAACCAAGGTCTTGAACTTCACCTCGGCTCCTCTTTGTTCTGCCTCGGTCTTACTCTTCTTCTTTGAGCTCCGGCCTCAACTTATCCGTGATAGCTTCGGCCTTGCTTCTTCTCTTGAGTGACCTTTCTAATACTCCCCCGCACTCTTAGCCGCTGTGAAAATTTTGTGAACAAAGGCTAAGAGTGGAGTGACCAACTGTTTGACCGAATGTTTGATGCTCCATTCGGTTGATTTATGAGCTATCACCAAACAATCCGGTGTGGTACCATTTGTAAAATATCGAAGCTTCTTCTTTCGCACCACTAACCCACTTTACATCTTCAGTAATGGGTCTAGTTGATGTCATAAATAGGGCTTGCCATTTGCCTTCACCAATTTGCCACTCGAGATCATTTTCCAAAGTCTGCCTGAACGCAGTCTGGACACCTTCTGGTATTTTGGCTCTTACGACTTCTGTAGAGCTCGGAATGATGCCAGATTTTCTCCCCCTGAAACTAGACAGGTTCCTCTAACTTTTTCAAGTTGGGAGTTTTGCCTTGAAACGCCTCAATATTTCACGCACGCCTCTTTAAGACAGATTTGCTGTTCTGGACCAGTCTTGAGACCTTGGCTTTGTAGCCTTCGTTGTTAATCGAATTGCTTCGGAATCACTTGGAGAATTTTCTCCACTCTTTTCTTGACCTCTCCATGGTCAGACTTCAATTTTCCCGAGCTTCTTTCTTGAGTTTAAAATTGTTGCAATGAACCGGGTGAACTCAGAATTTTTCACCACAGCTTGTCTTGAGGATTTGGAACGGCTCGTCGATTAGAGAGCTACAAGTTCGGATTTTCCCTTTCGGGCTCGTCGATTATGTAGCCAACAGTTCGGATTTTCCTTTCCATCTCCTCCATGCTCGTGGCCACCATGTTTGTACTAAGTTTTGACCATAGAGAATAAGGGGTCCGGTCATTACTAGCACAAACTTGGTTTCTTCTTTAGCTCAATTCCACTCTTGAAATTCCAAGTCTCTTCTCAACTTTCCTTAACGCCAAGCCCAATACCTCCGAAGCCTCTCAATCTCTTTTAGCTCTTCGGATAGCCTCAAAACTTGACTTGTTCAACCCTTCTTCACCATTCATGGCATCGCTCTTTGAATGGCTTCAAGATTGACCTTCAAAGGCTAGTTGCTTCTTCTTGGATTTCTTGAGTTTATTTTCACCTTGCATAAACACAATAAACAAATTGGATCAATCATCCTCAAATATTTAAGTTTAAAATCAATTCAATTTCATCAATGATTTTAAACTTTCTATCTTCAATTTGTTTATAGATTCCATATTAGCAAGCATAACATTTTCAAGGGATTAAACATTTTTAACCAACCGGTTTTAATCCTAACCGGATTCAAATTCAAAAATGAGAGGGAAAAGAATTTAGAAACTCCCTCTTCTTCCAATTTTGGATTGGAAGTATGAACATCATTGAAGCTTATAGCTTCTTGAAGAATTTTGTAACATCTTGTGTGGTTTCCTTTGAACCACAAAATCATCAAACTTCTTGATGAATAAACTTGGGCCCGGATTCAACGTGATTTTAAATGCACAATGGCATCCCACGGTTCTCTCCCATAATCATCATCACGAGAGGCTCCACCATTTTTATGCGGGAATATCTAGAGGCTCCACCATCTTTTGGTGGGAATATCTAGAGGCTCCGTCATCTTCCTTTGGTGGGAATATCTTGTGACCTAGAATATTTAGTAACCAAGTATTAGTAACCAAGTATTAGTAACCAAGATTTAGTAACCGAGAGATTAAGTAACCGAGATTTAGTAACCAAGAGATTTTGATTATCAAAGTATTTGAGAATAAGTGACCGAGAGATTTTAAGTATCCGAGAGATTTTGAGAAACCAAAGATTTTAGTAACCAAAGTATGAGTAACCGAGAGTTTGAAAGAATAAGTAGCCGAGAGATTAGAGAGATTTAGTAACCAAATATTAAAACGTGATACCGGCATTTTCCATCGGTTCACTTCAAGAAACTCTCAAGTAAGCAATCTCAATCTCTTATTAGCTTACTTGGACAAAGATTTAACAAGAGCAACAAAGGCTCACCAAGAATTTTAAACCAAGATTTTCAAAACCGTTTTCTTTAAAATTCCGAATAAAACAAAACCTTTTGGTAACAAATTTCAAACTTTTCAAAACAAACATTTCAAAATTACTAGAATTTCTTCACAAAATCTGGTTTCAAATAAAACAAAGATTTTTCAAACATTTCTTTTAAAATCAACAAAACCCGGTTTTAAGAAAATCAAGACTTTAAAACTTTGAAATCGAAATTCTTCAACATTTGAAATCAAACTTTTCAAATTCATTTTAAATCAACATTTTCAAACCCTTTTAAATAAAACTCTTACACCAAGAATTTTCAAATCAATTTTTCCAAAATTAAACAAAATCCGGTTTAAAGAACACAAACTTTAAACTTTTGAAATCACAATTTCTCAAACATTTGAAATCAATTTGCAGCGGAATCTAACACGAATTTGTGTTGGGTTAAGCGCATGAGAGAGATTGATTACTTCCTCATACCGATTCAACCCAACTCACCAAAGAAATCAAAATTTTAGAACTTTTGAAAATCAAAACCGAATCTCCAAATCTCCAACCCAAGAGCTTATGCTCTGATACCATGTTGGAATTTGATGAGCCTAAGCTCATCTATGAAGAACAAACACCTAAAAGTGTTAAAGAAAGAATCCACACAAACCGGTTTCATCAAAACCGAGTATTACATGTGTGGATAGATTTGGAGTTTGATAAGAAGAAATAAGGTAGATAAATAAAGGAGAGTTACATAAAAGATGGGGTTTGATTCATAAGAATCAAACCCATAACTTAGTTCCTTTAAGAATCTACATTTGAAATACTAAAAGAAAACTTAAGTAAAATAAAGATAAATGAAGAACAAGAGTTTTCTCTCTTTTATTAGAATACTTGGATGCATACAAATGAATCTTACAACTTGTATTTATAGAGAAAAAATCAGAATCAAAATTAAAGGTAAAAATAAAATGTTGACCAAATTTGAATTTGGTCAACTGTCCCAACGTTCGGATTGCCAACGTTCGGATGTACGGACTGGCGTCGAGTGAAAGTGACCCGCGGGACGAGAAGGATCACGCGGCATCGGGACGCAGGAGCTTCGGACGCGGGTCGAGGATCAGGACGAGTGGCATCGAGTCGCAGGACGCGGATCATCGATGCCAACACGCGAAGGGACGCGGATCAGTACACGACCCGCGTGTTTATCCGTTAACCCGGGTCGGGTATTCGGATAAACACGCGGATCCTAGAAACTGATCTGATCCGCGTGTTCGAGCATCGGTACGTGGTTCCTCGACGCCTCTTCGATCCGCGGGTCGAGTGGCATCGATGCCAGGTCCGACCCGCGGTACATGGTCGGGACCAAATTTCCCAACTTCCATTTTTCACCGTTTTTGCCATTTTCTCGTGCGACCTTCTTCGTTCCTCATGCGGCCTCACTCCTTCTTCACTTGAATGGCCTAGAACACCATTTTCCAAGCCTTGAACGCTTCTTGACCTTCCTTACCCAAAGTGACCCGAATATGGCTAAGTCTTGGGCACTTTGGGATCTTCTCTTGAACACTTTTGTGTTCTCCTTGTTTAACAGGCTCCTTGTACTTCTAAAGATCAATATAAGTATTTTGTCTCCTTCATAGACGAGAAATCTAAGTACACATGGGTTACTTTGATGTCATCAAAGAGTAATGTTTTAGAAGCATTCTCTAAGTTCTACAACTATGTAATGACTCAGTTTGGAGTTAAGATTAAAACTCTAAGAAGTGATAATGGTGGTGAGTACATAAACAGCAAGTTTAAGGAGTTTGTGAGCAACCAGGGCATTGTTCATCAAACATCCTGTGCTTATACTCCTCAGCAGAATGGAGTGGCAGAAAGGAAAAATAGACATCTAATGGAGGTTGCAAGAACCATGATGTTTGAGAGGAATGTTCCTAAAAGGTTTTGGGGGGATGCAGTGATGACTGCTTGTTATCTCATTAACAGGCTACCCACCAAGAACCTTGAGAATGCATCTCCATATGAGATTTTGCATAAGGCAAAACCTGTCATTGATCACTTGAGAGTGTTTGGTTGTGTGTGTTACGTATTTGTACCAGAAGCTCAAAGGAACAAGTTGGAGCCTAAGAGTATCAAGTGTATGTTTACTGGGTACTCACCTACTCAAAAGGGTTACAAATGCTATGATGTTGACACCAAGAGAACGTATATATCCAGGGAAGTCAAGTTTGATGAAGAGAAGGGATACTTTGGTAATGAAAATTGGGATGAGCTTAAAGATCTTGCTTCTTCCAACGACAGAGCCACTATCTTGAAGCATATACTTGATGGTCTTACTACCCTAGTGTTAGATTTAGGGTTCTTAACATGTTCATAAACAAAGATCCAACCTTTAGAGAGATTGAATCCAAAGAAAAGCTCAAATGAGCAAAGAGAGATTAAGAACAGATTTAGAAAAAGATTTTGTAAGATTTAGGGTTCATAACATGTTCATAAACACAAGATCCAACCTTTACAATGGTTGAATCATAAGAACAGCTCAAATGAGCAAAGAGATTAAGAAAAAGTTTCGGACAGACTCAAGAGAGATTAGAACAGATTAAGAAAGAGTTTTAGAAGAGATTTGAGAGAGATTAAGAGAGATTAGGAGAGATTAAGAAGAGATTAACATGAATGGGTTCATTCCTAAATGGAAATCACCCTAAATGCATAAACTCCTAAAGACTACATTTTAGAGAAAAGAAAAATGAACTTGAATCTGATTTCTTATTAATGAACAAGTTAAAGATTACAAATGAAGTATTACAAACATATATATAGAAGAGAAATCAGAACGTTGGAAGTGGTCCTAAAAGCAAAAGGTAAAGCAAAGATGACAACATAAAGCACATTTGCTTTATGGGAAGATAAGGTTGCTTTTGGGACCACTCTAATTCAAATGATCATATTCAAAGTTGTATGGGGGACCACTTGGAGACACATGATCCGCGTCCTTCTTCGATCCGCGGATCGTCCCGCGCCTCGGGAGATTACGTACCGCGGGTCGGGTGTGAACCTTCCGCATCTCGAGCATCCAAGTCTCCCGTCGTCCCGCGTTCCTTCGTCTCGCGGGTAACTCTTCTGTCCCACGTACCGAACTGATTCGTCCCACGTCTTGTTTCATATACCGCGGATCAAGTTACCAATGTTACCCGAATAGAATTCTCCTTCGGTAACTCTTTTATTCACCTTAGTAACTTAAGGAAAGATTAATCCTTAAGTACTCTCCTTGATTAACACTCCCCCTCAAGTTTATACGCAACAAGGTGAAGGATGAACTTGGAGATACAAGGAGAGGCCTCATTAAAACCTTAGTAGATAAAACCCATTGGGATAAAACTCTACTAAGGAAAAAGAGTACCAACTCAATGATCTTAGGGGAACATAATCAAGGTCTTGATCATTTGTTGAGCTTCGGTCCTCGGCTTCTCTTCTCTTGCCTCGGCCTTGCTCTTCTTCTTCATGCTTCCTCTCTAATACTCCCCCGCACTCTTAGCCGCCGTGAAGATTTGTGAACAAAGGCTAAAAGTGGAGTTCGGCCTCGTCTTTGGCCTCTTAAACCACTCGGCCTTGATGCTTCTTCAAAGACTCATGGCCAACTTCAATCTTCTCCCCCTTAAACCTTACACAAGATTCAAACAAGAAAAAGCTTAAAGTATACACAATAGAATCATATCATAAGCTAGCAATCAATGAACCAAATGATCTATAATTGAAAGATTGAAAAGGGTAAGAGTTTAGAGAGTAGCCTTTTTATTTGATGGTGTGGTTGATCCTTTGATCTTCACTTTCTTTCCACACCTCACTAAGCATTTGGATCTTCATGATCCTTTTGGTGGAGCTTCGGGTTCCTTGAGCTATATGCCTTCAACCTCGTGAGTCCTCCTCCATTCACACTAAGCACTAGTGTGACTTGGACCGCCTTTCACATCATCTCATCACACCCTTTGAATCATTCCACCCTAAGCTTCAATCTTCTTCTCACGGTTTCCTCTTGCTCCTTTCGGTTACCACAACCAAGCACCATTTCTTCTCTTTCGTCGCTTCTTGAATTCCAAGCATATGTAACCTTCCTCAACGCCAAGCCTAATCACCATCCGAAGCATCTCAATCTCTTTTAGCTTCCGGAACAACGTCAAAACATTGGCTTGATCAACCCTTCTTCACCATTCACGGCTACTTTGGCTCTTTTGGAATGACTTCAAGATTGACCTTCAAAGGCTAGTTACATCTTCTTGGGTAGCTTGAGTGTCCATCGGTTCCATAGCTCAATCAAACAAGAACCGCTACAAAGACATACCAAAGACACAACACCAAGCAATCCAACCATTCTCATCAATGTTTCCCATTCAATCAATGTTACCAACACCAATCTTTTCACAATGTTTTCCACAACAAGAATGGATCTTAAGTGCTCAATCATAATCAACCCGAGAGAATTAGGATTGAGAGTAACCATGCTTCACACTTAAGACGAGTTTCGATCAAGAGAGAGGTCTTGGACCGAGAGGAATCTCACACAAGAGTTCTCAACATCAACCGAGAGTAACCACTAGCTTTTAAGGGATTTGGGTGAGTGTTTAGGTTTTGTGTTTAGGCTAGGTTCCAAACTGTTTGAGAATAGAGAAGTAGAGAATATAGAGAGTATAAAGAGTATAAAGATTGGGGAGAATAATAGAGTATATAAAATTTTTGAAGATTAAGAAAGGGGTAGATTAAGAAATGTTCTCTATTCTCATGAATGGTTTATCTTTGGATAGATCATGGATTCATCTTATATCAATTCACCAAGAGAGTAAGGATAGGAAATAACCCAAATCAAGCTTCCATTGGTTTGAATGACACCGGCCGAATGCTTCTTCTCTCCAATGGTCTCCATTTGACAATCTCCACTTTCATTCTATTCCCCTTCTCTAGCAAACCAATCAATCCTTCCTTCATCTAACCTCACCAACAAAGGTTTCTTGAGAGTAAACCATCCTTGAGCTTCATGGGAAAGGAAAGCTCCAAACTTCAATGGTTAATCTTCCCTTGAATCCCACTTACTTCACACTAGTGACCAAGCTCCACACTTGGATTTTCTTCAAGAGTTTCACAAGCAAGCTTCTCCTAGCTTACTTGGACTTAGATTCTGTTCCAAAGGTTGAGTCTCTTCTCTCTTCCTTCTTCTCATGAACCATCTTTGAATAGCTCCAAAGGTTGGAAATTTACACCCTTCTCCGGGAACCACCTTCTTCTTTGAGCTTCTTCTCTAAAGGAACGATCTTTGCTCTTCATGGACTAAGACGTCTCCCAATCCTTGAGCTTCTTCTTCGTCCTTCTTCTTCTTTCTTCTTGAAAGCTTCAAGCTTTCTTCTCTTCTTCATAAGAAAGCTTCGGGCTTTCCTCTTCTTTCTTCAATCTCGGATCTAGCTTTCTCCGAGCAATAGATCCGAGTCTTCAACAACACAAGCAGCGGAAACAACACATAATATTTGTTAGGTTAAGCGCATAAGGAAGATTGACACATCCTTATAACGATTCAACCTAACACTTTAAGAACCAGATTCTCCAAATCATAATCCCAAGAGCAAGTGCTCTGATACCATGTAAGATTTAGGGTTCATAACATGTTCATAAACACAAGATCCAACCTTTACAATGGTTGAATCATAAGAACAGCTCAAATGAGCAAAGAGATTAAGAAAAAGTTTCGGACAGACTCAAGAGAGATTAGAACAGATTAAGAAAGAGTTTTAGAAGAGATTTGAGAGAGATTAAGAGAGATTAGGAGAGATTAAGAAGAGATTAACATGAATGGGTTCATTCCTAAATGGAAATCACCCTAAATGCATAAACTCCTAAAGACTACATTTTAGAGAAAAGAAAAATGAACTTGAATCTGATTTCTTATTAATGAACAAGTTAAAGATTACAAATGAAGTATTACAAACATATATATAGAAGAGAAATCAGAACGTTGGAAGTGGTCCTAAAAGCAAAAGGTAAAGCAAAGATGACAACATAAAGCACATTTGCTTTATGGGAAGATAAGGTTGCTTTTGGGACCACTCTAATTCAAATGATCATATTCAAAGTTGTATGGGGGACCACTTGGAGACACATGATCCGCGTCCTTCTTCGATCCGCGGATCGTCCCGCGCCTCGGGAGATTACGTACCGCGGGTCAGGTGTGAACCTTCCACATCTCGAGCATCCAAGTCTCCCGTCGTCCCGCGTTCCTTCGTCTCGCGGGTAACTCTTCTGTCCCACGTACCGAACTGATTCGTCCCACGTCTTGTTTCATATACCGCGGATCAAGTTACCAATGTTACCCGAATAGAATTCTCCTTCGGTAACTCTTTTATTCACCTTAGTAACTTAAGGAAAGATTAATCCTTAAGTACTCTCCTTGATTAACAGATTTGAGAGAGATTAAGAAATATTAGGAGAGATTAAACATAAATGGGTTTGATTCAAATGAATCTCACCCTAAAGAAATTTTTCTCCTAATCTCTACATTGAATAATAATATGATTTTGGATAAAGGAAAGAGAGAGAGATGAATCAGATTTCTTATTCAATAATTAGATTGATTACAAAGGAAAGAATACATATTTATAAAGATAAAGTAACAATTGGATCAGATCATAATATGACCGTTGGTCACACTCTCAAATCTGTCCATAAAGCAATTCTTGGACTATAGCATAAAGGAGATCTTGTGGTCCTCACTCATCCAATGGTCTGATTTAAATTGGGACCACTTTGACTGATCCAACGGTCTGATTTGAACTCAATCCGGGACCACTTGAGTAAGGCACGCCATGTACTGATCCGTACCTTCGCCTCGATGCCTAAGTACCGCGGGTCGAGAATCCATCCGTCCCGCGCCTCAAGAACACGGACCGCGGGTCTTCTCATGCGGCTTCAACTTCTCTTCATGCGGTCTAGCTTCTCCACGTTATGACCGCTTTAGACCGCCACTAGACCGCTACTGGATCCGCGTCCTCATCTCTGACCGTCCGCGTATCCAAGCGTCCGAGTCACGTCTCGGTCTTTCTCTATTATTCGTAACTTAAGGTTAGATGAACCCTTAAGTACTCTCCTTGATTTAATACTCCCCCTCAAGTCCATACGCAACAATATGAAGGATGAACTTGGAGATACAAGGAGAGACCTCATTAAAAACCTTAGTGGGAAAACCCTTTGGGATAAAACCACACTAAGGAAAAAGAGTATCAATCCAAGATCTAGGGAAATTTGAATCAAGGTCTTGATCTTTGAGCTTCACCTTGGCTCCTCTTTGTTCCGCCTCGGTCTTGCTCCTTTCCTTGATGCTTCCTCTCTAATACTCCCCCTCACTCTTAGCCGTCGTGAAGATTTGTGAACAAAGGCTAAGAGTGGAGTTCGGCCTCGTCTTTGGCCTCTTGAACCACTCGGCCTTGATGCTCCTTCCAAGACTCATGGCCAACTTCAATCTGCTCCCCCTTAAACCTTAGACAAGATTCAAACAAGAAAAAGCTTAAAGTATACACCATTGAATCATATCATAAGCTAGCAATCAATGAACCAAATGATCTATAATTGAAAGATTTAAAAGGAGTAAGAGTTTAGAGAGTAGCCTTTTGATTTGATGGTGTGGTTGATCCTTTGATCTTCACTTTCTTTCCACACCTCATTAAGCATTTGGATCTTCATGATCCTTTTGGTGGAGCTTCGGGTTCCTTGAGCTATACGCCTTCAACCTCGTGAGTCCTCCTCCATTCACGCAAAGCACTAGTGTGACTTGGACCGCCTTTCACTTCTTCTCATCACACCCTTTGAACCATTCAACCCTAAGCTTTAATCTTCTTCTCACAGTTTCCTCTTGCTCCTTTCGGTTACCACCACCAAGCATCATTTCTTCTCTTTCGTCGCTTCTTGAATTTCAAGCCTATGTAACATTCCTTAATGCCAAGCCTAATACCTTCCGAAGCATCTCAATCTCTTTTAGCTCCCGGAAAGCCTCAAAACTTGGCTTGATCAACCCTTCTTCACCATTCACGGCTCCTTTGGCTATTTTGGAATGACTTCAAGATTGACCTTCAAAGGCTAGTTACATCTTCTTGGGTAGCTTGAGTGTGCACCGGTTCCATAGCTCAATCAAACAAGAACCGCTATAAAAACATACCAAAGACACAATACCAAGCAATCCAACCATTCCCATCAATGTTTCCCATCCAATCAATGTTATCAACACCAATCTTTTCACAATGATTTCCACAACAATAATGGACCTTAAGTGCTCAATCATAATCAACCCGAGAGAATTAGGATCGAGAGTAACTATGCTTCACACTTAAGACGAGTTTCGATCAAGAGAGCATTACTTGGACCGATAGGATTCTCACACAAGAGTTCATCACACAAACCGAGAGTAACTAAGAGCTTTTAAGGGATTTGGGTGAGTGTTTGATTAGTGTTTAGGCTAGGTTCCAAACTGTTTGAGAATAGAGAACTAGAGAATATAGAGAATATAGAGATTTGTAGAGATTTTAGAGAATATAAGAGATTATAAAGATTTTGAAGAATAAGAAAGGGGTAGATTAAGAAATATTCTCTATTCTCATGAATGTGTTTCCTCTTAGGCTAGATCATGGATTCATTTAATGTCAATCCACCAAGAGAGTATAGATAGGAAATTACCCAAATAAGCAATCCATGGCTTGACTCCCATCGGGCCCAATGTTCACCTTACCAAGAACCTCCATTTGAGAATCTCCACTTTCATTCTACTCCTCCTCTCTAGCAAACCGACCGATCCTTCCTTCATCTAACCGCACCAACATAGGCTTCATGAGAGTAAACCATCCTTGAGCTTCATGGGAAAGGAAAGCTCCAATCTTTAATGGTTTTCTTCCTTTGACTCCCATTTGCTTCACACTAGTGACCAAGCTCCACACTTGGGTTTTCTTCAAGAGTTTCACAAGCAAGCTTCTCCTAGCTTACTTGGACCAAGATCCGGCCTTCTCTTATACCGGACCCAACGCTTTTGAGCTCCTTAGGTGGCAATCCCATCACCTTCTTCTTTGAGCTTCTTCTTCAATGAAACGTGACTTGCTCATCGGATTGGGTCGACTTCCAAGCCGTGAGTTTCTTCACCGTTCTCTTCTTGTTCATGAAAGCTTCGGACTTTCACATCTTCTTCAATGGAAACCTTTGAGCTTTCTTCTTCTTTTTCTTCCATGGGAAAGCTTTGAGCTTTCTTCTTCTCCCATGGGAAAGCTTTGAGCTTCCTTCCTCTTTTCTTCATGGAAGCATCGGGCTTTCCTCTTCTTTCTTCAATCTCGGATCTAGCTTACTCCGAGCAATAGATCCGAGTCTTCAACAACACAAGCAGCGGAAACAACACATAATATTGGTTAGGTTAAGCGCATAAGGAAGATTGACACAACCTTATAACGATTCAACCTAACCCTTACTAACCCAAGAGCTTATGCTCTGATACCATGTTAGATTTAGGGTTCTTAACATGTTCATAAACAAAGATCCAACCTTTAGAGAGATTGAATCCAAAGAAAAGCTCAAATGAGCAAAGAGAGATTAAGAACAGATTTAGAAAAAGATTTGAGAGAGATTAAGAAATATTAGGAGAGATTAAACATAAATGGGTTTGATTCAAATGAATCTCACCCTAAAGAAAATTTTCTCCTAATCTCTACATTGAATAATAATCTGATTTTGGATAAAGGAAAGAGAGAGAGATGAATCAGATTTCTTATTCAATAATTAGATTGATTACAAAGGAAAGAATACATATTAATAAAGATAAAGTAACAATTGGATCAAATCATAATATTGTTAATCAAGGAGAGTACTTAAGAGTGATAAACATCTCTTAAGTTACTAGAGTGTGTCTGAGACTTGGTAAATGATGGTCTAGTGCGGTCATGCCTTGGAAAAGCTAGGCCGCACCAAAGAGAGTCGAGGACGCACCAAAGAGAGTCTAGGCCGCATCAAAGAAAAGCTAGACCGCATCAATGGAGTAACGGTCTAGGGCGGTCTTGTGGCGGTCTAGTGAAATCATGACTTGGTTAAGCTAGGCCGCATGAGAAGACTCGCGGAACGGTACGCGGGAAAGACTTGACCCGCGGGAAGGATGATCGAGGCGCGGGACGGATGGATGCTCGACCCGCGGTACTACGGCATCGAGGCAAACATGCGGATCAGTTCAGCCCCGAAGACGCGCGTTCCTTCGTGGTCCCGAAAGCATTTGAATATTGGGAAAGAGGGGACCACGTGGTTCTGATTTGAATAAGAGAGGATAAGGTTACTTTAAGCTAGAAAACAAACTTTGCTTTATAACCTTATCTCTTCATAAAGCACATTTGCTTTATGCTTTATTTCCAACGTTCATATTATTTAGATCTGATCCAAATGTTGCTTTTACTCTATAAATATGTTATCTCTTTCATTTGTAATCTTTAAGCAAGTATAATAAATTCATATCTAAAGCTTGCTTCATTCTGATTTTGCTCTTCATGTTTATATCTCTCAAATCAGTCTTAACAATGTAGTTCTTGAGTGTTTATTAGTTCTTTATATACAAATCTCTTCTTAAACACTCTTAAACACTCTTTCTACAATAATCTGTTCTTGTGATGATTCAACCATTGTAAAGGTTGGATCTTTTGTTTATGAACACCTTATGAACCCAAAATCTAACATGGTATCAGAGCAAGAGCTCTTGGGATTCTTAAAAGTGTTAGGTTGAATCGTTATAAGGATGTGTCAATCTTCCTTATGCGCTTAACCTAACCAATATTATGTGTTGTTTCCGCTGTGCTTGTATGGAAGAGATGGATCTCTTCTTTGGTTGTGTTGATGAAGACTCGGATCTATTGCTCGGAGAAATCTAGATCCGGGATTGAAGAAAGAAGATGGAGGAAGCTTGAAGCTGTCCATTGAAGATTGAAGATGTGAAAGCCCGATGCTTTCATGAAGAAATGAGGAAGAAAGCTCAAGGCTTTCCCATGGAAGAAGAAGAAGAAGAAAGCTCAAAGCTTTCCATTGAAGAAGACGTGAAAGCCCGAAGCTTTCATGAACAAGAAGAGAACGGTGAAGAAACTCACGGCTTGAAAGTCGACCCAATCCGATGAGCAAGTCCCGTTCCATTGAAGAAGAAGCTCAAAGAAGAAGGTGATGGGATTGCCACCTAAGGAGCTCAAAAGCATTGAGTCCGGTATAAGAGAATGCCGGATCTTGGTCCAAGTAAGCTAGGAGAAGCTTGCTTGTGAAACTCTTGAAGAAAACCCAAGTGTGGAGCTTGGTCATTAGTGTGAAGCAAATGGGATTCAAGGGAAGAAAACCATTAAAGATTGGAGCTTTCCTTTCCCATGAAGCTCAAGGATGGTTTACTCTCAAGAAGCCATTGATGGTGAGGTTAGATGAAGGAAGGATTGATTGGTTTGCTAGAGAAGGGGAATAGAATGCAAGTGGAGATTGTCAAATGGAGACCATTGGAGAGGAGAAGCATTCGGCCAAATGTCATTCAAACCAATGGAAGCTTGATTTGGGTTATTTCCTATCCTTACTCTCTTGGTGAATTGATATAAGATGAATCCATGATCTATCCAAAGAGAAACCATTCATGAGAATAGAGAACATTTCTTAATCTACCCCTTTCTTATTCTTCAAAATCTTTTTATTCTCTTATATTCTCTATAATCTTTACAAATCTCTATAATATCTATACTCTTTAGTTCTATATTCTCAAACAGTTTGGAACCTAGCCTAAACACCATTTAAACACTCGCCCAAATCCCTTAAAAGCTCTTGGTTACTCTTGGTTTATGTTGAGAACTCTTGTGTGAATATCCTATCGGTCCAAGTAATGCTCTCTTGATCGAAACTCGCCTTAAGTGTGAAGCATGGTTACTCTCGATCATTATTCTCTCGGGTTGATTATGAATGAGCACTTAAGGTCCATTCTTGTGATGAAAACATTGTGAAAAGATTGGTGTTGATAACATTGATTGGATGGGAAACATTGATGGGAATGGTTGGATTGCTTGGTGTTGTGTTTTTGGTATGTTTTTGTAGCGGTTCTTGTTTGATTGAGCTATGGAACCGATGGACACTCAAGCTACCCAAGAAGATGTAACTAGCCTTTGAAGGTCAATCTTGAAGTCATTCCAAAAGAGCCAAAGTAGCCGTGAATGGTGAAGAAGGGTTGATCAAGCCAATGTTTTGACGTTGTTGCGGAAGCTCAAAGAGATTGAGATGCTTCGGATGGTGATTAGGCTTGGCGTTGAGGAAGGTTACATAGGCTTGGAATCCAAGAAGCGATGAAAGAGAAGAAATGGCGCTTTGTTGTGGTAATCGAAAGGAGCAAGAGGAAACCGTGAGAAGAAGATTGGAGCTTAGGGTGGAATGACTCAAAGGGTATGATGAGAGAAGTGAAAGGCGGTCCAAGTCACACTAGTGTTTTGCGTGAATGGAGGAGGACTCATGAGGTTGAAGGCGTATAGCTCAAGGAACCCGAAGCTCCACCCGACCAAAGGGAAAAGAACCGTGGGATGCAAGAAGCATTTAAAATCACGATGAATCCAAAAGTCCTTTGGCGTTTTGGTGTGAATGGAGGAGGACTCACAAGGTTGTATGGCATGAAGCACAAGGAACCGAAAAGCTCCACCACTTGGATCAAGAAGAAGATGGTCCGAGTCGTTTTAGATTTGTGTGGAAAGCAAGTGAAGATCAAAGGATCAACCACACCACCGAAATGAAAAGGCTACTCTCTAAACTCTTAATCTTTTAAATATGTTCAATTATAATTGTTTGGTTCTTTGATTGCTTGCTTGGTTCATTGGTGTATACTTTAAGCTTTCTATTGTTTGAATTATGTTAAGGTTCAAGGAGAAGAAGAATGGAGTAAGCCAATGATCGTGAGACGAAGAGGAAGCATCAAGACCGGCGATTTTCAACCTTAGTCTTTGTGTTCACGACGACTAAGGTTGAGGGGGAGTATTAGAGAGGAAGCATGAAGAAGAAGAGCAAGGCCGAGGCAAGAGAAGAGAAGCCGAGGACCGAAGCTCAAGAAGAACAAGACCTTGATTGAATTTCCCTAAAGATCATTGAGTTGGTACTCTTTTTCCTTAGTAGAGTTTTATCCCAATGGGTTTTATCTACTAAGGTTTTAATGAGGCCTCTCCTTGTTCTCCAAGTTCATCCTTCACATTGTTGCGTATGAACTTGAGGGGGAGTGTTAATCAAGGAGAGTACTTAAGAGTGATAAACATCTCTTAAGTTACTAGAGTGTGTCCGAGACTTGGTAAATGATGGTCTAGTGCGGTCATGCCTTGGAAAAGCTAGGCCGCACCAAAGAGAGTCGAGGACGCACCAAAGAGAGTCTAGGCCGCATCAAAGAAAAGCTAGACCGCATCAATGGAGTAACGGTCTAGGGCGGTCTTGTGGCGGTCTAGTGAAATCATGACTTGGTTAAGCTAGGCCGCATGAGAAGACTCGCGGAACGGTACGCGGGAAAGACTTGACCCGCGGGAAGGATGATCGAGGCGCGGGACGGATGGATGCTCGACCCGCGGTACTACGGCATCGAGGCAAACATGCGGATCAGTTCAGCCCCGAAGATGCGCGTTCCTTCGTGGTCCCGAAAGCATTTGAATATTGGGAAAGAGGGGACCACGTGGTTCTGATTTGAATAAGAGAGGATAAGGTTACTTTAAGCTAGAAAACAAACTTTGCTTTATAACCTTATCTCTTCATAAAGCACATTTGCTTTATGCTTTATTTCCAACGTTCATATTATTTAGATCTGATCCAAATGTTGCTTTTACTCTATAAATATGTTATCTCTTTCATTTGTAATCTTTAAGCAAGTATAATAAATTCATATCTAAAGCTTGCTTCATTCTGATTTTGCTCTTCATCTTTATATCTCTCAAATCAGTCTTAACAATGTAGTTCTTGAGTGTTTATTAGTTCTTTATATACAAATCTCTTCTTAAACACTCTTAAACACTCTTTCTACAATAATCTGTTCTTGTGATGATTCAACCATTGTAAAGGTTGGATCTTTTGTTTATGAACATCTTATGAACCCAAAATCTAACAAATATGACCGTTGGTCACACTCTCAAATCTGTCCATAAAGCAATTCTTGGACTATAGCATAAAGGAGATCTTGTGGTCCTCACTCATCTAATGGTCTGATTTAAATTGGGACCATTTTGACTGATCCAACGGTCTGATTTGAACTCAATCCGGGACCACTTGAGTAAGGCACGCCATGTACTGATCCGCACCTTCGCCTCGATGCCTAAGTACCGCGGGTCGAGAATCCATCCGTCCCGCGCCTCAAGAACACGGACCGCGGGTCTTCTCATGCGGCTTCAACTTCTCTTCATGCGGTCTAGCTTCTCCACGTTATGACCGCTTTAGACCGCCACTAGACCGCTACTGGATCCGCGTCCTCATCTGTGACCGTCCGCGTATCCAAGCGTCCGAGTCAAGTCTCGGTCTTTCTCTATTATTAGTAACTTAAGGTTAGATGAACCCTTAAGTACTCTCCTTGATTTAATATCTAGCTGGTCCACCAATGCCACCAACTAATAGTGCAGAGAGACATCAAGAAGCTCCAGTTGTTGATGAGGGTGGTGAAACAAGATCAGATGATAGTAGCACCAAAAGTGAAGGTGAAGCTGGTAGTCAAGATCATTCAAGAGCTTCTTCAGAAGAAGTGGATTCACCAATGGACAGTGAAGAAGGGGAATCTCACTTAGATGATGTTGTTTCATATTCTCTAGAAGATGTGGTGGCTGAAGAAGTTGAAGAGAAAGAAACAGGAGAGACTGAGGTTGTTCAGCCTCTAAGAAGAAGTGAGAGGTTGAAGTCTGGGCCTGAGAACTCGAAGAACACAAGAGTTTACTACAACAATGAGGCTGTTGCTTATCCTATACAAGCAGTGTGTTCTCTTGCCTTCTTGCCATCTGATTATCAAGCCTTTCTGGCCAAGGTTGAGCAGAACCAGATTCCTAGAAGTTATGAGGAGGCAAAGGATAAAAAGGAGTGGGTTGATGCTATTAGTGATGAAAGAAGTGCTATGGAGCGCAATCATACATGGGATGTGGAGGTGCTCCCAGAAGGAAAGAGAGCGGTGAGTTCTAGATGGGTATTCACTATCAAGTACAAGAGTGATGGGGAGATAGAGAGGTACAAAGCTAGCCTAGTAGCAAGAGGATTTACTCAAACTTATGGTGAGGATTTCACTGATACGTTTGCTCCAGTAGCTAAACTTCATACAGTGAGAGTGGTCCTCTCATTAGCTACAAATCTCTCGTGGGATCTATGGCAAATGGATGTGAAGAATGCGTTTCTTCAAGGGGAACTCAAAGAAGAGGTATATATGATTCCTCCACCTGGTCTTGATGATATTGTTGAATCTGGAAAGGTTCTAAGGCTGAGAAAAGCAATATATGGTCTGAAACAGTCGCCAAGGGCTTGGTATCACAAGTTGAGTTCTACTCTCATACAGTATGGGTTTAAGAAATCTCACTCTGATCATACTTTGTTTACTCTGCGAAGCTCTAGAGGGATTGTTGTGGTACTAGTCTATGTGGATGATATTATCATTTCAGGTGATGACAAGGAAGGTATTCAAAACACCAAAGCCTTTCTTAAATCTGCCTTTGAGATTAAGGATCTTGGAGAGATGAAATACTTCCTAGGGATTGAAGTTTGTAGATTACCAGAGGGCCTCTTCTTATCTCAAAGAAAGTATACTCTTGATCTTTTGAGAGAAACTGGTAAGCTTGGAGCGAAACCAGCTAAGACTCCACTTGAAGATGGCTACAAGGTTAACCGAAAGGGGGAGAAAGCTGATGAGAGTTTCAAGGATGTTGGTTTGTATAGAAGAACTGTCGGGAGGCTGATGTATCTCACCCTTACAAGACCAGATCTCTGTTTTGCCTTGAATCAAGTGTGTCAACATATGCAGGCTCCAACAGTGTATCATTGGAGTATGGTGGAGCGAATTTTGAGATATCTTAAAGGGACACCTGGTCAAGGTATTTGGATGGGAAAGAATGATAATACAGAGATTGTAGGTTACTGTGATGCTGATTGGGCTGGTGATAGAACAGATAGAAAGTCTACCACTGGTTATTGCACTTTCATTGGAGGGAATTTGGTTACTTGGAAGACAAAGAAGCAGAAAGTGGTCTCGTGTTCAAGTGCAGAAGCGGAGTATAGAGCTATGAGGAAGCTTACGAATGAACTGACTTGGCTCAAAGCTCTTCTCAAAGACCTTGGGATTGAACAATTTGGCCCGATTACTATGCATTGTGATAATCAGTCAGCTATACATATTGCCAACAATTCTGTGTTTCATGAGAGGACCAAACATGTGGAGATCGATTGTCACAAGGTTCGTGAAAAGATTGAAGATGGTACTATATGTTAAACAAGGAGAACACAAAGGTGTTCAAGAGAAGATCCCAAAGTGCCCAAGACTTAGCCATATTCGGGTCACTTTGGGTAAGGAAGGTCAAGAAGCGTTCAAGGCTTGGAAAATGGTGTTCTAGGCCATTCAAGTGAAGAAGGAGTGAGGCCGCATGAGGAACGAAGAAGGTCGCACGAGAAAATGGCAAAAACGGTGAAAAATGGAAGTTGGGAAATTTGGTCCCGACCATGTACCGCGGGTCGGACCTGGCATCGATGCCACTCGACCCGCGGATCGAAGAGGCGTCGAGGAACCACGTACCGATGCTCGAACACGCGGATCAGATCAGTTTCTAGGATCCGCGTGTTTATCCGAATACCCGACCACGGTAAACGGATAAACACGCGGGTCGTGTACTGATCCGCGTCCCTTCGCGTGTTGGCATCGAGTGATCCGCGTCCTGCGACTCGATGCCACTCGTCCTGATCCTCGACCCGCGTCCGAAGCTCCTGCGTCCCGATGCCGCGTGATCCTTCTCGTCCCGCGGGTCACTTTCACTCGACGCCAGCACGTACGGATCAGTCCGTTGGAGACTGTTGACCAGATTCAAATCTGGTCAACATTTTACTTTTTCTCCTTTATTTTGAATCTGATTTTTCCTCTATAAATATGAGTTATTAGACTCATTTGTAATCTATCCAAGTATCATTTTATCAATAAAAGAAGAGAAAATCTTTAGTTCTTTATTTATTTCTTTTCTTTCTTTACTTAAGCTTTTCTTAGTATTTTCAATGTAGATTAAGGATAGACATTGCCTTTAGGGTGATATCCATTTGGATTGAACCCATATTATTTGGTCTATGATTCCTTAATCTTTCTTATTCAAACTCCAAATCTCTCCACACAAGTAATACTCGGTTTTGTTAAACCGGTTTGTGTGGATTCTTTCTTTAACACCTTTAGGTGTTTGTTGATCATAAGATGAGCTTAGACTCATCAAATTCCAACATGGTATCAGAGCATAAGCTCTTGGGTTGGAGATTTGGAGATTCGGTTTTGATTTTCAAAAGTTCTAAAATTTTGATTTCTTTGGTGAGTTGGGTTGAATCGGTATGAGAAAGCTTCAATCTTTCTCATGCGCTTAACCCAACACAAATTCGAATTAGTTTATCCGCTGCAAATGATTTAAAATGATTTGGAAAAATTTTGTTTTAAAGGTTAAAGTTTGTGTTCTTTAAACCGGATTTTGTTTAATTTTCGAAAAATTGATTTGAAAATTCTTGGTGTAAGAGTTTTGTTTAAAAGGGTTTGAAAATGTTGATTTAAAATGAATTTGAAAAGTTTGATTTCAAATGTTGAAGAATTTCGATTTCAAAGTTTTAAAGTCTTGATTTTCTTAAAACCGGGTTTTGTTGATTTTAAAAGAAATGTTTGAAAAATCTTTGTTTTATTTGAAACCGGATTTTGTGAAGAAATTCTAGTAAATTTGAAATGTTTGTTTTGAAAAGTTTGAAATTTGTTACCAAAAGGTTTTGTTTTATTCGGAATTTTAAAGAAAATGGTTTTGAAAATCTTGGTTTAAAATTCTTGGTGAGCCTTTGTTGCTCTTGTTAAATCTTTGTCCAAGTAAGCTAATAAGAGATTGAGATTGCTTACTTGAGAGTTTCTTGAAGTGAACCGATGGAAAATGCCGGTATCACGTTTTAATCTTTGGTTACTAAATCTCTCATTCTCTCGGTTACATATTCTCTAAATCTCTCGGTTACTTATTCTCTCATTCTCTTGATTACTCAATCTTTGGTTACTAATTATGATGTTGTTTTGAAGGAAGAGATCCATGGGATGCCTTTGTGCATTTAAAATCATGATGAATCCAATCCTAAATTGATGGCGAGAACCGTGGGATGCCAATGGAGCATTTAAAATCACGATGGATCCAAGCCAAAGTTTATTCATCAAAAGGTTGATGATTTAGTGGTTCAAGAGGAAACCACTCAAGAAGTTACAAAATTCTTCAAGGAGCTAAGAGGCTCCAAAAGTGTTCATACTTCCAATCCGAATTGGAAGAAGAGGGAGTGTCTAAATTTTTCCCTCCATTTTATTTGAAATTTGAATTTGAAATCCGGTTAGAATGTTAAACCGGTTGATTAAAAGAAAGTTTAAATTCTTGAAAAATGATATGCTTGCAAATTTGAAAACCTTAAACGAATTGAAGATTAAAAGTTTAAAATCATGATGAAATTTGAATGTTTTTATGATTTTAAACTTAATTATTTGAATGTGGCTAACCCAATTCGTTTATTGCGTAAATGCAAGGTGAAATTCAAGAAGAAATGTTAAGAAGGTATCGGATTGGTGAAGTTTGGTGTACGGGGGAGAAGATTAATCAAAGGAATCGAAATTCCATGTCTCCAAACCGTAACAATAAGGCTGTCTCAAAACAGTCCCGTGAAGAAGAGTAGAGAAAAAGGCTCTCGGATGTTTTTGGACGCTTTGTCTTGGGAAGGTGGAGAAACCTCTCATATACTTGGTTTCTCCTTCCATGTGGTGTAGATAAGGTCACGCTAAAGTCCATGGAGACGGTGTGAAAACGAAATCGAAACCACGTCCGACGCAAAATAACAAGGGAACATCAAGAGACGTCCAATCAATGCTCTCGGGAAATCATGGAGAAGCAATAAGACCAACAACTGATCCGAAACTTCAAGAAAAAGGGCCATTTCTAAACTCTCCATTTATGAATCAATCATTTGTTATTTAAAATCTATTGCTAGTATACATATATTTCTTAATTTATGGTTTTGAGTTATGGAAACATCTCTAATGTTTTTTTTTTTTTTGTTTAAACCTCCTGATCAAAGGTGCAAATGAAAGAAGAATAATGAGGAAACCATGAGGAGAAACCAAAGTTAAGAAGAAAAATCAAAAGGAGCAATAAGACCGAAGATTGATCCGAGACTCCAAAAGCAAAAGACGTTGCCAAGCTCCACTCTCAGCCTCTGTTTCACGGTGTTTCACGGCGGCTAAGCGTGCGGGGGAGTATTAAAGAAAGAAGCCCAAAGAAGAAGAGCAAGGCCGAAGCTATCACGGATAAGATGAAGGCCAAAGCTCAAAGAAGAAGAGCAAGACCGAGGCGGAACAAAGAGGAGCCGAGGTGAAGCTCAAAACCTTGGTTTAAAACCCTTAAGACCTTGGAGTAGATACTCTTTTTCCTTAGTGTGGTTTTGTCCCAAAGGGTTTTCCCACTAAGGTTTTAATGAGGTCTCTCCTTGTGTCTCCAAGTTAATACTTCGTGTTACTGCGTATTAACTTGCGAGGGAGTGTTAAACAAGGAGAACACAAAGGTGTTCAAGAGAAGATCCCAAAGTGCCCAAGACTTAGCCATATTCGGGTCACTTTGGGTAAGGAAGGTCAAGAAGCGTTCAAGGCTTGGAAAATGGTGTTCTAGGCCATTCAAGTGAAGAAGGAGTGAGGCCGCATGAGGAACGAAGAAGGTCGCACGAGAAAATGGCAAAAACGGTGAAAAATGGAAGTTGGGAAATTTGGTCCCGACCATGTACCGCGGGTCGGACCTGGCATCGATGCCACTCGACCCGCGGATCGAAGAGGCGTCGAGGAACCACGTACCGATGCTCGAACACGCAGATCAGATCAGTTTCTAGGATCCGCGTGTTTATCCGAATACCCGACCCGGGTAAACGGATAAACACGCGGGTCGTGTACTGATCCGCGTCCCTTCGCGTGTTGGCATCGAGTGATCCGCGTCCTGCGACTCGATGCCACTCGTCCTGATCCTCGACCCGCGTCCGAAGCTCCTGCGTCCCGATGCCGCGTGATCCTTCTCGTCCCGCGGGTCACTTTCACTCGATGCCAGCACGTACGGATCAGTCCGTTGGAGACTGTTGACCAGATTCAAATCTGGTCAACATTTTACTTTTTCTCCTTTATTTTGAATCTGATTTTTCCTCTATAAATATGAGTTATTAGACTCATTTGTAATCTATCCAAGTATCATTTTATCAATAAAAGAAGAGAAAATCTTTAGTTCTTTATTTATTTCTTTTCTTTCTTTACTTAAGCTTTTCTTAGTATTTTCAATGTAGATTAAGGATAGACATTGCCTTTAGGGTGATATCCATTTGGATTGAACCCATATTATTTGGTCTATGATTCCTTAATCTTTCTTATTCAAACTCCAAATCTCTCCACACAAGTAATACTCGGTTTTGTTAAACCGGTTTGTGTGGATTCTTTCTTTAACACCTTTAGGTGTTTGTTGATCATAAGATGAGCTTAGACTCATCAAATTCCAACACTATATTACCTTGCTACACAAGAAGTGAGGATCAGTTGGCAGATATCTTCACCAAGGCGGCAACTCTCAAGGTTTGCAACTCTATCTATGGCAGACTTGGTCTCGTGGATCTTACTCGGCCTAACTCATTAACATCATACTCTTTTTCCTTGACATAGTTTTCTCCCAAGTGGTTTTTCTATGTTAAGGTTTTAATGAGGTGATGCTTCATGAGTTTCCAAACTTAGCCATCTGATCTGTTGGCTAAGTTTGAGGGGGAGTATTGATTCTTATTGATTCTTATTGATTCTTAGTGTTTCTTATTGGGTATGGATTATTTGTAATCTTTAGTTGTAAGCCCAAGTAATTTGGTTTAATAAGCCCAAGTCATTTGTAATCTGTATTTAAAACTCTTTGTAATCTTTTATTGAAATGTAATGAAAATATCTTCATCTTCTCCATCTCTCTAGAAACTTCTCCATTCTCTCTTGATCTCACGTTCTGATTGTGTTTGTTCTTGATCAAGATCAATCTTTATCTTCAGAATCTTACATATTCAACAACACAAAAGGGATACAAATGCTATGATCCGAGTTCAAGGAAAACATTTGTGTCTCGGTGTCGGAATAAAGAATAAAATTCTCTAAACTCTCTAAGAACCCACGGCAAACCAAGAGAGAAAGGAGTAGAGAGTTTTGTTTTGTTTTCTAACTTTCTTCTTAATAAATAAATTCATGAGTTTACAACATATATATGTACTTTTCAATCATAAAATATCTAGATATTTAGGTTACTTCAAGAGAAGAAAACCTCAAAATATCTACATCATCCACTTATGTTTAACTTAGCTCTTAAGTTAATCCTTGTCACTTGAGAAGACCTAAAAGACTTCCAACCATTGACTCAAACTTAGCTTAGGTCTTTGACTTTTATTCTCCAAGTTTGAGACACACAATCCATTTGGTGGAGTGCACTTGACCGAGTGCTCCACATTGCCTGCTCCTTTGTTCAGTAGACTGCTCCTGATTACATCACTAGGCTCAACACTCCCCCTTAAGACCGGTTGGTGGAGATCCAATAAACCGATCTTGCTTTGAATGTAATCCCCTACTAGAGATGTTGTTGCCTTGGTGAAGATATCAGCTACTTGATCTTCACTTCTCACAAACCTTGTGTTGATAGTCCCATCTTGTATTTGTAGAATTTAGAGTATATTTGAAGATAGAAAAGAGGAAAACATCAACTTAGAAAGGAAAAAACGTGGACTGATGTTTATGAATGTTTATCACCTCTTTCTTATTACTTTTCTATGCATACAAGACTGAGTTTATATAGAATTTACAATGGGAAGAAAGGGAAAAAATATCTAGGAGGAGAAATGATGTTCTGTCAGATTTGGTGGAACAGTTGAACTGTTCATGTATGCATCTTCTCCTACTCTAGCTGTCCCATGCTCCTACTTGCTTCCTCTTTTCAACTTGGTTAGCTTCTAGTTCATTTCCAACAGCTTCCCTTTCTTCTTTTCCTTTTGTAACTAACTGATCTTCTAGTTGCAACTCAGCCATTCCTTGATCAGTCCCATGTGAATTTCTATTAGTTTCAACACTCCCCCTCAAGAGTGGCTGGTGGAGATTCTTTAAGCCAATCTTGCCATGTATATATTCACACACACTTGATGTGGTTGCCTTGGTGAACACATCGGCTACTTGATCCTCACTCTTGATGAACATTGGACTGATTACTCCATCTTGAATTTTTCCTCGGACAAAGTGGCAATCTATCTCGATGTGCTTAGTCCTCTCATGGAACACCGGATTGGATGCTATGTGTATTGCAGCTTGATTATCACAATGAAGAATAATTGGCTTGGTTGCTTCTACTCCCAGATCCTTAAGTAGAGCCCTTAGCCAAATTAATTCTTTTGTGACATCCCTCATTGCCCTATATTCTGCCTCAGCACTAGACAATGATATCACCTTTTGTTTCTTGCTTCTCCAAGTAACAAGGTTTCCACCTACAAATGTGCAATACCCGGTTGTGGATTTTCTATCCAACTTATCACCAGCCCAATCCGCATCACAATACCCTCGTAATTCGGTGCTCGCATTGCATCCCATCCAAATCCCTTTCCCTGGGCTTCCCTTGAGATATCTTAGAATTCGTTCAACCATTCTCCAATGGTTTGTTGTTGGAGCTTGCATATATTGACTCACTCTATTTACAGCAAAACAAATATCAGGTCGAGTTATAGTGAGATAGATGAGTTTACCCACAAGCCTTTGATATTGTTTGATGTCTGACCAAGCCTCCCCTTCACCCTGATCTTGATACCCCTCCTCAATTGGTGTTTTGGCTGGCCGTGAGCCAAGTTTCCCAGTTTCTTGTAAGATATCCAAGGTATACTTCCTTTGTGAAATAAACATACCTTCCTTGGTTCTTGTCATTTCGATCCCTAAGAAGTACTTTAACGCTCCCAGGTCCTTGATGTCAAACTCAGCTTTTAAGAGAAGCTTGGTTTCTTCAACTCCTTTGACATCATTTCCCGTGATGATAATATCATCAACATATACTAGGACAGCCACTATGCCCTCTCTTCCCTTTTTAGTGAACAATGTGTGATCAGCTGCTGATCTCACAAATCCTGTTTCAAGAAGACAGCAACTCAATCTTTGGTACCATGCCCGAGGTGATTGCTTTAACCCATAGATTGCTTTTACAAGCTTACACACTTTGCTTGAACTTCCACAATAACCTTGAGGTGGTACCATGTATACCTCTTCATCCAGTTCTCCTTGTAAAAATGCATTCTTCACATCCATTTGCCACAATCCCCATGACAGATTGATAGCAATAGATAGAAGGACCCTCACAGAGTGTAACTTAGCCACGGGTGCAAAGGTCTCTGTGTAGTCTTCACCATAGACTTGTGTGTATCCTTTAGCTACTAATCGTGCCTTGTACCTTTCTATCTCACCCGTGTTGGAATTTGATGAGTCTAAGCTCATCTTATGAAGAACAAACACCTAAAAGTGTTAAAAAAAGAATCCACACAAACCGGTTTCATCAAAACCGAGTATTACATGTGTGGATAGATTTGGAGTTTGATAAGAAGAAATAAGGTAGATAAATAAAGGAGAGTTACATAAAAGATGGGGTTTGATTCATAAGAATCAAACCCATAACTTAGTTCCTTTAAGAATCTACATTTGAAAATACTAAAAGAAAACTTAAGTAAAATAAAGATAAATGAAGAACAAGAGTTTTCTCTCTTTTTATTAGAATACTTGGATGCATACAAATGAATCTTACAACTTGTATTTATAGAGGAAAAATCAGAATCAAAATTAAAGGTAAAAATAAAATGTTGACCAAATTTGAATTTGGTCAACTGTCCCAACGTTCGGATTGCAACGTTCGGATGTACGGACTGGCGTCGAGTGAAAGTGACCCGCGGGACGAGAAGGATCACGCGGCATCGGGACGCAGGAGCTTCGGACGCGGGTCGAGGATCAGGACGAGTGGCATCAAGTCGCAGGACGCGGATCATCGATGCCAACACGCGAAGGGACGCGGATCAGTACACGACCCGCGTGTTTATCCGTTAACCCGGGTCGGGTATTCGGATAAACACGCGGATCCTAGAAACTGATCTGATCCGCGTGTTCGAGCATCGGTACGTGGTTCCTCGACGCCTCTTCGATCCGCGGGTCGAGTGGCATCGATGCCAGGTCCGACCCGCGGTACATGGTCGGGACCAAATTTCCCAACTTCCATTTCTCACCGTTTTTGCCATTTTCTCGTGCGACCTTCTTCGTTCCTCATGCGGCCTCACTCCTTCTTCACTTGAATGGCCTAGAACACCATTTTCCAAGCCTTGAACGCTTCTTGACCTTCCTTACCCAAAGTGACCCGAATATGGCTAAGTCTTGGGCACTTTGGGATCTTCTCTTGAACACCTTTGTGTTCTCCTTGTTTAACACTCCCCCACAAGTTAATACGCAGTAGCACGAAGTATTAACTTGGAGACACAAGGAGAGACCTCATTAAAACCTTAGTGGGAAAACCCTTTGGGACAAAACCACACTAAGGAAAAAGAGTATCAATCCAAGATCTTAAGGGTTTTAAACCAAGGTTTTGAGCTTCACCTCGGCTCCTCTTTGTGCCGCCTCGGTCTTGCTCTTCTTCTTTGAGCTTCGGCCTCAACTTATCCGTGATAGCTTCGGCCTTGCTTCTTTTCTTGAGTGACCTTTCTAATACTCCCCCGCACTCTTAGCCACTGTGAATACTTGTGAACAAAGGCTAAGAGTGGAGTGACCAACTGTTTGACCGAATGTTTGATGCTCCATTCGGTTGATTTATGAGCTATCACCAAACAATCCGGTGTGGTGCCATTTGTAAAATATCCAAGCTTCTTCTTTTGCACCACTAACCCTCTGTACATCTTCAGTAATGGGTCTAGTTGTTGTCATAAATAGGGCTTGCCATTTGCCTTCACCAATTTGCCACTCGAGATCATTTTCCAAAGTCTGCCTGAACGCAGTCTGGACACCTTCTGGTATTTTGGCTCTTACGACTTCTGTAGAGCTCGGAATGATGCAAGATTTTCTCCCCCTGAAACTAGACAGGTTCCTCTAACTTTTTCATGTTGGGAGTTTTGCCTCGAAATGTCTCAATTTTTCACGCACGCCTCTTCAAGACAGATTTGCTGTTCTGGACCAGTCTTGAGACCTTGGCTCTGTAGCCTTCGTTGTTAATCGAATTGCTTCGGAATCACTTGGAGAATTTTCTCCACTCTTTTCTTGACCTCTCCATGGTCAGACTTCAATTTTCCCGAGCTTCTTTCTTGAGTTTAAAATTGTTGCAATGAACCGGGTGAACTCGGAATTTTTCACCACAGCTTGTCTTGAGGATTTGGAACGGCTCGTCGATTAGAGAGCTACAAGTTCGGATTTTCCCTTTCGGGCTCGTCGATTATGTAGTCAACAGTTCGGATTTTCCTTTCCATCTCCTCCATGCTCGTGGCCACCATGTTTGTACTAAGTTTTGACCATAGAGAATAAGGGGTCCGGTCATTACTAGCACAAACTTGGTTTCTTCTTTAGCTCAATTCCACTCTTGAAATTCCAAGTCTCTTCCCAACCTTCCTTAACGCCAAGCCCAATACCTCCGAAGCCTCTCAATCTCTTTTAGCTCTTCGGATAGCCTCAAAACTTGACTTGTTCAACCCTTCTTCACCATTCATGGCATCGCTCTTTGAATGGCTTCAAGATTGACCTTCAAAGGCTAGTTGCTTCTTCTTGGATTTCTTGAGTTTATTTCACCTTGCATAAACACAATAAACAAATTGGATCAATCATCCTCAAATATTAAGTTTAAAATCAATTCAATTTCATCAATGATTTTAAACTTTCTATCTTCAATTTGTTTATAGGTTCCATATTAGCAAGCATAACATTTTCAAGGATTAAACATTTTTAACCAACCGGTTTTAATCCTAACCGGATTCAAATTTAAAAATGAGAGGGAAAAGAATTTAGAAACTCCCTCTTCTTCCAATTTCGGATTGGAAGTATGAACATCATTGAAGCTTGTAGCTTCTTGAAGAATTTTGTAACATCTTGTGTGGTTTCCTTCGAACCACAAAATCATCAAACTTCTTGATGAATAAACTTGGGCCCGGATTCAACGTGATTTTAAATGCACAATGGCATCCCACGGTTCTCTCCCATAATCATCATTACGAGAGGCTCCACCATTTTTATGCGGGAATATCTAGAGGCTCCACCATCTTTTGGTGGGAATATCTAGAGGCTCCGTCATCTTCCTTTGGTGGGAATATCTTGTGACCTAGAATATTTAGTAACCAAGTATTAGTAACCAAGATTTAGTAACCGAGAGATTAAGTAACCGAGATTTAGTAACCAAGAGATTTTGATTATCAAAGTATTTGAGAATAAGTGACCGAGAGATTTTAAGTATCCGAGAGATTTTGAGAAACCAAAGATTTTAGTAACCAAAGTATGAGTAACCGAGAGTTTGAAAGAATAAGTAGCCGAGAGATTAGAGAGATTTAGTAACCAAATATTAAAACGTGATACCGGCATTTTCCATCGGTTCACTTCAAGAAACTCTCAAGTAAGCAATCTCAATCTCTTATTAGCTTACTTGGACAAAGATTTAACAAGAGCAACAAAGGCTCACCAAGAATTTTAAACCAAGATTTTCAAAACCGTTTTCTTTAAAATTCCGAATAAAACAAAACCTTTTGGTAACAAATTTCAAACTTTTCAAAACAAACATTTCAAATTTACTAGAATTTCTTCACAAAATCTGGTTTCAAATAAAACAAAGATTTTTCAAACATTTCTTTTAAAATCAACAAAACCCGGTTTTAAGAAAATCAAGACTTTAAAACTTTGAAATCGAAATTCTTCAACATTTGAAATCAAACTTTTCAAATTCATTTTAAATCAACATTTTCAAACCCTTTTAAACAAAACTCTTACACCAAGAATTTTCAAATCAATTTTTCCAAAATTAAACAAAATCCGGTTTAAAGAACACAAACTTTAAATTTTTGAAATCACAATTTCTCAAACATTTGAAATCAATTTGCAGCGGAATCTAACACGAATTTGTGTTGGGTTAAGCGCATGAGAGAGATTGATTACTTCCTCATACCGATTCAACCCAACTCACCAAAGAAATCAAAATTTTAGAACTTTTGAAAATCAAAACCGAATCTCCAAATCTCCACCCCAAGAGCTTATGCTCTGATACCATGTTGGAATTTGATGAGCCTAAGCTCATCTATGAAGAACAAACACCTAAAAGTGTTAAAGAAAGAATCCACACAAACCGGTTTCATCAAAACCGAGTATTACATGTGTGGATAGATTTGGAGTTTGATAAGAAGAAATAAGGTAGATAAATAAAGGAGAGTTACATAAAAGATGGGGTTTGATTCATAAGAATCAAACCCATAACTTAGTTCCTTTAAGAATCTACATTTGAAATACTAAAAGAAAACTTAAGTAAAATAAAGATAAATGAAGAACAAGAGTTTTCTCTCTTTTATTAGAATACTTGGATGCATACAAATGAATCTTACAACTTGTATTTATAGAGGAAAAATCAGAATCAAAATTAAAGGTAAAAATAAAATGTTGACCAAATTTGAATTTGGTCAACTGTCCCAACGTTCGGATTGCCAACGTTCGGATGTACGGACTGGCGTCGAGTGAAAGTGACCCGCGGGACGAGAAGGATCACGCGGCATCGGGACGCAGGAGCTTCGGACGCGGGTTGAGGATCAGGACGAGTGGCATCGAGTCGCAGGACGCGGATCATCGATGCCAACACGCGAAGGGACGCGGATCAGTACACGACCCGCGTGTTTATCCGTTAACCCGGGTCGGGTATTCGGATAAACACGCGGATCCTAGAAACTGATCTGATCCGCGTGTTCGAGCATCGGTACGTGGTTCCTCGACGCCTCTTCGATCCGCGGGTCGAGTGGCATCGATGCCAGGTCCGACCCGCGGTACATGGTCGGGACCAAATTTCCCAACTTCCATTTTTCACCGTTTTTGCCATTTTCTCGTGCGACCTTCTTCGTTCCTCATTCGGCCTCACTCCTTCTTCACTTGAATGGCCTAGAACACCATTTTCCAAGCCTTGAACGCTTCTTGACCTTCCTTACCCAAAGTGACCCGAATATGGCTAAGTCTTGGGCACTTTGGGATCTTCTCTTGAACACCTTTGTGTTCACCTTGTTTAACAACCCGTACTCTTATACTTGATGGTGTAGACCCATCTACATCCTACTGTCTTCTTTCCTTTTGGTAGTTCGGTCATGTACCAAGTACCATTTCTTTCCATGGATTCCAGCTCCTCATCCATTGCTCTCACCCAAATCACTTCTCTACATGCTTCTTCATATGAGTTAGGAACCTTAGCTTTATCAATATTGCTGAAATAGGCTTGATCTTCCACTGGTAGATATGCCATTGAGCAATAGGCTTCAATTGGGTAGTTAATAGGCTTTGGACCATTTTTCCATGATGTATTTGTTCCACTAAGTGATGGGAGTGTGCCGTACACCCAGAACACTCTCCCATCTCCGTAGACAATACACCATGATCAGAGGTTGTATGCTCCTGATGATCCATTGCCACATTGTTATAATATACCCTTGTATTCACCCAATTTTCTGGTGGATTCCTTTGCCTAGTACTTCTCCGCAAGACTGGTGCAGGAGGAGTTGTATTCTCTTGATTTCCACTTTCCTCATCTCCAGCTAATTCCTCATCCCCATTGCTGCTGCTCGGTTCATTGTTTTGAGAAGAAGCCTCACTCACATCATTAGACACCAAATTCTCAGTTCTTTGTTCTTCAGATTACCCATGGTGTGGTGTGTGATTTTCTCCATGTATTTCCTCTACTAGAGTTGGTATACTCCTTAAAACCACTTCTCCTTCCAAGCTTGAGTTTACCAGATCTCCAAGGCTTTCCCATTTCCTTTCATTAAAATACCCATCATGCTCATCAAACTTCACATCCCTTGATACATGCACACACCTTGTCTCAGGATGATAACACTTGTAACCTTTTTGTGTTGATGAGTATCCGAGGAACACACACTTCAAGCTTTTCGGTTCTAGCTTATCTCTCCTCGCCTCTGGTGTAAACATATAACACTTGCATCCAAATACCCTCAAATGATCAATACTTGGTTTGATCTTATTGAGTACCTCATATGGAGACTTGTTGTCCAATCCCTTTGTTGGCAACCGGTTGATGAGGTAACATGCTGTTATCACTACATCTCCCCAAAACCTCATTGGGACTCCTCTTTCAAACATGATTGTCCTTGCAACCTCCATCAAGTGCCTATTCTTCCTCTCTGAAACTCCATTTTGTTGTGGAGTATAGGCACATGAGGTCTGGTGAATTATCCCATGTTTGCTCACAAATTCTTTGAATTGTCCTCCCATGTACTCGCCCCCATTGTCACTCCTTAGCACCTTAATTCTAGCACCAAATTGAGTGAGTACATAGTTATAGAATCTAGAGAATGATTCAAGAACTTGACTCTTTGAACTCATTAATGTCACCCATGTGTATTTGGATTTCCCATCAATAAAAGACACAAAGTACTTATATTGATCTCTAGAGTTACATGGTGCAGTCCATACATCTGAATGCACCAAATCAAAACACTCATCATACACAGAGTTAGATTCGGGAAACATTTTCCTACAATGCTTTCCGAGAATGCATGATTCACATTCTTCTACATTCTCTTTGTGGTTGGGCAAGACCAATTGGAGGATCTTAGTCCTTGGATGACCAAGACGTGCATGCCATAAAGGGCTTGTTCCAACCGCACCAAATCACAAGATTTGCTCTCATGACCACCCTCATTATTTAAACGATACAGACCTCCTTCAACTCCTCCTTCCCCTATCACTTCTTTTGACTTATTGTCCTGAAACTTCACAAAGTCAGAACCAAAGATAGCCAAGCAATCAAAGTCCTTGGTTGCTTTATGCACAGACAAGAGATTAGAGGTGAATTCTGGAACATATAGAGCTTTACTTTTACCCTTAAACAATTCTAAGTCTCCAATTCCTTCTATGTTAACATTCTGCCCATTAGCAATGATAACCTTTCCATTGTGAGACTTAACGTTCTTTAACATCCTAGCATCACTAATCATATGATTTGATGCACCCGAGTCTATAATCAATTTTTCTTGTGATTTAGAGGCAAGAAAGCTTTTACCAGACCCGGAGAGCTTAGTGATGCTCTTGATGAGTGCCTCTAGATCAGACCTCCTCACCATTTCATCCTCACAAGCATTGGCTGTTCCAGCAAAGTTCCTCATGCCTTGTCCACTCCCCCTTAGTCTCATCGGTTTCAAGTGTGGATAAAGAGTCCAACACTTGTCTTTTGTGTGACCCTTCATTTTGCAATGCTCACACTCAAGAACCCTTTTATCTCCTTGAGACTTGCGGACTACATGTGCCAAATCACTAGGTTTCTGAAATAATCCCCGAGATCCTTCCTCTTTTTGGATCATCATGCAAACTTCATTTAGAGTGGGGAGCTTTTCAAACCGCAGGATGTGATGAATCAGACCTTTGAATGATTCATTCAGGGTGAGTAACAAGCCAAACACTTGGTCTTGTTCACGCCTCTCACCCAGCTCCTTCACATCCATTGTTGGAGGCCTTAACATCTCCAGCTCTGCCCATAGTCCTCTAAACTCTCCAAATATGTCTTTGAATGACTTCTCCTCTTGCTGAAGATCATTCAGTGCCTTCTTCACCTCAAAAATCCGTGAGATGTTTGACACGTTCCCATACACTCCTTTGAGTGTATCCCACAGCTCCTTTGCTGTTTCAGAGTAGGAGTAGGCAGCAAGGATTGATGGCTCAAGAGAGCTTTGGAGCATGGCCAAGACTTGCTGGTCCTCCTGCTCCCACTTTTGCCCTTTCATACCGCCATTCCCAGGTCTAGCTCCTTCCTTAGCTGTTTCTCCTCTAACAGCTTCTCCTGGAGTTTCCACATAACTCTCCCAAACAGCTTCTTCTGGAGTTTCCACATAACTCCACAGCCCACGGCTCTTCAAGGCTGTTCTTGTAGTCCTTGACCACAGCAAGTAATTGTCCCCCTTGAGAACAACAGGTAACATCATTTGTTTGTGAGCTTCCATTTTCCAAATCTTTTAGAACAAGAGAGAATAAGAGATTGAGAGAATAAGAGAATGAGAGTATAGAGGTTCACAGGATTTGAACTTGCTCTGATACCATGTAGAATTTAGAGTATATTTGAAGATAGAAAAGAGGAAAACATCAACTTAGAAAGGAAAAAACGTGGACTGATGTTTCTGAATGTTTATCACCTCTTTCTTATTACTTTTCTATGCATACAAGACTGAGTTTATATAGAATTTACAATGGGAAGAAAGGGAAAAAATATCTAGGAGGAGAAATGATGTTCTGTCAGATTTGGTGGAACAGTTGAACTGTTCATGTATGCATCTTCTCCTACTCTAGCTGTCCCATGCTCCTACTTGCTTCCTCTTTTCAACTTGGTTAGCTTCTAGTTCATTTCCAACAGCTTCCCTTTCTTCTTTTCCTTTTGTAACTAACTGATCTTCTAGTTGCAACTCAGCCATTCCTTGATCAGTCCCATGTGAATTTCTATTAGTTTCAACAGTATTTTCTCTCTAACAAAATGGCAGTCTATCTCCACATGCTTTGTTCTTTCATGGAATACTGGATTTGAAGCAATGTGCAAGGCAGCCTGATTATCACAGTATAGTGGAATTGGCTCCTTTCCTTGAATCCCCAGATCATGCAGAAGATACTTTATCCATACTAACTCCTTGGTTACATCTCTCATAGCTCTGTATTCAGCCTCAGCACTTGATAGAGATACTACCTTTTGCTTTTTGCTCCTCCATGTAACCAGGTTTCCACCTACAAAAGTACAAAACCAGTAGTGGATTTTCGATCCTTTTTGTCCCCAGCCCAGTCTGCATCACAATATCCTATGATACTTGTGTCATTCCTCTTCTCCATCCACACTCCTTTTCCAGGATTCCCTTTCAGATACCTCAGAATCCTTTCTACCATATTCCAATGGTGGACAGTAGGTTCTTTCATGTGTTGACTTACTTGGTTTACTGCAAAACACAAGTCTGGCCGAGTGATGGTGAGATAGATGAGTTTCCCAACAAGCCTTTGATATTGCTTGACATCTTCAAATAACTCCCCCTCACCATAGTCTTGATATCCTTCTTCAATTGGCGTTTTAGCTGGTCTTGAGCCTAATTTTCCAGTTTCTGTCAGAAGATCAAGCACATTCCTTTGAGATATAAATAGACCATCTTCAAATCTTGTCATCTCAATCCCCAGAAAGTACTTCAGCTCACCCAAGTCTTTGATATCAAATGCCTCTTTCAGATTTTTCTTTAGGAGACTCACTCCCTCAACATCATCTCCTGTTATAATGAGATCATCCACATAGATTAACACAACTACAATACCTTTAGATCTTTTTCGTGTGAATAGAGTATGATCAGCTTCTGACATCTTGAATCCTTTCTCATGTAGACAAGTGCTCAGCTTATGGTACCAAGCACGAGGAGATTGTTTCAATCCATAGATTGCTTTTCTCAATCTACACACGTTTCCAGCCTCATGACCATATCCTGGAGGAGGTGCCATATACACCTCTTCTTCTAATTCTCCTTGTAAGAATGCATTCTTCACATCCATCTGCCAAAGATCCCATGACAAATTGACAGCAATAGAAAGAAGAATTCTTACTGAATGTAGCTTAGCTACTGGTGCAAATGTCTCGGTATAATCTTCTCCATAGACTTGAGTGTACCCTTTTGCAACTAGTCTAGCTTTATACCTCTCAATCTCTCCTGAACTTTTATACTTGATGGTGAACACCCAACGGCAACCAACTGGTTTCTTCCCTTTAGGCAGTCTCATCATATCCCAAGTATTGTTTTCCTTCATTGAGCTCATCTCTTCTTTCATAGCTTCAACCCATACCTTACTACCGCAAGCTTCTTCATAAGAGACAGGTATTCTTTCTTTTCCTATCTTCCCAAGATATACTCTGTTTCTATGTGGCAGATTAGCCATTGTGCAGAATGCTTCAATAGGATAGCTTACTGTGATGTCCTTGGCATGAGTAGATACATGATTCTCCCTTTGTGACAAATCATCGCTGTCGCCAATAAGAATGGGATTAACCCACTCCGTACGCTCAGAACAATTCTTTGCCACAATGGGAATCTTTTCCAACTTTGAATCCATTTGCCCTTGATGATCAGCAGCTATATTATTGAAATACACTCTATTTTGTTTCCAATGACTAGGAGAATACCTTTGTCTCTGACTTCTTCTCAGAGGTAGTTGTATTGGTGATGACACTTCTACATGAGTTTCCTCATCAATACTCTCTTCGTCAGTTGAGTGAACCGGCTCACTCACACTTGGTTCATTTTCTCCCCCTGAGCTAAAATCCTGAGAGGACTCCGTGTGATGACTCGGTGTGGAGGTCGAGTCATGTGTCGGTGTGTCAGATGTTGAAGATTCTGCTTCACTCCTTTGATGATCAACTCTTACTATGGGTACTTCTAGGTCTGGAGCCCTATCCATTCCAGGAAACCCAACTTCCTTTAAACCATTCTGATCTTTCTTATCAAAGTACTCACTTTGTTCTTCAAACTTCACATCTCTTGATACATATTCTCTCCTTGCCTCAGGATCATAACATCTGTATCCTTTCTGAGTTTGAGAATATCCCACAAATACACACTTAACACTTCTTGCTTCCAGCTTGCTTCTTTGCCCCTCAGGTAGAAAAACAAAGCACTTGCATCCAAACACTCTCAAATGATCAATGCTTGGTTTCTCCTTATGCAGTACCTCGTATGGAGACTTGCCCTTCAAATTGTTCGTGGGCAGTCTATTGATCAAGTAGACTGCTGTCATTACAGCATCTCCCCAAAAACGTTTTGGAACTCCCCTTTCTAACATAATTGTCCTTGTTACCTCCATTATGTGTCTGTTCATTCTCTCAGAGACCCCATTCTGCTGAGGAGTATAAGGGCAGGTAGTTTGATGAACAATTCCATGCTTGCTGAGTAATTCTTTAAATTGTCCACTGATGTATTCTCCTCCATTATCACTTCTCAAAATCTTTATCTTCGCTCCAAACTGTGTAGCAACATAGGAATGGAACTTGAGAAATGATTCATAGACTTGGCTCTTTGTACTCAGAAGAGTCACCCATGTATACTTCGATTTCTCATCAATAAAAGAAACGAAATACTTATATTGATCTTTGGAGGAACATGGTGCTGTCCATACATCAGAATGTGTAAGAATTATAGAGATTAAGAAAGAATTAAGGAGATTGATGGAGATTAAGAGAGATTAGTGAAAAGTAAAGAGAATATGATCTTGAAACATTTTTATTTCTTTTTCCATTCAAGATAAAGTTTACAATGATTGGGAACAACCCATATATAGCAAAAACTAAGTTGGTCAAGATGACCGTTGGAAAATCTCATCAAAAAAAGGTGAAAAAGGGTGTCTCGGTCACTGCCCGATCCGCATGACCGAGTGGCGTCGAGGCCGTACGTCCCGCGGGTCCAGAATTGCGTCCAGGTTCCTTCCCGCGGTACTGGATCGATGCGCGACCCGTTTACCCGGATAGGGTCCGCGCGTAAACCCGTTAACCCGTGCCGTGACCCGGAATCCTTCCTCGACGCCAGATCGATCCGCAGGCAGCTTTCCTCGATGCCGTCTCGTCCCGCGGATCCATTTGTCTCGTGCCAGACTGATCCGTCGATGCCCGATACCCAGACTGATCCGCGGCTGCCTTCTCCCGATGCTAACTCGACCCGCGGATCACTTTCTCGATGCCGATACGATCCGCGGGTTGATTTCTTCCCAACTTCTTATTTTCCTTTTTATTCTCCTTAGTCCCAATGTGAGTCCTAAGGTTAATACTCCCCCTCAAGTTAAACATAAAGAATTTATGCTTAACTTGGAGACTCACAACCATCACCTCATTAAAAACCTTATCAAAGAAAACCTCATGGGACAAAACTTTGGTAAGGGAAAAAGAGTGTGATGATTGCAAGCAAGAGGTCTTCTCATGGATGTGTGAGATCCACAAGTCCTAGTTTGCCTAAGATGTTGTTGCAAACTTTAAGACTTGCGGACTTGGTGAATATATCCGCTAGTTGGTCTTCACTTCTTGTAAAACAAGGTAGAGTCCATCCTTGTTCAATCTTCTCTCGAACCTTGTGGCAATCAACCTCAATGTGCTTCGTCCTCTCATGAAATACCGAGTTTGTAGCAATGTGAATTGCGGCTTGATTGTCACAATGCATTACCATCGGCTTATCCGTTTCGATTCCCAAGTGAGCTAAGATTCCTCTCAACCAAGTAAGCTCATTTGTCAACTTCTTCATGGCCCTATACTCGGCCTCCGCACTTGAGCATGAGACTTCTTTTTGTTTCTTAGTCCTCCAAGTGACCAAGTTTCCACCGATGAAAGTGCAATATCCGGTTGTAGATCTTCTATCATTTCTATCACCGGCCCAATCCGCATCACAATAACCAACCACATCGGAACTCTCATTCTTACCCATCCAAACTCCTAGACCCGGACTATCCTTCAAGTATCTAAGGATCCTCTCCACCATTTGCCAATGGTAAACTGTCGGTTTTTGCATATGTTGACTAACTTGATTTACCGCAAAGCTTATATCCGGTCTTGTGAGACACAAATAGATCAATTTTCCCACAAGCCGTCTATATCTTGATGGATCCTCGTATGGCTCATTCTCCTTCTCCCCCTTTCGATCGCCCTTATAACCATCTTCTAATGGGGTTTTAGCCGGCTTAGCTCCAAGCTTCCCGGTTTCCTTCAACAAATCCAAGGTGTACTTCCTTTGAGAAATATGCAAACCATTCTTGAACCGACACACCTCAATCCCAAGAAAGTATTTCACTTCACCAAGGTCTTTCATTTCAAATACCGAATTGAGGAAGTCCTTTGTTTCTTGAATTCCTTGCTCATCACTTCCGGAGATGATCATATCATCCACATAGATCAAAACCACTACTATCCCATTAGGACCTTGAAGTGTGAAAAGTGTGTGGTCCAACTCACATTTCTTGAATCCTCTTTCTTTGAGTGTTGAACTAAGCTTCTTATACCAAGCTCTTGGTGATTGTTTCAATCCGTAGATGGCCTTGTTTAACTTGAGAACCTTTCCCGGTGCTATAGAGGTCTCAAGTCCGGGTGGTGGTGTCATATACACCTCTTCCTCAAGATCTCCTTGTAAGAAAGCATTCTTTACGTCCATTTGCCATAAATCCCAATCTAGGTTTGCCGCCAAAGAGAACACAACTCTCACCGTGTTGAGCTTTGCAACCGGAGCAAATGTATCCGTGTAGTCATCTCCATATGTTTGGGTGAACCCTCTAGCCACCAACCTTGCCTTATACCTCTCAAGATCTCCATTACTCAAGTATTTTATTGTGAAGACCCATTTGGAGCTCACAGTTCTCTTGCCTTCGGGAAGATCGGCTTCATCCCAAGTATGGTTCTTAACCATAGCTCCAACCTCATCATCTACCGCTTCTACCCAATTCTCATCTTCCATAGCTTCCTCAAATGTCTTAGGGATTGTATACTTATCTATGAGAAGATGGTAAAAGGGCGAGCGAACACACCGCTTGGATTGGATGAGCTACGGCTTGGTTGTTGAAATACACACGGCTCTCTTTCCATTTAGAGGGGTCTTTTCTTACTCTTGTGCTTCTCCTCAAAACCGGTTCAACCACTTCTTCTTGAATTTCAACATCCGGAGCTTCTTCTTGAACTTGTCCTTGCTCAATCAAAACCTCTTCTTGACTAGCTTCCTCTTGAACCAAATCTTGAGCTTCCTCTTCTTGAACTGATGGATCCTTGTTGTTACTACTCATATTGTCTCTTGGCTCAGGATTCCCAAGATTTTGAAGAAGGAATCTTAAGTTTGAGCCAAGGTCCGACGGAGTAGCCAAATCACTCAATTCACCGCGATCTTTGACACTATAAAATCCTTGATTCTCAAGGAACTTCACATCTCTAGATACGACAGTCTTCCTTGAAACCGGATCGTAACACTTGTATCCCTTTTGTGTTGAGGAGTATCCAAGAAAGATGCATCTTGTGCTCTTTGGTTCTAGCTTGTCCCTTAGTTCCCTAGGTACAAAAACAAAGCAAACACACCCAAAGACTTTCAAATGATCGAGAAAGGGTTTAGTTTTATTGAGTACCTCAAATGGTGAGATGTCATCAAGAATCTTCGTGGGAGTGCGATTTATCAAGTAACAAGCGGTCATGACCGCATCTCCCCAAAATCTTCTTGGTACATTCATATGGAACATCATAGCTCTTGAAACCTCCATTAGGTGCCGATTCTTTCTTTCGGCAACACCATTTTGTTGAGGAGTGTAAGGACAAGTCGTTTGATGCACAATGCCGAGTCTAGCTAGGTGATCTTTGAATTTGTTGCTCATGTATTCACCACCATTATCTGTTCTAAAAATCTTAATCTTGGCATTGTAACTGTTAGCAATATAAGCTTGGAAATTCTCAAATGCATCAAGAACTCTATCTTTAGAGGGTAAAAGAGTAAGCCAAGTGTACTTTGATTTTTCATCTATGAATGTGACAAAGTATTTATTGTTATCTCTAGATGAGCAAGGTGAAGTCCAAACATCCGAATGCACAAGATCAAAGCAATTTTCATAGATTGTAGATGACTTAGTAAAAACGGTTTTGCAATGTTTTCCGAGAATACAAGATTCACAAGATAAATGATTAAAAACAACATTTGGAAGCATTATTTCAAGAGCCCGAGAATGGGGATGTCCTACTCTAGCATGCCATATAGCATTATTTGCTTTTCCTAAACAAGTTTGAAATTGAAAAACACTAGATGAGCTTGGTGATAAATCTTCTAAGACATAGAGATCATCCTTGGTGCCACCACCTCCTATCACTTTTCCGGATTTAATATCCTGAAAATGGAAGTCATTAGGACCAAAGATTGCATAACAATTCAAGTCACTAGTCATTCTTTTAACGGAAAGCAAATTCGATTCAAAATTTGGCATGTAAAAGGCTCTAGAGTTTCTATTAAATAGATTCAAGTTCCTAATTCCTTTGATAGGTATATTTTCACCATTTGCAATCATCACATTTCCTCTAGAGGGTTCCAATTTTTCAAGCAAGTTCAAGTTACTAATCATATGATGAGATGCACCCGAATCAACCACAAGAGAGTTACTAGGTTTACGAGTGTAGAAAGTTTTACCGGACTCCTTGAGTGAAGCAATTGACTTGATAAGAGATTCCAAGTCGGACTTCCTCACGTAATCCCCTTGGACCGTATCGTCTCCTATCTTAATCGGTGTTGAGGGTTGGCTCCTTGGTTGGTCCACATGATCTTGCCTCGCCGAAGTATAATTGGCTCTTGAGTAGCCTCTTGAGTATCCTGGTCTTGGTGTCGGCCTAAGATGAGGATTAAGCAACCAACACTTCTCCTTTGAGTGACCCTCCTTCTTGCAATGTTCACACTTGAGATCCGGGTTAAAATGTTTGCCCTTATAGTTCTGGTTATCGTTGCGGTTGTAAGCTCCGGCATTGGCCATCGGAAGCTCCCCCTTACCGCCAAATAATCCATGAGTCCCTTGCTCCCTTTGAATTTGAGAACACACATCCTCCATGCTTGGTAGCTTTTCCGACCTTAGAATGTGTTTGATAAGGTCATTGTACGCCGGGTTTAGGGTGAGAAGCAACCCAAAGACCTTATCTTGCTCTTTCCTCTCATTCAACACACACGGATCAATGGAGCTTGGTCTCAACATGTCAAGTTCCGACCATAAAGACCGATACTTTCCCAAATGCTTAGTGAACTCCATGTCCTCTTGATGAAGATTGTTGATAGCTTTCTTCACTTCAAACACACGAGCCAAATTCGAGACATTTCCATATACATTCTTCAATGTCTCCCACAGTTCAAAGGCTGTCTCACAATAGGAATATGCTTCAAGGATGGATGGATCAATGCCATTTTGGAGTACCGCCAAGACCGTTTGGTCTTCTTGAAACCATTTTGCTTCTCTAGCTTTCTTGGCGGCTTCATCTTCTTTCTCCTTTTCCACCGATTCAGACTCAAAGATTGGTCTTAGTGAGAGATCAACATGCTCCCATAAACCTCTTCCACATAGAGCCGTTTTGGTCGTTCTAGACCACAACAAGTAAAAGGGCGAGCGAACACACCGCTTGGATTGGATGAGCTACGGCTTGGTTGTTGAAATACACACGGCTCTCTTTCCATTTAGAGGGGTCTTTTCTTACTCTTGTGCTTCTCCTCAAAACCGGTTCAACCACTTCTTCTTGAATTTCAACATCCGGAGCTTCTTCTTGAACTTGTCCTTGCTCAATCAAAACCTCTTCTTGACTAGCTTCCTCTTGAACCAAATCTTGAGCTTCCTCTTCTTGAACTGATGGATCCTTGTTGTTACTACTCATATTGTCTCTTGGCTCAGGATTCCCAAGATTTTGAAGAAGGAATCTTAAGTTTGAGCCAAGGTCCGACGGAGTAGCCAAATCACTCAATTCACCGCGATCTTTGACACTATAAAATCCTTGATTCTCAAGGAACTTCACATCTCTAGATACGACAGTCTTCCTTGAAACCGGATCGTAACACTTGTATCCCTTTTGTGTTGAGGAGTATCCAAGAAAGATGCATCTTGTGCTCTTTGGTTCTAGCTTGTCCCTTAGTTCCCTAGGTACAAAAACAAAGCAAACACACCCAAAGACTTTCAAATGATCGAGAAAGGGTTTAGTTTTATTGAGTACCTCAAATGGTGAGATGTCATCAAGAATCTTAGTGGGAGTGCGATTTATCAAGTAACAAGCGGTCATGACCGCATCTCCCCAAAATCTTCTTGGTACATTCATATGGAACATCATAGCTCTTGAAACCTCCATTAGGTGCCGATTCTTTCTTTCGGCAACACCATTTTGTTGAGGAGTGTAAGGACAAGTCGTTTGATGCACAATGCCGAGTCTAGCTAGGTGATCTTTGAATTTGTTGCTCATGTATTCACCACCATTATCTGTTCTAAAAATCTTAATCTTGGCATTGTAACTGTTAGCAATATAAGCTTGGAAATTCTCAAATGCATCAAGAACTCTATCTTTAGAGGGTAAAAGAGTAAGCCAAGTGTACTTTGATTTTTCATCTATGAATGTGACAAAGTATTTATTGTTATCTCTAGATGAGCAAGGTGAAGTCCAAACATCCGAATGCACAAGATCAAAGCAATTTTCATAGATTGTAGATGACTTAGTAAAAACGGTTTTGCAATGTTTTCCGAGAATACAAGATTCACAAGATAAATGATTAAAAACAACATTTGGAAGCATTATTTCAAGAGCCCGAGAATGGGGATGTCCTACTCTAGCATGCCATATCGCATTATTTGCTTTTCCTAAACAAGTTTGAAATTGAAAAACACTAGATGATCTTGGTGATAAATCTTCTAAGACATAGAGATCATCCTTGGTGCCACCACCTCCTATCACTTTTCCGGATTTAATATCCTGAAAATGGAAGTCATTAGGACCAAAGATTGCATAACAATTCAAGTCACTAGTCATTCTTTTAACGGAAAGCAAATTCGATTCAAAATTTGGCATGTAAAAGGCTCTAGAGTTTCTATTAAATAGATTCAAGTTCCCAATTCCTTTGATAGGTATATTTTCACCATTTGCAATCATCACATTTCCTCTAGAGGGTTCCAATTTTTCAAGCAAGTTCAAGTTACTAATCATATGATGAGATGCACCCGAATCAACCACAAGAGAGTTACTAGGTTTACGAGTGTAGAAAGTTTTACTGGACTCCTTGAGTGAAGCAATTGACTTGATAAGAGATTCCAAGTCGGACTTCCTCACGTAATCCCCTTGGACCGTATCGTCTCCTATCTTAATCGGTGTTGAGGGTTGGCTCCTTGGTTGGTCCACATGATCTTGCCTCGCCGAAGTATAATTGGCTCTTGAGTAGCCTCTTGAGTATCCCGGTCTTGGTGTCGGCCTAAGATGAGGATTAAGCAACCAACACTTCTCCTTTGAGTGACCCTCCTTCTTGCAATGTTCACACTTGAGATCCGGGTTAAAATGTTTGCCCTTATAGTTCCGGTTATCGTTGCGGTTGTAAGCTCCGGCATTGGCCATCGGAAGCTCCCCCTTACCGCCAAATAATCCATGAGTCCCTTGCTCCCTTTGAATTTGAGAACACACATCCTCCATGCTTGGTAGCTTTTCCGACCTTAGAATGTGTTTGATAAGGTCATTGTACGCCGGGTTTAGGGTGAGAAGCAACCCAAAGACCTTATCTTGCTCTTTCCTCTCATTCAACACACACGGATCAATGGAGCTTGGTCTCAACATGTCAAGTTCCGACCATAAAGACCGATACTTTCCCAAATGATTAGTGAACTCCATGTCCTCTTGATGAAGATTGTTGATAGCTTTCTTCACTTCAAACACACGAGCCAAATTCGAGACATTTCCATATACATTCTTCAATGTCTCCCACAGTTCAAAGGCTGTCTCACAATAGGAATATGCTTCAAGGATGGATGGATCAATGCCATTTTGGAGTACCGCCAAGACCGTTTGGTCTTCTTGAAACCATTTTGCTTCTCTAGCTTTCTTGGCGGCTTCATCTTCTTTCTCCTTTTCCACCGATTCAGACTCAAAGATTGGTCTTAGTGAGAGATCAACATGCTCCCATAAACCTCTTCCACATAGAGCCGTTTTGGTCGTTCTAGACCACAACAAGTAATTTTCTCCTTTGAGAATCACCGGAACCACCAACGCCTTAGAACTCTCCGATGAATTCATCTTCCTCTTCGATTTTGTTACTTGGCCGAAAGAAACCTACAAAAGATTGAAGCTTCCAACCAACCAACAATGTTTTACACCGAAAGTTTCAAACTTTCAAAGACTTATCACTAATACCAACAATGAACCAAGAGTTTTTGTGATTTTGACGCGGATTTGAAACCTTTAGAACCGATTTGTGATTATCTTTTAGATGTTTGGTAAGGCAAGCGCATAAAGAGTATAGAAGAACTCAATATAACGATTTGACCTAGCAATTTAAAGAACACCTCACAAATCGGAGAGATTAAGAAGTTTGTAAGAGATTTAGTAGAGATTTAAAGACTCAAATGATCGAACATGCTCTGATACCATGTAAGAATTATAGAAATTAAGAAAGAATTAAGGAGATTGATGGAGATTAAGAGAGATTAGTGAAAAGTAAAGAGAATATGATCTTGAAACATTTTTATTTCTTTTTCCATTCAAGATAAAGTTTACAATGATTGGGAACAACCCATATATAGCAAAAACTAAGTTGGTCAAGATGACCGTTGGAAAATCTCATCAAAAAAGGTGAAAAGGGTGTCTCGGTCACTGCCCGATCCGCATGACCGAGTGGCGTCGAGGCCGTACGTCCCGCGGGTCCAGAATTGCGTCCAGGTTCCTTCCCGCGGTACTGGATCGATGCGCGACCCATTTACCCGGATAGGGTCCGCGCGTAAACCCGTTAACCCGTGCCGTGACCCGGAATCCTTCCTCGACGCCAGATCGATCCGCAGGCAGCTTTCCTCGATGCCGTCTCGTCCCGCGGATCCATTTGTCTCGTGCCAGACTGATCCGTCGATGCCCGATACCCAGACTGATCCGCGGCTGCCTTCTCCCGATGCTAACTCGACCCGCGGATCACTTTCTCGATGCCGATACGATCCGCGGGTTGATTTCTTCCCAACTTCTTATTTTCCTTTTTATTCTCCTTAGTCCCAATGTGAGTCCTAAGGTTAATAGAATGCACAAGAGCAAAGACTTCATCATAAACAGTTGATGAGTCATCAAAAGGCTGTCTACTATGCTTTCCTAGAATACATGATTCACACACTCCATCTTTCTGAATAAGGTTGGGTAAGACCAACTGGAGGACCTTGGAACTAGGATGACCAAGGTGAGCATGCCATATTGGGCTTTCACCAACCGCATTCACTGCCAAAAACTTCCTTTCACCCCCTTCATGGGTAGACAAAAACTTAGTGTTGAACTAAGTGCTACATCGGTACTTAGGGAAATAAATAATATTGGGTAATTTACCCAAGTGGAATAAAACGGATGGGTAAACCGCGGATCAGACGATAAGTGATCCGCGGGACGGAGCGGCTCGATGTCAGGACAGTCCGCAGTACTTGGGAGCATCGAGGATCAGTTCGGTACGCGGGTCAGTTGGAGTCTCGGACATCAGGACGTTCGGATGGACCCGCGGGACGAGAGGCTTCGAGGATCAGGACGAGAAGTGTCCGCGTGTTGATCCGGGTCACGTACCGGGTATTCGGATAAACACGCGGACCCTTACCGGGTTATCGGGTCATGTGCTGATCCGTGATGCCAACGTTCAGATAAGGACGCTGCGGACGTACGGAACTCGGGCAAGGCACGTACCGCAGTCCGGGCAATGTACCGAGACACTTTTTACTCATTTTGTTCAACTTTTAAATCCGGTCATGCTGACCAACCTAGTCTTTGCTATTTATGGGTTAGTTCTGATCTTGTATTCCTTAAGCTTGAATAATAAAAATGTTTTTCAAGTTCATATTCTCCTAATCTCTAAACCGATCCAAATCTCTATTTTTCTCTCTTATTCTCTAAAATCTAACATGGTATCAGAGCAGGTTGCGATCCTTAATCTCTACTAAATCTCATAAACTTCTTGGTTCATCAATCTCTCGGTCTAAAATCTCAAAAATCCTTCGATCCGAAACTTTCTTAAAGTGTTAGGTTGAATCGTTATATTGAGATATCCATTCTCTCTATGCGCTTAACCTAACCTATATTAGAAGAGAGTTTTAGTTACGGTAACTCTAAAGATTCAAACTTTGTGATAAAATCAATCTAAGTTTGAAAGTTCTCATGGAAAATACTAAATCTTTGGTGATTCCCGTGGTTCTCAAGGGTGAGAATTACTTATTGTGGTCTAGAACCACTAAAACAGCTCTTTGTGGTCGAGGTCTATGGAACCACATTGATATCTCTACAAGGCCGGCTTTTGACTCAAGTGAAGAAGAGGATGAAGAGGCGGTAAAGGAGAAGGAAGCCAAGTGGTTCCAAGAGGACCAAACGGTGTTGGCGATCCTTCAAAATGGGCTTGAACCGGCTATTCTCGAAGCCTACTCCTATTGTGAGACGGCGGTGGAACTTTGGGAAACTTTGAAAAACGTGTATGGAAACACATCAAATCTCTCTCGGGTGTTCGAAGTAAAGAAGGCCATCAACAATCTTCATCAAGAGGACATGGAGTTTACTAAGCATTTTGGGAAATATAGATCCTTATGGGCTGAACTAGAAATGCTTAGGCCAAGCTCGGTCGATCCAACGGTAATCAACGAACGGAAGGAGCAAGATAAGGTGTTCGGCCTTCTTCTTACATTGAGCCCGGTCTTCAACGATCTCATCAAGCATATTCTTAGATTGGACCATCTCCCAAGTCTTGATGATGTGTGTGCTCAAATCCAAAGGGAACAAGGATCTCTTGGGCTCTTTAGTGGTAAGGGGGAGCTTCCGACGGCTAACAAGGGTGTGTACCGGTTTGATGAGAAGAAATCCAAGGGATGGTGCGATCATTGTAAAAGGAAGGGACACACTAAGGATAAATGCTGGTTGCTTCATCCACATCTCAAGGAACGCTTCTACAACGATCAAGCAAGGGACAACGACCGTGCTAATACCTCTAAGGTGAACTTTGTCTCGGCCAAAGGTGATCAACCGAAGAGCCAACCCACAACACCGGTCAAGATAGGAAGTGATGCGGTCCAAGAAGATTATGTGAGGAAATCCGACTTGGAGGCTTTCTTTAAAGCCTTGAACGCAAGCAAAGAATCCGGTAAAACTTTCTTTACTCGAACTCCTAATAGTTCCTTGATAATTGATTCGGGAGCTTCACATCACATGATAAGTAATTTGAACATGCTTGAAAATGTGAAATCAATTAATGGTAATGTTGAAATTGCTAATGGTGATAATATTCCCATAAAAGGAATTGGAACCTTGAGGCTATTTGATAAAGATTCAAAAGCGTTTTATATGCCTAACTTTACCTCAAATTTACTATCGGTTAAAAGAGCAACTAAAGACTTGAATTGTTATGCAATTTTTGGTCCTAATGATGTTCATTTTCAGGATATTAAGTCCGGAAAGATAATTGGGGAAGGTGGTACCAAGGATGATCTTTATGTTCTTGAAGATATTTCGTCAAGCTTATCTAGTTCTTGTTCTTTTAAATCTTGTTTAGGAGTTTCCAATAATGCGATTTGGCATGCTAGATTAGGTCATCCTCATTCTAGAGCTTTTGAAATAATGTTACCTAATGTTTACTTTGATCATTTGAGTTGTGAATCTTGTATCCTTGGTAAACATTGCAAATCGGTTTTTCCAAAATCTACTACCACTTATGATAATTGTTTTGACTTGATTCATTCGGATGTGTGGACCTCCCCTTGCATTTCTAGAGATAATAACAAATACTTTGTCACCTTTATAGATGAGAAATCGAAATACACTTGGATTACACTTTTACCATCTAAAGATAGAGTATTTGAGGCATTTATGAATTTTGAAGCTTATATTGCTAACCAATACAATGCAAAGATCAAAATTTTTAGAACAGATAATGGAGGGGAGTATACTAGCAACCGGTTCAAAGAACACCTCAAAAAGCAAGGCATATTCCATCAAACAAGTTGTCCCTACACCCCCCAACAAAATGGTGTAGCCGAACGGAAGAATCGTCATTTGATGGAAGTCTCTAGATCGATGATGTTTCATATGAATGTTCCAAGAAGATTTTGGGGAGATGCCGTAATGACGGCTTGCTATCTAATCAACCGAACACCAACCAAAATCTTGGGAGATTATGCACCATTTGAGGTATTAAACAAAACTAAACCTTTTATTGAACATCTAAAGGTTTTTGGTTGTCTTTATTTTGTGTTAGTACCCTGTGAGCTAAGGAACAAGCTAGATGCCAAGAGCTTGAGATGCATCCTCCTTGGATACTCAACTACTCAAAAGGGCTATAAATGTTATGATCCGATTACAAGGAAGACGGTTGTGTCAAGGGATGTGAAATTCATTGAGGACAAAGGGTATTACGGTTTGGATGCCAAAGAAAACTTGGATGATTTAACCATCCCGTCGGACCTTGGCTCTAATCTACGGTTCCTTCTTCAAAACTTGGGAACCCAAGAGCCAAGAGACACTATGGGTAAGGCCGTTCCGTCTCCGCCAAGTCAAGAATCTCAAAGCATACCGAGTAACTCATCCGAACCTCAAGAAGTGGTTCAAGAAGATGTGCAAGATCCAGACAATGCTCAAGAAGTGTCTCAAGAGGATGGTCAAGAACAAGAGGATACTTTAGTGGAACAAGAGGAGCATCAAGAACAAGAAGAGATTCAAGTTACTCAAGCTCCGGTCGAGCCGGTGCTTAGAAGAAGTACTAGGGTCAAGAAAGATCCCTCTCAATGGAAAGAGAGTAGAGTCTACTACAACTATCAAGCCGTAACCCATCCTATACAAGCAGTGTGTTCTCTCGCCTTTCTCCCTTCCTCCCATCGTGCTTTTCTCACCAAGATAGACGAACATACAATTCCAAAGACCTATGAGGAGGCTATGGAGAATGAACAGTGGGTAGAGGCTGTAGATGATGAAGTAGGAGCTATGGTAAGAAATCATACATGGGATGAGGCTGATTTGCCGTTTGGGAAGAGAGCCGTGACATCAAAATGGGTCTTCACAATCAAGTATTTAAGCAATGGTGACCTTGAAAGGTATAAAGCTCGGTTGGTTGCTAGGGGATTCACACAAACGTATGGAGATGATTATACGGATACATTTGCACCGGTTGCTAAGCTCCATACGGTTAGAGTGGTATTCTCGTTGGCGGTTAACTTGGAGTGGGAGCTTTGGCAAATGGACGTTAAAAACGCCTTTCTACAAGGAGATCTTGAAGAAGAGGTCTACATGACGCCCCCTCCCGGGCTTGAGACATCCATTGCTCCGGGAAAAGTACTTAGGCTAAGAAAAGCCATATACGGTCTCAAACAATCTCCACGAGCTTGGTACAAGAAGTTGAGTAGCACTCTCAAGGAGAGAGGTTTCAAGAAGTGTGAACTTGATCATACCCTATTTACACTACAAAGTAAAAAGGGAATGGTAGTTGTGTTGATCTATGTTGATGATATGGTAATCACCGGTGATGATAAAGAAGGAATTCAAGAAACAAAGGATTTTCTCAAATCGGTGTTTGAAATCAAAGATCTTGGAGAATTGAAGTACTTCCTTGGTATTGAAGTGTGTCGGTTCAAGAATGGATTACACATTAGTCAACGGAAGTATACCTTGGATTTGTTGAAAGAAACCGGGAAACTTGCATGTAAACCGGCAAAGACACCATTGGAGGAAGGATAAAAAGCCGATCGAAAGGGGGAGCAAGAAGATGAGTTGTATGAAGATCCCTCTAGATATAGGAGACTTGTTGGGAAATTGATCTACTTGACTCTTACACGACCGGATATATGCTTTGCGGTTAACCAAGTAAGCCAACATATGAAAGAGCCAAAGATATACCATTGGCAAATGGTTGAGAGGATACTTAGGTATCTCAAGGAGAGTCCGGGAAAAGGAATTTGGATGGGAAAGAATGAGAACTCCGATGTGGTTGGATATTGTGATGCGGATTGGGCCGGAGATAGAAGTGATAGAAGATCGACAACCGGCTATTGCACATTCATCGGAGGGAATTTGGTGACTTGGAGAACAAAGAAACAAAAGGAGGTCTCGTGTTCTAGCGCGGAAGCCGAATATAGAGCAATGAGGAAGTTGACTAATGAGCTTACTTGGCTAAGAGGGATTCTTGCACATTTGGGGATTGAAACTACGAAGCCGATGGTCATGCATTGTGATAACCAAGCCGCCATTCATATAGCAACGAACTCGGTATTCCATGAGAGGACGAAGCACATTGAAATCGATTGTCACAAAGTGAGAGAGAAGATCGAGCAAGGATGGACTCTACCGTGTTACACTAGAAGCGAAGACCAACTAGCGGATATTTTCACCAAGGCCGCAAGTCTCAAGGTTTGCACTTATCTTTATGGCAAACTTGGACTTGTGGATTTGACCCATCCGTAGAAGACCTCTTGCTTGCAACCATCACACTCTTTTTCCCTTAGTAAAGTTTTGTTATTAGAGAGGAAGCATGAAGAAGAAGAGCAAGGCCGAGGCAAGAGAAGAGAAGCCGAGGACCGAAGCTCAACAAATGATCAAGACCTTGATTATGTTCCCCTAAGATCATTGAGTTGGTACTCTTTTTCCTTAGTAGAGTTTTATCCCAATGGGTTTTATCTACTAAGGTTTTAATGAGGCCTCTCCTTGTATCTCCAAGTCCACACTTCACTTTGTTGTGTTTGGACTTGAGGGGGAGTGTTAATCAAGGAGAGTACTTAAGAGTGATAAATCTAAGATCATCTCTTAAGTTACTATTGGGTGAAGAAGTGTGTCCGAGACTTGGTGAATGATGGTCTAGTGCGGTCATGCCTTGAATAAGCTAGACTGCATCAAGAAGAAGCTAGGCCACACCAAAGAGAGTCGAGGACGGATGAAGATCGAGTTAAACCGCAACATTGAAGACGCGGGACGGATGCTCGACCCGCGGAACGGATTGGCATCGAAGAGGCCCGATACGCGGGACGAAGCAAGACGCGGGATGCGGGACACTCGGATCAGTTCAAATGTGGTCCCAAAACACATTTGAATATTGGAGGCAAAATGATAAAGTGGTCCCAAAAGCAAAATCTTATCCTAAACCTTATCATCACATAAAGCAATGTTTGCTTTATCTTTTTGCTTTTTGGATCTGATCCAACGTTCACTTTTCTTTTTCCTTTATATATTTGTAATCTTTCATTTGTAAACTTAACTTGTTCTTAATAAAAATCTGAGTTCAAGTTCATATCTTTCTCTTTTCTTTCTCTATCCAAAATCAGATTATTATCAATGTAGAGATTAGGAGTTTATGCATTTAGGGTGACATCCTTTAGGATTGAACCCATGTTATGTTTAATCTATTCTTAATCTCTCCTAATCTCTTTCTTAATCTCTTCAAATCTGTCTGAAACTCTCCAAATCTGTTCTAAACTCTTTTATGCTCATTTGAGCTTTTCTTTGGATTCAATCTCTCTAAAGGTTGGATCTTTGTTTATGAACATGTTAAGAACCCTAAATCTTACATTTGTCCCACGTGGTTTTCTTTACTAAGGTTTTTAATGAGGTGATAGTTGTGAGCTTTCCAAGTTAAGCATAAATACTTTATGTTTAACTTGAGGGGGAGTGTTGAACTAAGTGCTACATCGGTACTTAGGGAAATAAATAATATTGGGTAACTTACCCAAGTGGAATAAAACGGATGGGTAAACCGCGGATCAGACGATAAGTGATCCGCGGGACGGAGCGGCTCGATGTCAGGACAGTCCGCAGTACTTGGGAGCATCGAGGATCAGTTCGGTACGCGGGTCAGTTGGAGTCTCGGACATCAGGACGTTCGGATGGACCCGCGGGACGAGAAGCTTCGAGGATCAGGACGAGAAGTGTCTGCGTGTTGATCCGGGTCACGTACCGGGTATTCGGATAAACACGCGGACCCTTACCGGGTTATCGGGTCATGTGCTGATCCGTGATGCCAACGTTCAGATAAGGACGCTGCGGACGTACGGAACTCGGGCAAGGCACGTACCGCGGTCCGGGCAATGTACCGAGACACTTTTTACTCATTTTGTTCAACTTTTAAATCCGGTCATGCTGACCAACCTAGTCTTTGCTATTTATGGGTTAGTTCTGATCTTGTATTCCTTAAGCTTGAATAATAAAAATGTTTTTCAAGTTCATATTCTCCTAATCTCTAAACCGATCCAAATCTCTATTTTTCTCTCTTATTCTCTAAAATCTAACACTTAGCAGCACCATTTCCTTCCTTTAGTACATACGCACCTTCCTCCACCTTCCCTTCTCCTATCATTTGCTTAGACTTACTGTCCTGAAATTCAACAAAATCAGACCCAAACACAGCCAAGCAATCTAAATCCTTTGTTGTCTTTTGAACAGATAGCAAGTTAGAAGCAAAACTAGGCATGTATAAAGCCTTAGTTTTCTTCTTAAACAACTCTAAGTCACCAATACCCTCTATTGGGACTGTTCTCTCATCAGCAATCACTACACTACCAGGATGTTCCTTAACATTCCTAAGAATTCCAATATCCTTAATCATATGGTGGGATGCTCCTGAATCCACAATCAATCCCCCATATGTTTTTTCCAGCAAATAAACTCTTACTCCAATCAGAACGAGACTTACCAGACTTGGTAAATTCGGAGAGACTCCTAATCAGTATTAACCTTAGGACTCACATTGGGACTAAGGAGAATAAAAAGGAAAATAAGAAGTTGGGAAGAAATCAACCCGCGGATCGTATCGGCATCGAGAAAGTGATCCGCGGGTCGAGTTAGCATCGGGAGAAGGCAGCCGCGGATCAGTCTGGGTATCGGGCATCGACGGATCAGTCTGGCACGAGACAAATGGATCCGCGGGACGAGACGGCATCGAGGAAAGCTGCCTGCGGATCGATCTGGCGTCGAGGAAGGATTCCGGGTCACGGCACGGGTTAACGGGTTTACGCGCGGACCCTATCTGGGTAAACGGGTCGCGCATCGATCCAGTACCGCGGGAAGGAACCTGGACGCAATTCTGGACCCGCGGGACGTACGGCCTCGACGCCACTCGGTCATGCGGATCGGGCAGTGACCGAGACACCCTTTTTCACCTTTTTTTGATGAGATTTTCCAACGGTCATCTTGACCAACTTAGTTTTTGCTATATATGGGTTGTTCCCAATCATTGTAAACTTTATCTTGAATGGAAAAAGAAATAAAAATGTTTCAAGATCCTATTCTCTTTACTTTTCACTAATCTCTCTTAATCTCCATCAATCTCCTTAATTCTTTCTTAATCTCTATAATTCTTACATGGTATCAGAGCATGTTCGATCATTTGAGTCTTTAAATCTCTACTAAATCTCTTACAAACTTCTTAATCTCTCCGATTTGTGAGGTGTTCTTTAAATTGCTAGGTCAAATCGTTATATTGAGTTCCTCTATACTCTTTATGCGCTTGCCTTACCAAACATCTAAAAGATAATCACAAATCGGTTCTAAAGGTTTCAAATCCGCGTCAAAATCACAAAAACTCTTGGTTCATTGTTGGTATTAGTGATAAGTCTTTGAAAGTTTGAAACTTTCGGTGTAAAACATTGTTGGTTGGTTGGAAGCTTCAATCTTTTGTAGGTTTCTTTCGGCCAAGTAACAAAATCGAAGAGGAAGATGAATTCATCGGAGAGTTCTAAGGCGTTGGTGGTTCCGGTGATTCTCAAAGGAGAAAATTACTTGTTGTGGTCTAGAACGACCAAAACGGCTCTATGTGGAAGAGGTTTATGGGAGCATGTTGATCTCTCACTAAGACCAATCTTTGAGTCTGAATCGGTGGAAAAGGAGAAAGAAGATGAAGCCGCCAAGAAAGCTAGAGAAGCAAAATGGTTTCAAGAAGACCAAACGGTCTTGGCGGTACTCCAAAATGGCATTGATCCATCCATCCTTGAAGCATATTCCTATTGTGAGACAGCCTTTGAACTGTGGGAGACATTGAAGAATGTATATGGAAATGTCTCGAATTTGGCTCGTGTGTTTGAAGTGAAGAAAGCTATCAACAATCTTCATCAAGAGGACATGGAGTTCACTAAGCATTTGGGAAAGTATCGGTCTTTATGGTCGGAACTTGACATGTTGAGACCAAGCTCCATTGATCCGTGTGTGTTGAATGAGAGGAAAGAGCAAGATAAGGTCTTTGGGTTGCTTCTCACCCTAAACCCGGCGTACAATGACCTTATCAAACACATTCTAAGGTCGGAAAAGCTACCAAGCATGGAGGATGTGTGTTCTCAAATTCAAAGGGAGCAAGGGACTCATGGATTATTTGGCGGTAAGGGGGAGCTTCCGATGGCCAATGCCGGAGCTTACAACCGCAACGATAACCGGAACTATAAGGGCAAACATTTTAACCCGGATCTCAAGTGTGAACATTGCAAGAAGGAGGGTCACTCAAAGGAGAAGTGTTGGTTGCTTAATCCTCATCTTAGGCCGACACCAAGACCGGGATACTCAAGAGGCTACTCAAGAGCCAATTATACTTCGGCGAGGCAAGATCATGTGGACCAACCAAGGAGCCAACCCTCAACACCGATTAAGATAGGAGACGATACGGTCCAAGGGGATTACGTGAGGAAGTCCGACTTGGAATCTCTTATCAAGTCAATTGCTTCACTCAAGGAGTCCGGTAAAACTTTCTACACTCGTAAACCTAGTAACTCTCTTGTGGTTGATTCGGGTGCATCTCATCATATGATTAGTAACTTGAACTTGCTTGAAAAATTGGAACCCTCTAGAGGAAATGTGATGATTGCAAATGGTGAAAATATACCTATCAAAGGAATTGGGAACTTGAATCTATTTAATAGAAACTCTAGAGCCTTTTACATGCCAAATTTTGAATCGAATTTGCTTTCCGTTAAAAGAATGACTAGTGACTTGAATTGTTATGCAATCTTTGGTCCTAATGACTTCCATTTTCAGGATATTAAATCCGGAAAAGTGATAGGAGGTGGTGGCACCAAGGATGATCTCTATGTCTTAGAAGATTTATCACCAAGCTCATCTAGTGTTTTTCAATTTCAAACTTGTTTAGGAAAAGCAAATAATGCGATATGGCATGCTAGAGTAGGACATCCCCATTCTCGGGCTCTTGAAATAATGCTTCCAAATGTTGTTTTTAATCATTTATCTTGTGAATCTTGTATTCTCGGAAAACATTGCAAAACCGTTTTTACTAAGTCATCTACAATCTATGAAAATTGCTTTGATCTTGTGCATTCGGATGTTTGGACTTCACCTTGCTCATCTAGAGATAACAATAAATACTTTGTCACATTCATAGATGAAAAATCAAAGTACACTTGGCTTACTCTTTTACCCTCTAAAGATAGAGTTCTTGATGCATTTGAGAATTTCCAAGCTTATATTGCTAACAGTTACAATGCCAAGATTAAGATTTTTAGAACAGATAATGGTGGTGAATACATGAGCAACAAATTCAAAGATCACCTAGCTAGACTCGGCATTGTGCATCAAACGACTTGTCCTTACACTCCTCAACAAAATGGTGTTGCCGAAAGAAAGAATCGGCACCTAATGGAGGTTTCAAGAGCTATGATGTTCCATATGAATGTACCAAGAAGATTTTGGGGAGATGCGGTCATGACCGCTTGTTACTTGATAAATCGCACTCCCACGAAGATTCTTGATGACATCTCACCATTTGAGGTACTCAATAAAACTAAACCCTTTCTCGATCATTTGAAAGTCTTTGGGTGTGTTTGCTTTGTTTTTGTACCTAGGGAACTAAGGGACAAGCTAGAACCAAAGAGCACAAGATGCATGTTTCTTGGATACTCCTCAACACAAAAGGGATACAAGTGTTATGATCCGGTTTCAAGGAAGACTGTCGTATCTAGAGATGTGAAGTTCCTTGAGAATCAAGGATTTTATAGTGTCAAAGATCGCGGTGAATTGAGTGATTTGGCTACTCCGTCGGACCTTGGCTCAAACTTAAGATTCCTTCTTCAAAATCTTGGGAATCCTGAGCCAAGAGACAATATGAGTAGTAACAACAAGGATCCATCAGTTCAAGAAGAGGAAGCTCAAGATTTGGTTCAAGAGGAAGCTAGTCAAGAAGAGGTTTTGATTGAGCAAGGACAAGTTCAAGAAGAAGCTCCGGATGTTGAAATTCAAGAAGAAGTGGTTGAACCGGTTTTGAGGAGAAGCACAAGAGTAAGAAAAGACCCCTCTAAATGGAAAGAGAGCCGTGTGTATTTCAACAACCAAGCCGTAGCTCATCCAATCCAAGCGGTGTGTTCGCTCGCCCTTTTACCATCTTCTCATAGAGCGTTTGTGACGAAGATAGATAAGTATACAATCCCTAAGACATTTGAGGAAGCTATGGAAGATGAGAATTGGGTAGAAGCGGTAGATGATGAGGTTGGAGCTATGGTTAAGAACCATACTTGGGATGAAGCCGATCTTCCCGAAGGCAAGAGAACTGTGAGCTCCAAATGGGTCTTCACAATAAAATACTTGAGTAATGGAGATCTTGAGAGGTATAAGGCAAGGTTGGTGGCTAGAGGGTTCACCCAAACATATGGAGATGACTACACGGATACATTTGCTCCGGTTGCAAAGCTCAACACGGTGAGAGTTGTGTTCTCTTTGGCGGCAAACCTAGATTGGGATTTATGGCAAATGGACGTAAAGAATGCTTTCTTACAAGGAGATCTTGAGGAAGAGGTGTATATGACACCACCACCCGGACTTGAGACCTCTATAGCACCGGGAAAGGTTCTCAAGTTAAACAAGGCCATCTACGGATTGAAACAATCACCAAGAGCTTGGTATAAGAAGCTTAGTTCAACACTCAAAGAAAGAGGATTCAAGAAATGTGAGTTGGACCACACACTTTTCACACTTCAAGGTCCTAATGGGATAGTAGTGGTTTTGATCTATGTGGATGATATGATCATCTCCGGAAGTGATGAGCAAGGAATTCAAGAAACAAAGGACATCCTCAATTCGGTATTTGAAATGAAAGACCTTGGTGAAGTGAAATACTTTCTTGGGATTGAGGTGTGTCGGTTCAAGAATGGTTTGCATATTTCTCAAAGGAAGTACACCTTGGATTTGTTGAAGGAAACCGGGAAGCTTGGAGCTAAGCCGGCTAAAACCCCATTAGAAGATGGTTATAAGGGCGATCGAAAGGGGGAGAAGGAGAATGAGCCATACGAGGATCCATCAAGATATAGACGGCTTGTGGGAAAATTGATCTATTTGTGTCTCACAAGACCGGATATAAGCTTTGCGGTAAATCAAGTTAGTCAACATATGCAAAAACCGACGGTTTACCATTGGCAAATGGTGGAGAGGATCCTTAGATACTTGAAGGATAGTCCGGGTCTAGGAGTTTGGATGGGTAAGAATGAGAGTTCCGATGTGGTTGGTTATTGTGATGCGGATTGGGCCGGTGATAGAAATGATAGAAGATCTACAACCGGATATTGCACTTTCATCGGTGGAAACTTGGTCACTTGGAGGACTAAGAAACAAAAAGAAGTCTCATGCTCAAGTGCGGAGGCCGAGTATAGGGCCATGAAGAAGTTGACAAATGAGCTTACTTGGTTGAGAGGAATCTTAGCTCACTTGGGAATCGAAACGGATAAGCCGATGGTAATGCATTGTGACAATCAAGCCGCAATTCACATTGCTACAAACTCGGTATTTCATGAGAGGACGAAGCACATTGAGGTTGATTGCCACAAGGTTCGAGAGAAGATTGAACAAGGATGGACTCTACCTTGTTTTACAAGAAGTGAAGACCAACTAGCGGATATATTCACCAAGTCCGCAAGTCTTAAAGTTTGCAACAACATCTTAGGCAAACTAGGACTTGTGGATCTCACACATCCATGAGAAGACCTCTTGCTTGCAATCATCACACTCTTTTTCCCTTACCAAAGTTTTGTCCCATGAGGTTTTCTTTGATAAGGTTTTTAATGAGGTGATGGTTGTGAGTCTCCAAGTTAAGCATAAATTCTTTATGTTTAACTTGAGGGGGAGTATTAACCTTAGGACTCACATTGGGACTAAGGAGAATAAAAAGGAAAATAAGAAGTTGGGAAGAAATCAACCCGCGGATCGTATCGGCATCGAGAAAGTGATCCGCGGGTCGAGTTAGCATCGGGAGAAGGCAGCCGCGGATCAGTCTGGGTATCGGGCATCGACGGATCAGTCTGGCACAAGACAAATGGATCCGCGGGACGAGACGGCATCGAGGAAAGCTGCCTGCGGATCGATCTGGCGTCGAGGAAGGATTCCGGGTCACGGCACGGGTTAACGGGTTTACGCGCGGACCCTATCCGGGTAAACGGGTCGCGCATCGATCCAGTACCGCGGGAAGGAACCTGGACGCAATTCTGGACCCGCGGGACGTACGGCCTCGACGCCACTCGGTCATGCGGATCGGGCAGTGACCGAGACACCCTTTTTCACCTTTTTTTGATGAGATTTTCCAACGGTCATCTTGACCAACTTAGTTTTTGCTATATATGGGTTGTTCCCAATCATTGTAAACTTTATCTTGAATGGAAAAAGAAATAAAAATGTTTCAAGATCATATTCTCTTTACTTTTCACTAATCTCTCTTAATCTCCATCAATCTCCTTAATTCTTTCTTAATCTCTATAATTCTTACAATCAGCTCCTCCAAGTCATACTTCTTCCCCATTTCTTCTCCAGCCGCCACAGAGGCTGATCCCATATAGGAGCTAGGTTTGCTAGAGCTCGATGGACCAGCACGGTCAGACCCATCGAGTCTGTTTCCACGCCACAGAGCTGAGCCCTCAAAACTCCTAGTATCTTCCCAAGGAGGACCTCCTTCCCTTATCCTCTTTAGTTTAAGATGTGGATACAAATTCCATAACTTCTCCTTAGTGTGGCCTTTCATCTTGCAGTGCTCACACTCAAATTTCCTTTTATCCACTTGTGAATATCCTTTTCTTCCAACTTGGCCTCCAAACTGGGCCACTTCTTTTACAGCATGAGCCACTTCACTTGGTTGACATAACAAGCCCCTTGAGCCTTCTTCCCTTTGAATCTGCATACACACTTCAGTAAAGCTAGGGAGTTTGTCAAACCTCAAGATGTGATGGATGAAATCCTTGAAGGATCCATTGAGACTAAGAAGAAGACCGAAGACCAGATCTTGGTCACGCCTCTCACTTATCTCCTTTACATCTGTAGTTTGTGGCCTAAGGAGTTCCAGCTCAGCCCACAGTCCTCTATATTCTCCAAAGAGATCCTTGAATGATCTATCCCCTTGTTGGATTTCATTCAATGCTTTCTTCACTTCAAAAATCCTAGAAACATTTGACATGTTCCCATAGACCCCTAACAGAGTCTTCCATAGTTCTCTAGCTGTCTCAGCATAAGAGTAGGCTGCAAGTATTGCTGGCGCAAGAGAACTTTGAAGAACAGCCAACACAAACTGATCTTCCTGTTCCGTCTTGTTTTCTTCTTTAAAAGCAGCCACACCAGCCGCCACACTAGCAGCCACACCACTTCCTTCTTTCACAGCTGATCCTTTGTCGATGGACTCCACTTGAGGGTCTACATATCCCCATATAGTCCACGACTTCTTAGAGCTGTCTTGGTGGTCCTAGACCACAACAAGTAATTTGTTCCTTTGAGTACCACCGGAATAACAACGTTCTTCTGGTTAGTATCCATGCTTCAAGAGAAAATACACCGTAGTAATCACGCCGGAATAAAGAACATTTAAGATCTAAACCCGCTCTGATACCATGTCGGAATAAAGAATAAAATTCTCTAAACTCTCTAAGAACCCACGGCAAACCAAGAGAGAAAGGAGTAGAGAGTTTTGTTTTGTTTTCTAACTTTCTTCTTAACAAATAAATTCATGAGTTTACAACATATATATGTACTTTTCAATCATAAAATATCTAGATATTTAGGTTACTTCAAGAGAAGAAAACCTCAAAATATCTACATCATCCACTTGTGTTTAACTTAGCTCTTAAGTTAATCCTTGTCACTTGAGAAGACTTAGCTTTGAAGACTTCCAACCATTGACTCAAACTTAGCTTAGGTCTTTGACTTTTATTCTCCAAGTTTGAGACACACAATCCATTTGGTGGAGTGCACTTGACCGAGTGCTCCACATTGCCTGCTCCTTTGTTCAGTAGACTGCTCCTGATTACATCACTAGGCTCAACACTCGGGACGTAAAATTCCTTGAAGATCAGAGATTTTATGATGTAAAAGACAAAGATGACTTGAAGGATTTGGCTATCCCAACAGACATGGGCTCTCACCTGAGATTTCTCCTCCAACACGTCGGACTTAATGAGACCAGGGACAAGAAGGATCAAAACATGGATCCCGAAACAGTTCAAGAGAATTTCACTCAAGAGACAGTCCCAGAGGATGAGGGTCTAGAGGTTGTGCAAGATGAATCTCCGGTCGTTCAAGAACAAGAACAAGCCTCGGTTGAACATGAGGTAGAAGATACTGGAATTGCAATCCAGGAAATGGAATCTGTCCAAGAAGAAGTCGTAGAGCCTGTCTTAAGAAGAAGTACGAGACTCAAGAAGGATCCCTCTCAATGGAAAGAGAGTCGTGTGTATTTCAACAATGAAGCAGTAGCACATCCCATTCAAGCGGTGTGTTCTCTCGCCCTCATACCTTCTTCTCATCGGGCCTTTCTTGTCAAGATAGATGAGCATACCATACCCAGAACATATGAAGAAGCTATGGAGGATGAGCAGTGGGGTGCAGCGGTAGATGATGAGGTTGGTGCTATGGTTAAAAACCACACGTGGGACGAGGCGGATCTCCCCGAGGGAAAACGGGCAGTGAGCTCCAAATGGGTATTCACGATCAAATACTTGAGCAATGGTGACTTAGAAAGATACAAGGCCAGGCTGGTGGCTAGAGGATTTACCCAAACGTATGGGGATGATTACACAGACACATTTGCACCAGTGGCCAAGTTAAACACGGTGAGAGTTGTGTTCTCCTTGGCGGTCAACCTAGACTGGGAATTGTGGCAAATGGATGTAAAGAACGCTTTCTTACAAGGGGATCTTGAGGAGGAAGTGTACATGACACCACCACCAGGCCTTGAGGATTCTATTGCTCCAGGAAAGGTTCTCAAGCTTAGGAAAGCAATCTATGGTCTAAAACAGTCTCCACGAGCCTGGTACAAGAAGCTCAGCACAACCCTCAAAGAAAGAGGTTTCAAGAAATGTGAACTCGATCACACTCTCTTCACTCTTCAAGGGCCAAATGGAATCGTTGTGGTGTTAATCTACGTTGACGACATGATCATCTCTGGAAATGATGCAAAAGGAATTCAAGAGACAAAAGATTTTCTCAAATCAGTGTTTGAGATCAAGGATCTGGGAGAGGTGAAGTACTTCCTTGGCATAGAAGTGTGTAGATTCAAGAATGGTATGCACATTTCGCAGAGGAAATACACTTTGGATCTGTTACAAGAAACCGGGAAGTTGGGAACTAAGCCAGCAAAGACTCCACTCGAAGAAAGTTACAAGACCGATCGAAAGGGGGAGCAAGAAGATGAACTCTATGAGGATCCATCAAGATATAGGAGGCTAGTGGGTAAACTGATCTACTTGACATTAACGAGGCCGGACTTAAGCTTCGTCGTGAATCAAGTTAGTCAACACATGAAGGAACCTAAGATATACCATTGGCTAATGGTGGAAAGAATACTTAGGTATCTCAAGACAAGTCCGGGTCAAGGCATTTGGATGGGAAGGAATGAGAATACTGAAGTTGTAGGATATTGTGATGCGGATTGGGCTGGTGACAGAAATGATAGAAGATCAACCACAGGATATTGCACATTCATTGGAGGAAACTTGGTGACATGGAGAAAGAAGAAACAAAAGTCAGTCTCATGTTCAAGTGCTGAAGCCGAGTATAGAGCAATGAAGAAGTTAACAAACGAGCTTACTTGGTTGAGAGGAATTCTGTCACATATGGGAATTGAGTCAACCAAACCAATGGTGATGCATTGTGATAACCAAGCTGCTATTCACATTGCGACGAACTCAGTATTTCACGAGAGGACGAAGCACATTGAGATCGATTGTCACAAGGTTCGGGAAAAGATTGAGCAAGGATGGACACTCCCATGCTTTACAAGAAGTGAAGACCAATTGGCTGACATCTTCACCAAGGCAGCGAGTCTTAAAGTTTGCAATCACATTTACAGCAAACTCGGACTCGTGGATATAACTCTTCCGTGAGAAGACCCCTCACTTACAATCATCACACTCTTTTTCCCTTACCAAAGTTTTGTCCCACGTGGTTTTCTTCGGTAAGGTTTTTAATGAGGTGATGGTTGTGAGTCTTCAAGTTAAACATAAATCCTTTATGTCTAACTTGAGGGGGAGTATTGACCTTAGGACTCACATTGAGACTAAGGGAAATAACGGTTCCACAAATCCGGATCAGTTTGCGGATCAGTTTCCGGATCAGTTGAGTCTCGTGTGGTCCCGGAGTTAAGTTACTGTTAGGAGGAGACAAGACATGCGGTCCCCACCGAGACAAGAGAGCATGGGCACAAAGAGCATGTGGTGATTAAACTAAGGAAGAGGAGCCTATGTTCCCCCTTGTTTTGATCTGATTCAAACAGTCACTAGGACCTTTGTTCTGCCTATTTAAACTGTGTATGATACATTGTAACACTCATCTTGAATAATACTCAAGTTCATACTCTTTACTCTTCTCCTAATTGTTGTTAATCAAGGAGAGTACTTAAGAGTGATAAATCTATGATCATCTCTTAAGTTACTAAAGTGAATAAAGAGTTACCACGGTGAAATAATATGTTCGGGTAACTTTGGAAAGTGGATCGATACGCGGAACAAAGTGGAGCGGATCGGTACATGTTTTAAGACGCGGATCAGTTTGGTTATAAGGAACGAGGGACCCGCGGATCAGTCAAGGCCCGATACGCGGGACGGTCGAGAATCAGGCCGCGTATAAGAAAGACGCGGGACAAGAGAACATGCGGATCAGTGCGTGTGTTGGATCCGCGGTACGAGAGACAAGCGGATCAGTTTATCCGAGGCGCGGAGAGAAACGTTCAAGTGGTCCCGGTACCAAAAAGAGCCGTTGGACCACCTTGGACTGATCTGATTCAAAAAGAGAGAGTTGGACCACAAGTTGGACCACAATGCTTTATGTCACCATCTCTTTTCACTTTGGGACCACTTTTCCCTCTCTCTTTGATCTGATTCCAACGGTCATATTGACCTTGGTTTCTCTATTTATAGCTTGGTTTATTCATTGTAAACATTAACTTGTTCTTAATAATAAAAATCTGATTCAAGAGTTCATCTTTCTCCCCTCTTTCCTTTATACAAAATCTGATTATTCTAAATTTAGAGATTAGGAGTTTATGCATTTAGGGTGATATCCATTTAGGATTGAACCCATATTATGTTTATGTATCTATCTTAATCTCTCCTTAATCTTTACTTAAATCTGTGCAAATCTCTTCCTAATCTCTCTTATATTCTGTCCTTAATCTCTCAAAGCTCTCTTGAGCATTCTTGTGGATTCAACCACTTCATTCGGTTGGATTCTATCTTTGGTGAGCCAAACTCACTCAAATTCCAACAATTGTTAGATTTTAGGACTTAGATTGAGACAATAAGAGATTGAGAGAATTGGAAAGAATAGAGAGAAAGAGTATGAACTTGAAAAATTATTCCATTCAAGATAAATGTGCAAGGTTCATACAACAAGGTTGTAAGATTTGTAAGAGATTGAGAGTAAGATTGAGAGATTAGGAAGAGTAGTGAAGAGTATAGAGATTATGTAACCATGAAGAGTAAAGGAGAATAAGAACTCTGATTTTTCTTATTAATCAAAAATCTGATACATCATCATAAAACAACCTATTTATAGAAAAGAAACAAATAGGTCATTAGAAAAAGCACTCCAAACGGTCGGATAAGGTTTTGGTGCGGTCAGGTCCGGATGGGTCGAGCTGGCGTCGTACTGCGCACGTACCACAGGGCGAGAGAGGACGCGTCTCTGCGTACCAGGACCGATGTGCGTCCGGATGCATCAGTACGAGAGAAACGACGCCGTTTCTGGATAACACGCAGGTGGATCCGCATGTTTATCCGTTTGCCCACGGATAGATCCGACCCGCCCAACTATTGACCTTAGGACTCACATTGGGACTAAGGGAAATAAATAAAGAGTTGAATAAAATAGAGTCGGAATTGTGAAACCGTGGATCGGATCACTCGGGACGCGGGACGTTGGAATCTGACCCGCGGTACGAGTGGCATCGATGCCAGGCGCGGATCAGTACGCGGGAAGGATCGGAAACAGACGGCACGCGGATCAGTACGCGGCATTGAGGCTTTGTCGACCCGCGTATTGACCTTAGGACTCACATTGGGACTAAGGGAAATAAATAAAGAGTTGAATAAAATAGAATCGGAATTGTGAAACCGTGGATCGGATCACTCGGGACGCGGGACGTTGGATTCTGACCCGCGGTACGAGTGGCATCGATGCCAGGCGCGGATCAGTTCACGGGAAGGATCGGGAACAGACGGCACGCGGATCAGTACGCGGCATCGAGGCTTTGTCGACCCGCGGGACGAACGGCATCGAGGATCGTCCGAGGCGCGGAACGGACACAGCAACGGGTCAAGTGGAGCGGGTCGGATCTATCCGTGGGCAAACGGATAAACACGCGGATCCACCAGCGTGTTATCCAGAAACGGCGTCGTTTCTCTCGTACTGATGCATCCGGACGCAAATCGGTCCTGGTACGCAGAGACGCGTCCTCTCTCGCCCTGCGGTACGTGCGCAGTACGACGCCAGCTCGACCCATCCGGACCTGACCGCACCAAAACCTTATCCGACCGTTTGGAGTGCTTTTTCTAATGACCTATTTGTTTCTTTTCTATAAATAGGTTGTTTTATGATGATGTATCAGATTTTTGATTAATAAGAAAAATTAGAGTTCTTATTCTCCTTTACTCTCCATGGTTACATAATCTCTATACTCTTCTCTACTCTTCCTAATCTCTCAATCTTACTCTCAATCTCTTACAAATCTTACATGGTATCAGAGCAAAGCTCTTGGGATTTGAATCTTGTTAGGTTGAATCGTCATAAGAAAGTGTTAATCTTTCTTATGCGCTTAGCTTAACATATATAATCCGAAGCTTTCATCTTTAAATCTTTCAAAAGCTCTAGCTTTCATCTTTAATCTCTCAAAAGCTCTAGCTTTCATCGTCATAAGAAAGTGTTAATCTTTCTTATGCGCTTAGCTTAACATATATAATCCGAAGCTTTCATCTTTAAATCTTTCAAAAGCTCTAGCTTTCATCTTTAATCTCTCAAAAGCTCTAGCTTTCATCGTAAATCTCTCAAAACCTCTAAGCTTTCTCCTTTTAAAGCTTAAAGCTTTCATCTTTGACCCGGTTTTTACTTAAAGCTTAAAGCTTTCTCTCTTGTTTTCTTAAAGTTAAAGCTTTCACCTTTGACCGGTTCGTTTAAAATCTCTACTCTCAAAATGATGAACACTCTCGAGACTACCAAACCGTTCGTTGTTCCGGTGATTCTTAAAGGAGGAAACTATCTTCTTTGGTCGAGAACTACTAAGACCGCGTTGAGTGGCCGCGGCTTGTGGAGTCATATTGATCTATCCCTTAGAGAAGCCGTCCATGACCCTTCATCGGACGAGGAGGAAGATGAGGAGACTAGACTAGCGGCGGCCAAGTGGTATCAAGAAGATCAAACCGTTCTAGCTATTCTTCAAAATGGTTTGGAAGCATCGATCCTTGAGGCTTACTCCTATTGTGAAACGGCGAATGAGTTATGGGAAACTCTCAAGAATATCTATGGTAATGTCTCAAATCTTACTAGGGTGTTTGAGGTTAAGAAAGCTCTCAATGAGCTTATTCAAGAGGATATGGAGTTCACTAAACACTTTGGAAAATATCGATCTTTGTGGGCTGAGCTTGAGATGCTAAGGCCTAGCTCTATGGATCCGGTGGTGCTCAATAAACGAAGGGAGCAAGACAAGGTCTTTGGCCTTCTTCTCACCTTGAATCCGGTGTACAATGATCTCATAAAGCACATCCTCCGTTCCGATGAGTTACCAAGCCTTGATGATGTGTGTTCTCAAATCCAAAAGGAGCAAGGATCACAAGGGCTGTTCGGAGGAAAGGGGGAGCTTCACATGGCTAACCAAGGAACATATAACCGGTATGACAACCGGAAGAATGGGGGAACGAGTCGATATCGCAACCCACATCTCAAATGTGATCATTGCAAGAAGGAAGGCCATACCAAGGATAAATGTTGGGTTCTTCATCCTCATCTCTATACTCCAAGAGGAACTAATCCGAATTACAACAACTACAAGGGATCACGAGCTAACGGAGCATCGGTCAAACAAGATCACGGAGGGACCGGGTCCTCGAAGCAAGGAGAAGAAGGTAATCAAGCCGACTATGTAAGGAAATCCGACTTGGAATCTCTCATCAAGTCTATTGCCTCGCTCAAAGAATCCGGTAAAACTTTCTATACCCGTAAACCTAGTGATTCTCTTGTGGTAGATTCGGGAGCCTCTCATCATATGATTAGTAACTTAAACTTACTTGATAAACTTGAACCTTCTAGAGGAAATGTGATGATTGCTAATGGTGATAATATACCGATCAAAGGAATTGGGAACTTGAATCTATTTAATAAAAACTCTAAAGCTTTTTACATGCCAAATTTTGAATCAAACTTGCTTTCGGTTAAAAGGATGACTAGTGATTTGAATTGTTATGCAATCTTTGGTCCTAATGACTTCCATTTTCAGGATATTGAATCCGGAAAAGTGATAGGAGGTGGTGGTACCAAGGATGATCTCTATGTCTTAGAAGATTTATCACCAAGCTCATCTAGTGTTTTTAGATTTCAAACTTGTTTAGGAAAAGCTAATAATGCAATATGGCATGCTAGAGTAGGACATCCCCATTCTCGGGCTCTTGAAATAATGTTCCCAAATGTTGTCTTTGATCACTCTACTTGTGAATCTTGTATTCTCGGAAAACATTGCAAATCCGTTTTCACTAAGTCATCTACCGTTTATGCAAATTGCTTTGATCTTGTGCATTCGGATGTTTGGACCTCACCTTGCTCATCTAGAGATAATAATAAATACTTTGTCACATTCATTGATGAAAAATCAAAATACACATGGCTTACTCTTTTACTCTCTAAAGATAAAGTTTTTGATGCATTTGTGAATTTTCAAACTTATATTGCTAACCAATACCATGCCAAGATTAAAATATTTAGAACAGATAATGGAGGTGAATACATGAGCAACCGATTTAAAGAACACCTATCTAAGCTTGGCATTGTGCATCAAACGACTTGTCCATACACACCACAACAAAATGGAGTGGCCGAACGAAAGAATCACCACCTAATGGAAGTTTCAAGAGCCATGATGTTCCACATGAATGTGCCAAGGCGTTTTTGGGGAGATGCGGTCATGACCGCATGTTATCTAATCAATCGGACACCAACCAAGGTCCTTGAGGATGTCTCTCCATATGAGGTACTCACTAAAGAAAAACCCTTTCTTAATCACTTGAGAGTATTTGGGTGTGTTTGTTTTGTGTTGGTGCCTAGGGAATTAAGGGACAAGCTAGAAGCAAAGAGCACAAGATGCATATTTCTCGGGTATTCAACAACGCCAAAGGGGTATAAGTGTTATGATCCGAGTTCGAGAAAAACTTATGTCTCTAGAGATGTGAAGTTCATAGAGGAGCAAGGGTTTTATGGGGTTAAAGACCGAGGAGATTTGAGTGATCTGGCAACACCGTCGGACCTTGGCTCTCATTTACGATTCCTTCTTCAAAATCTTGGGAATCATGAGCCAAGAGACAAAATTGGAAACCAAGAGAATCATCCTATAGCTCAAGAAGAAAGCGTTCAAGGGATAAGTCAAGAAGAAGAGATTCAAGAACAGATTCAAGGGGAAGACAATCATGATGAGGTTCCGGTTGAGTTAGAACAAGAGCAAGTGATTCATGAGGATGGAAGTCCGGAGGAAAAAGTTCAAGAACAAGACCAAGGGATTATTGAAGAAGAAACTCCGGAGGAAGTAATTCAAGAACCGGTTTTGCGAAAAAGTACAAGACTAAGAAAGGATCCCTCTCAATGGAAAGAGAGCCGTGTTTACTACAACAATGAGGCCGTAGCTCATCCGATTCAAGCTGTGTGTTCGATCGCCCTTCTACCTTCTTCTCATAGGGTGTTTGTGACAAAGATAGATGAGTATACAATACCTAAGACATTTGAGGAAGCCATGGAAGACAAGCATTGGGTTGAAGCGGTAGATGATGAGGTTGGAGCTATGGTTAAGAATCATACTTGGAATGAAGCCGATCTCCCCGAAGGCAAGAGAACCGTGAGCTCCAAATGGATATTTACAATAAAGTACTTGAGCAATGGAGATCTTGACAGGTATAAGGCTCGGTTGGTGGCTAGAGGATTCACTCAAACGTACGGAGATGATTACACGGATACATTTGCCCCGGTAGCAAAGCTCAACACGGTGAGAGTTGTGTTCTCTTTGGCGGCAAACTTAGATTGGGATCTTTGGCAAATGGACGTTAAAAATGCTTTCTTACAAGGCGACCTTGAGGAGGAAGTATATATGACGCCACCACCCGGTCTTGAGACCTCTATAACTCCCGGGAAGGTTCTCAAGCTCAACAAGGCTATCTACGGTTTAAAACAATCACCTAGAGCTTGGTACAAGAAACTTAGCTCAACACTCAAGGATAGAGGATTCAAGAAATATGAGCTAGATCATACCCTTTTTACTCTTCAAGGACCGGATGGGATAGTTGTGGTTTTGATCTATGTGGATGATATGATCATATCCGGGAGTGATAAGAAAGGGATTCAAGACACAAAGGACTTTCTTAACTCGACGTTTGAGATGAAGGACCTCGGAGAAGTAAAATACTTTCTTGGGATTGAAGTGTGTAGGTTCAAGAAAGGTTTGCATATTTCCCAAAGGAAGTATACATTGGATTTGTTGAAAGAGACCGGAAAGCTTGGAGCTAAACCAGCTAAAACCCCATTAGAAGAAGGATATAAAGGCGTTCGAAAGGGGGAGAAAGATAATGAACCATACGAGGATCCATCAAGATATAGAAGGCTTGTGGGAAAGTTGATCTATTTGTGCCTCACAAGACCGGATATAAGTTTTGCGGTTAACCAAATTAGCCAACATATGCAAAAACCAACGGTGTATCATTGGCAAATGGTTGAGAGGATCCTTAGATACTTGAAAGCTAGTCCGGGTTTAGGAGTTTGGATGGGAAAGAATGAAAGTTCCGATGTGGTTGGTTATTGTGATGCGGATTGGGCCGGTGATAGAAACGATAGAAGATCGACAACGGGATATTGCTCGTTCATTGGTGGGAACTTGGTAACATGGAGGACTAAGAAGCAAAAGGAGGTATCATGCTCAAGTGCGGAAGCCGAGTATAGAGCCATGAAGAAGTTGACAAACGAGCTTACTTGGTTGAGAGGAATCTTGGCTCACTTGGGGATAGAAACGGATAAGCCGATGATAATGCATTGTGATAACCAAGCTGCGATTCACATTGCTACGAACTCGGTATTCCATGAGAGAACGAAGCACATTGAGATAGATTGCCACAAAGTCCGAGAAAAGATTGAGCAAGGATGGACGCTACCGTGCTTTACAAGGAGTGAGGAACAACTAGCGGATGTGTTCACTAAATCCGCAAGTCTTAAGGTTTGCAATAACATTTTGGGCAAACTAGGACTTGTGGATCTCACACATCCATGAGAAGACCCCTTACTTGCAATCATCACACTCTTTTTCCCTTATCAAAGTTTTGTCCCACGTGGTTTTCTTTGATAAGGTTTTTAATGAGGTGATGGTTGTGAGTCTCCAAGTTAAGCATAAATTCTTTATGTTTAACTTGAGGGGGAGTATTGACCTTAGGACTCACATTGGGACTAAGGGAAATAAATAAAGAGTTGAATAAAATAGAATCGGAATTGTGAAACCGTGGATCGGATCACTCGGGACGCGGGACGTTGGATTATGACCCGCGGTACGAGTGGCATCGATGCCAGGCGCGGATCAGTTCACGGGAAGGATCGGGAACAGACGGCACGCGGATCAGTACGCGGCATCGAGGCTTTGTCGACCCGCGGGACGAACGGCATCGAGGATCGTCCGAGGCGCGGAACGGACACAGCAACGGGTCAAGTGGAGCGGGTCGGATCTATCCGTGGGCAAACGGATAAACACGCGGATCCACCTGCGTGTTATCCAGAAACGGCGTCGTTTCTCTCGTACTGATGCATCCGGACGCAGATCGGTCCTGGTACGCAGAGACGCGTCCTCTCTCGCCCTGCGGTACGTGCGCAGTACGACGCCAGCTCGACCCATCCGGACCTGACCGCACCAAAACCTTATCCGACCGTTTGGAGTGCTTTTTCTAATGACCTATTTGTTTCTTTTCTATAAATAGGTTGTTTTATGATGATGTATCAGATTTTTGATTAATAAGAAAAATTAGAGTTCTTATTCTCCTTTACTCTCTATGGTTACATAATCTCTATACTCTTCTCTACTCTTCCTAATCTCTCAATCTTACTCTCAATCTCTTACAAATCTTACATCGCGGTACGAACGGCATCGAGGATCGTCCGAGGCGCGGAACGGACACAGCAACGGGTCAAGTGGAGCGGGTCGGATCTATCCGTGGGCAAACGGATAAACACGCGGATCCACCTGCGTGTTATCCAGAAACGGCGTCGTGTCTCTCGTACTGATGCATCCGGACGCAGATCGGTCCTGGTACGCAGAGACGCGTCCTCTCTCTCCCTGTGGTACGTGCGCAGTACGACGCCAGCTCGACCCATCCGGACATGACCGCACCAAAACCTTATCCGACCGTTTGGAGTGCTTTTTCTAATGACCTATTTCTTTCTTTTCTATAAATAGGTTGTTTTATGATGATGTATCTGATTTTTGATTAATAAGGAAAAAAATTAGAGTTCTTATTCTCCTTTACTCTTCATGGTTACATAATCTCTATACTCTTCACTACTCTTCCTAATCTCTCAATCTCTTACAAATCTTACATGATATCAGAGCAAAGCTCTTGGGATTTTAATCTTGTTAGGTTGAATCGTCATAAGAAAGTGTTAATCTTTCTTATGCGCTTAGCTTAACATATATAATCCGAAGCTTTCATCTTTAAATCTCTCAAAAGCCCTAGCTTTCATCTTTAATATCTCAAAAGCTCTAGCTTTCATCCGAAGCTTTCATCTTTAATCTCTCAAAAGCTCTAGCTTTCATCGTAAATCTCTCAAAAGCTCTAAGCTTTCTCATTTTAAAGCTTAAAGCTTTCATCTTTGATCCGGTTTTTACTTAAAGCTTAAAGCTTTCTCTCTTTTTTTCTTAAAGCTTAAAGCTTTCACCTTTGACCGGTTCGTTTAAAATCTCTACTCTCAAAATGATGAACACTCTCGAGACTACCAAACCGTTCGTTGTTCCGGTGATTCTTAAAGGAGGAAACTATCTTCTTTGGTCGAGAACTACTAAGACCGCTTTGAGTGGCCGCGGCTTGTGGAGTCATATTGATCTATCTCTTAGAGAACCGTCCATGACCCTTCATCGGCAAGGAGGAAGATGAGGAGACTAGACTAGCGGCGGCCAACTGGTATCAAGAAGATCAAACCGTTCTAGCTATTCTTCAAAATGGTTTGGAAGCATCGATCCTTGAGGCTTACTCCTATTGTGAAACGGCGAATGAGTTATGGGAAACTCTCAAGAATGTCTATGGTAATGTCTCAAATCTTACTAGGGTGTTTGAGGTTAAGAAAGCTCTCAATGAGCTTAATCAAGAGGATATGGAGTTCACTAAACACTTTGGAAAATATCGATCTTTGTGGGCTGAGCTTGAGATGCTAAGGCCTAGCTCTATGGATCCGGTGGTGCTCAATAAACGAAGGCCTAGCTCTATGAATCCGGTGTACAATGATCTCATCAAGCACATCCTCCGTTCCGATGAGTTACCAAGCCTTGATGATGTGTGTTCTCAAATCCAAAAGGAGCAAGGATCACAAGGGCTGTTCGGAGGAAAGGGGGAGCTTCACATGGCTAACCAAGGAACATATAACCGTTATGAAACCCGGAAGAGTGGGGGAACAAGTCGATATCGCAACCCACATCTCAAGTGTGATCATTGCAAGAAGGAAGGCCATACCAAGGATAAATGTTGGGTTCTTCATCCTCATCTCTATACTCCAAGAGGAACTAATCCGAATTACAACAACTACAAGGGATCACGAGCTAACGGAGCATCGGTCAAACAAGATCACGGAGGGACCGGGTCCTCGAAGCAAGGAGAAGAAGGTAATCAAGCCGACTATGTAAGGAAATCCGACTTGGAATCTCTCATCAAGTCTATTGCCTCGCTCAAAGAATCCGGTAAAACATTCTATACCCGTAAGCCTAGTGATTCTCTTGTGGTAGATTCGGGAGCCTCTCATCATATGATTAGTAACTTGAACTTACTTGATAAACTTGAACCTTCTAGAGGAAATGTGATGATTGCTAATGGTGATAATATACCGATCAAAGGAATTGGGAACTTGAATCTATTTAATAAAAACTCTAAAGCTTTTTACATGCCAAATTTTGAATCAAACTTACTTTCGGTTAAAAGGATGACTAGTGATTTGAATTGTTATGCAATCTTTGGTCCTAATGACTTCCATTTTCAGGATATTGAATCCGGAAAAGTGATAGGAGGTGGTGGTACCAAGGATGATCTCTATGTCTTAGAAGATTTATCACCAAGCTCATCTAGTGTTTTTAGATTTCAAACTTGTTTAGGAAAAGCTAATAATGCAATATGGCATGCTAGAGTAGGACATCCCCATTCTCGGGCTCTTGAAATAATGTTCCCAAATGTTGTCTTTGATCACTCTACTTGTGAATCTTGTATTCTCGGAAAACATTGCAAATCCGTTTTCACTAAGTCATCTACCGTTTATGCAAATTGCTTTGATCTTGTGCATTCGGATGTTTGGACCTCACCTTGCTCATCTAGAGATAATAATAAATACTTTGTCACATTCATTGATGAAAAATCAAAATACACATGGCTTACTCTTTTACCCTCTAAAGATAGAGTTTTTGATGCATTTGTGAATTTTCAAACCTATATTGCTAACCAATACCATGCCAAGATTAAGATATTTAGAACAGATAATGGAGGTGAATACATGAGCAACCGATTTAAAGAACACCTATCTAAGCTTGGCATTGTGCATCAAACGACTTGTCCATACACACCACAACAAAATGGAGTGGCCGAACGAAAGAATCGCCACCTAATGGAAGTTTCAAGAGCCATGATGTTCCACATGAATGTGCCAAGGCGTTTTTGGGGAGATGCGGTCATGACCGCATGTTATCTAATCAATCGGACACCAACCAAGGTCCTTGAGGATGTCTCTCCATATGAGGTACTCACTAAAGAAAAACCCTTCCTTAATCACTTGAGAGTATTTGGGTGTGTTTGTTTTGTGTTGGTGCCTAGGGAATTAAGGGACAAGCTAGAAGCAAAGAGCACAAGATGCATATTTCTCGGGTATTCAACAACGCAAAAGGGGTATAAGTGTTATGATCCGAGTTCAAGAAAAACTTATGTCTCTAGAGATGTGAAGTTCATAGAGGAGCAAGGGTTTTATGGGGTTAAAGATCGAGGAGATTTGAGTGATCTGGCAACACCGTCGGACCTTGGCTCTCATTTACGATTCCTTCTTCAAAATCTTGGGAATCATGAGCCAAGAGACAAAGTTGGAAACCAAGAGAATCATCCTATAGCTCAAGAAGAAAGCGTTCAAGGAATAAGTCAAGAAGAAGAGATTCAAGAACTGATTCAAGGGGAAGACAATCATGATGAGGTTCCGGTTGAGTTAGAACAAGAGCAAGTGATTCATGAAGAAGAAACTCCGGAGGAAGTAATTCAAGAACCGGTTTTGCGAAGAAGTACAAGACTAAGAAAGGATCCCTCTCAATGGAAAGAGAGCCGTGTTTACTACAACAATGAGGCCGTAGCTCATCCGATTCAAGCTGTGTGTTCGATCGCCCTTCTACCTTCTTCTCATAGGGCGTTTGTGACAAAGATAGATGAGTATACAATCCCTAAGACATTTGAGGAAGCTATGGAAGACAAGCATTGGGTTGAAGCGGTAGATGATGAGGTTGGAGCTATGGTTAAGAATCATACTTGGGATGAAGCCGATCTCCCCGAAGGCAAGAGGACCGTGAGCTCCAAATGGATATTTACAATAAAGTACTTGAGCAATGGAGATCTTGACAGGTATAAGGCTCGGTTGGTGGCTAGAGGATTCACTCAAACATACGGAGATGATTACACGGATACATTTGCCCCGGTAGCAAAGCTCAACACGGTGAGAGTTGTGTTCTCTTTGGCAGCAAACTTAGATTGGGATCTTTGGCAAATGGACGTTAAAAATGCTTTCTTACAAGGCGACCTTGAGGAGGAAGTATATATGACACCACCACCCGGTCTTGAAACCTCTATAGCTCCCGGGAAGGTTCTCAAGCTCAACAAGGCTATCTACGGTTTAAAACAATCACCTAGAGCTTGGTACAAGAAACTTAGCTCAACACTCAAGGATAGAGGATTCAAGAAATGTGAGCTAGATCATACTCTTTTTACTCTTCAAGGACCGGATGGGATAGTTGTGGTTTTGATCTATGTGGATGATATGATCATATCCGGGAGTGATAAGAAAGGGATTCAAGACACGAAGGACTTTCTCAACTCGACGTTTGAGATGAAAGACCTCGGAGAAGTAAAATACTTCCTTGGGATTGAAGTGTGTAGGTTCAAGAATGGTTTGCATATTTCCCAAAGAAAGTATACATTGGATTTGTTGAAAGAGACCGGAAAGCTTGGAGCTAAACCGGCTAAAACCCCATTAGAAGAAGGTTATAAAGGCGTTCGAAAGGGGGAGAAAGATAATGAACCATACGAGGATCCATCAAGATATAGAAGGCTTGTGGGAAAGTTGATCTATTTGTGCCTCACAAGACCGGATATAAGTTTTGCGGTTAACCAAATTAGCCAACATATGCAAAAACCAACGGTGTATCATTGGCAAATGGTTGAGAGGATCCTTAGATACTTGAAAGCTAGTCCGGGTTTAGGAGTTTGGATGGGAAAGAATGAAAGTTCCGATGTGGTTGGTTATTGTGATGCGGATTGGGCCGGTGATAGAAACGATAGAAGATCGACAACCGGATATTGCACGTTCATTGGTGGGAACTTGGTAACATGGAGGACTAAGAAGCAAAAGGAGGTATCATGCTCAAGTGCGGAAGCCGAGTATAGAGCCATGAAGAAGTTGACAAACGAGCTTACTTGGTTGAGAGGAATCTTGGCTCACTTGGGGATTGAAACGGATAAGCCAATGATAATGCATTGTGATAACCAAGCTGCGATTCACATTGCAACGAACTCGGTATTCCATGAGAGGACGAAGCACATTGAGATAGATTGCCACAAAGTTCGAGAAAAGATTGAGCAAGGATGGACGCTACCGTGTTTTACAAGGAGTGAGGAACAACTAGCGGATGTGTTCACTAAATCCGCAAGTCTTAAGGTTTGCAATAACATTTTGGGCAAACTAGGACTTGTGGATCTCACACATCCATGAGAAGACCCCTTACTTGCAATCATCACACTCTTTTTCCCTTATCAAAGTTTTGTCCCACGTGGTTTTCTTTGATAAGGTTTTTAATGAGGTGATGGTTGTGAGTCTCCAAGTTAAGCATAAATTCTTTATGTTTAACTTGAGGGGGAGTATTGACCTTAGGACTCACATTGGGACTAAGGGAAATAAATAAAGAGTTGAATAAAATAGAGTCGGAATTGTGAAACCGTGGATCGGATCACTCGGGACGCGGGACGTTGGAATCTGACCCGCGGTACGAGTGGCATCGATGCCAGGCGCGGATCAGTACGCGGGAAGGATCGGGAACAGACGGCACGCAGATCAGTACGCGGCATCGAGGCTTTGTCGACCCGCGGGACGAACGGCATCGAGGATCGTCCGAGGTGCGGAACGGACACAGCAACGGGTCAGTGGAGCGGGTCGGATCTATCCGTGGGCAAACGGATAAACACGCGGATCCACCTGCGTGTTATCCAGAAACGGCGTCGTGTCTCTCGTACTGATGCATCCGGACGCAGATCGGTCCTGGTACGCAGAGACGCGTCCTTTCTCGCCCTGTGGTACGTGCGCAGTACGACGCCAGCTCGACCCATCCGGACCTGACCGCACCAAAACCTTATCCGACCGTTTGGAGTGCTTTTTCTAATGACCTATTTGTTTCTTTTCTATAAATAGGTTGTTTTATGATGATGTATCTGATTTTTGATTAATAAGGAAAAAAATTAGAGTTCTTATTCTCCTTTACTCTTCATGGTTACATAATCTCTATACTCTTCACTACTCTTCCTAATCTCTCAATCTTACTCTCAATCTCTTACAAATCTTACATCCACTTGACCCGTTGCTGTGTCCGTTCCGCGCCTCGGACGATCCTCGATGCCGTTCGTCCCGCGGGTCGACAAAGCCTCGATGCCGCGTACTGATCCGCGTGCCGTCTGTTCCCGATCCTTCCCGCGTACTGATCCGCGCCTGGCATCGATGCCACTCGTACCGCAGGTCAGATTCCAACGTCCCGCGTCCCGAGTGATCCGATCCACGGTTTCACAATTCCGACTCTATTTTATTCAACTCTTTATTTATTTCCCTTAGTCCCAATGTGAGTCCTAAGGTCAATACTCCCCCTCAAGTTAAACATAAAGAATTTATGCTTAACTTGGAGACTCACAACCATCACCTCATTAAAAACCTTATCAAAGAAAACCACGTGGGACAAAACTTTGATAAGGGAAAAAGAGTGTGATGATTGCAAGTAAGGGGTCTTCTCATGGATGTGTGAGATCCACAAGTCCTAGTTTGCCCAAAATGTTATTGCAAACCTTAAGACTTGCGGATTTAGTGAACACATCCGCTAGTTGTTCCTCTCTCCTTGTAAAGCACGGTAGCGTCCATCCTTGCTCAATCTTTTCTCGAACTTTGTGGCAATCTATCTCAATGTGCTTCGTCCTCTCATGGAATACCGAGTTCGTAGCAATGTGAATCGCAGCTTGGTTATCACAATGCATTATCATTGGCTTATCCGTTTCAATCCCCAAGTGAGCCAAGATTCCTCTCAACCAAGTAAGCTCGTTTGTCAACTTCTTCATGGCTCTATACTCGGCTTCCGCACTTGAGCATGATACCTCCTTTTGCTTCTTAGTCCTCCATGTTACCAAGTTCCCACCAATGAACGTGCAATATCCGGTTGTCGATCTTCTATCGTTTCTATCACCGGCCCAATCCGCATCACAATAACCAACCACATCGGAACTTTCATTCTTTCCCATCCAAACTCCTAAACCCGGACTAGCTTTCAAGTATCTAAGGATCCTCTCAACCATTTGCCAATGATACACCGTTGGTTTTTGCATATGTTGGCTAATTTGGTTAACCGCAAAACTTATATCCGGTCTTGTGAGGCACAAATAGATCAACTTTCCCACAAGCCTTCTATATCTTGATGGATCCTCGTATGGTTCATTATCTTTCTCCCCCTTTCGAACGCCTTTATAACCTTCTTCTAATGGGGTTTTAGCCAGTTTAGCTCCAAGCTTTCCGGTCTCTTTCAACAAATCCAATGTATACTTTCTTTGGGAAATATGCAAACCATTCTTGAACCTACACACTTCAATCCCAAGGAAGTATTTTACTTCTCCGAGGTCTTTCATCTCAAACGTCGAGTTGAGAAAGTCCTTGGTTCATGATTCCCAAGATTTTGAAGAAGGAATCGTAAATGAGAGCCAAGGTCCGACGGTGTTGCCAGATCACTCAAATCTCCTCGGTCTTTAACCCCATAAAATCCTTGCTCCTCTATGAACTTCACATCTCTTGAGACATAAGTTTTTCTTGAACTCGGATCATAACACTTATACCCCTTTTGCGTTGTTGAATACCCGAGAAATATGCATCTTGTGCTCTTTGCTTCTAGCTTGTCCCTTAATTCCCTAGGCACCAACACAAAATAAACACACCCAAATACTCTCAAGTGATTAAGGAAGGGTTTTTCTTTAGTGAGTACCTCATATGGAGAGACATCCTCAAGGACCTTGGTTGGTGTCCGATTGATTAGATAACATGCGGTCATGACCGCATCTCCCCAAAAACGCCTTGGCACATTCATGTGGAACATCATGGCTCTTGAAACTTCCATTAGGTGGCGATTCTTTCGTTCGGCCACTCCATTTTGTTGTGGTGTGTATGGACAAGTCGTTTGATGCACAATGCCAAGCTTAGATAGGTGTTCTTTAAATCGGTTGCTCATGTATGCTCCATTATCTGTTCTAAATATCTTAATCTTGGCATGGTATTGGTTAGCAATATAGGTTTGAAAATTCACAAATGCATCAAAAACTCTATCTTTAGAGGGTAAAAGAGTAAGCCATGTGTATTTTGATTTTTCATCAATGAATGTGACAAAGTATTTATTATTATCTCTAGATGAGCAAGGTGAGGTCCAAACATCCGAATGCACAAGATCAAAGCAATTTGCATAAACGGTAGATGACTTAGTGAAAACGGATTTGCAATGTTTTCCGAGAATACAAGATTCACAGGTAGAGTGATCAAAGACAACATTTGGGAACATTATTTCAAGAGCCCGAGAATGGGGATGTCCTACTCTAGCATGCCATATTGCATTATTAGCTTTTCCTAAACAAGTTTGAAATCTAAAAACACTAGATGAGCTTGGTGATAAATCTTCTAAGACATAGAGATCATCCTTGGTACCACCACCTCCTATCACTTTTCCGGATTCAATATCCTGAAAATGGAAGTCATTAGGACCAAAGATTGCATAACAATTCAAATCACTAGTCATCCTTTTAACCGAAAGCAAGTTTGATTCAAAATTTGGCATGTAAAAAGCTTTAGAGTTTTTATTAAATAGATTCAAGTTCCCAATTCCTTTGATCGGTATATTATCACCATTAGCAATCATCACATTTCCTCTAGAAGGTTCAAGTTTATCAAGTAAGTTCAAGTTACTAATCATATGATGAGAGGCTCCCGAATCTACCACAAGAGAATCACTAGGCTTACGGGTATAGAATGTTTTACCGGATTCTTTGAGCGAGGCAATAGACTTGATGAGAGATTCCAAGTCGGATTTCCTTACATAGTCGGCTTGATTACCTTCTTCTCCTTGCTTCGAGGACCCGGTCCCTCCGTGATCTTGTTTGACCGATGCTCCGTTAGCCCGTGATCCCTTGTAGTTGTTGTAATTCGGATTAGTTCCTCTTGGAGTATAGAGATGAGGATGAAGAACCCAACATTTATCCTTGGTATGGCCTTCCTTCTTGCAATGATCACATTTGAGATGTGGGTTGCGATATCGACTTGTTCCCCCATTCTTTCGGTTGTCATAACGGTTATATGTTCCTTGGTTAGCCATGTGAAGCTCCCCCTTTCCTCCGAACAGCCCTTGTGATCCTTGCTCCTTTTGGATTTGAGAACACACATCATCAAGGCTTGGTAACTCATCGGAACGGAGGATGTGCTTGATGAGATCATTGTACACCGGATTCATAGAGAGGATATGGAAACGTGTCTAACCTATCTCGGGTTTATGAAGTGAAGAAAGCCATCAATAATCTTCATCAAGAGGATATGGAATTTACCAAGCACTTTGGTAAATATAGGTCTCTTTGGGCCGAGCTTGAAATGTTGAGACCGAGCTCTATTGATCGAAAGGTGCTAAACGAAAGGAAAGAACAAGACAAGGTCTTTGGGCTATTACTCACCTTGAATCCGGCATTCAATGATCTCATCAAGCACATCCTAAGGTCGGAGAAGCTCCCAAGCCTTGAAGATGTGTGCTCACAAATTCAAAGAGAACAAGGTTCCCAAGGACTCTTTGATAGTAAAAGGGAACTTCCAATGGCTAACAAGGGGGTTTACAACCGATTCGATAATCGTGGAAACAAAGGGAGCTATGGTAACAATCGGCCGGGTTCTAAGGCAAGGTGTGAACATTGCAAGGGAAGACACACCAAGGAGACTTGTTGGCTTCTTCATCCGGAGCTCAAGCCTAGTTGGTGGATCGACTACCCGAAGAACCCAAGAGCTAACTACACCACGGCCAAGCCCGACCAAGTTCCAACCTGATCATCTAAGCAAGGTGAGGAGGCCAACCAAGGAGATTATGTGAGAAAATCCGACTTGGAGGCACTCATCAAAGCCCTTACCATACAAAAGGAATCCGGTAAAACTTACTTTACTCATACTCCTAGTAGTTCCCTAGTAGTTGATTCGGGAGCTTCCCATTATTGGTTATATTGGTTATTATTGGGTTGGGTATGATCTTGTGCTATTGGCCCAAAAGAAAGCCCAAGTCATTAGTTATTTAAGTATGTTGTAATCCTTAGTTGAAAAGTAATGAAAATATCTTCATCTTCTCCATCTCTCTAGAAACTTCTCCATTCTCTCTTGATCTCAAGTTCTGATTGTGTTTGTTCTTGATCAAGATCAATCTTTATCTTCTGAATCTGACATGGTATCAGAGCAAAGTTCCTGAGGATCTAGTTGAATTCGTGATCGTGATCTCTCTGTTCTTGGTCTGTTTTGTTCTTCTTCTCAAGAAATCATCTATGGAGAATCAGAAACAAATTACTCTACCTGTTGTTCTCAAAGGAGAGAACTATTTGTTGTGGTCAAGAACCACTCGAACTGCCCTGAGAAGTCGTGGGTTGTGGGAGCATGTTGATGACTCTCCAAAGGTGGCCACGACTAGTGTAGAAGGTGTGGAATCTTCAAGTGATTCTGCAAGTGAAGTAGCCGGAGCTGAGAAGGAGGATCCCAAGTGGATTCAAGAGGATCAGCTAGTTCTAGCGATTCTTCAAAGCTCTTTGGAGCCATCTATCCTTGCAGCTTACTCTTATGCTGAAACTGCAAAGGAGTTGTGGGACACTCTCTTAGGTGTCTATGGTAATACTTCAAATCTGAGTCGAATATTTGAGGTGGAAAAGGCCTTGAATGATCTACAACAAGAAGGAAAGCCATTCAAGAGCTTATTTGGTGAATTTAGAAACTTGTGGGCTGAGCTGGATACTCTAAGGCCACCCACCACAGATTTGAGTGTGGTGAAGGAGAGGAGAGAGCAGGATCAAGTGTTTGGTCTACTTCTTACTCTTGATAAGTCATACTCAGGATTGATTCATCATATCTTAAGGTATGAGAAGCTGCCAACCTTAAATGAAGTGTGTATGATGATTCAAAAGGAGGAAGGATCAAAAGGTCTCTTTCAAGGGACAAGTGAGGCTGCGTATATAAGCCAAGGAGTTTATCAACAAGTAGAGAAGAGACCTAGCTGGGTGTGTGAACACTGCAAGAAAGCGGGTCATACTAAGGAGAAGTGTTGGGTCCTTCATCCACAGTTGAGATTGTGTGAGCATTGCAAGAAAGCAGGTCATACCAAGGAGAAGTGCTGGGTTCTTCATCCACATTTGAAAGAGAAAACCTCAGGTCAAACATCTAGAGGGCGTGCAGGAGTTGCTAATGCGAGTTGTGATGATGTGGTGAGGAAATCAGACCTTGATGCTCTTATCAAGAGCATCACCAAACTGACTGAATCTGGTAAGAGTTTTCTTTCCTCTAAACTTCCTAAACCCATTATAGTAGACTCTGGTGCCTCTCATCATATGATTAGTGATCCAGAGCATCTTACAAATGTTAAACCTCATAGTGGAAAAGTAACTATAGCAAATGGGGAGGATGTGTTGATTAGAGGAATTGGAAACTTAGAGCTGTTTAACAAGAATACCAATGCTCTATATATCCCTGAGTTTGCTTCTAACTTGTTATCAGTTCAGAAAACTACTAAGGATCTTGATTGTTTGGCTGTGTTTAGTCCTGATAGTGTATGGTTTCAGGATAACAAGTCGGGGAAGAACTTTGGATCAGGTTGTGTACAGGATGGTCTCTATGTTTTGGATGTTTTGGATAAGCAATCAGTCGGAATAGCTCACTCAGCAATGAGCACTAGTAGTATCAGTTCTATTTGGCATGCACGCTTGGGACATCCCCACTTGAAGGTTCTAAAGCTTGCTTTGCCAAATCTAAATCTTATGGATCACGGATGTGAAGCTTGTATCTTAGGGAAGCATTGTAGAACTGTTTATCAAGACTCATCTACTGTTTATAATGAGTGCTTTGATCTAGTTCACTCTGATGTATGGACAGCTCCTTGTACTTCTAAAGATCAATATAAGTATTTTGTCTCCTTCATAGACGAGAAATCTAAGTACACATGGGTTACTTTGATGTCATCAAAGAGTAATGTTTTAGAAGCATTCTCTAAGTTCTACAACTATGTGATGACTCAGTTTGGAGTTAAGATTAAAACTCTAAGGAGTGATAATGGTGGTGAGTACATAAACAGCAAGTTTAAGGAGTTTGTGAGCAACCAGGGCATTGTTCATCAAACATCCTGTGCTTATACTCCTCAGCAGAATGGAGTGGCAGAAAGGAAAAATAGACATCTAATGGAGGTTGCAAGAACCATGATGTTTGAGAGGAATGTTCCTAAAAGGTTTTGGGGGGATGCAGTGATGACTGCTTGTTATCTCATTAACAGGCTACCCACCAAGAACCTTGAGAATGCATCTCCATATGAGATTTTGCATAAGGCAAAACCTGTCATTGATCACTTGAGAGTGTTTGGTTGTGTGTGTTACGTATTTGTACCAGAAGCTCAAAGGAACAAGTTGGAGCCTAAGAGTATCAAGTGTATGTTTATTGGGTACTCACCTACTCAAAAGGGTTACAAATGCTATGATGTTGACACCAAGAGAATGTATATATCCAGGGAAGTCAAGTTTGATGAAGAGAAGGGATACTTTGGTAATGAAAATTGGGATGAGCTTAAAGTGTTAGATTTTAGGACTTAGATTGAGAGAATAAGAGATTGAGAGAATTGGGAAGAATAGAGAGAAAGAGTATGAACTTGAAAAATTATTCCATTCAAGATAAATGTGCAAGGTTCATACAACAAGATTTATATAGAAAACAGTTCTGGCCTCCGTGTCGATCGACACTAAATAAGTGTGTCGATCGACACGCCTCTCCAACGGTCATATCTCAACGGTTGGATAGCAACGGTCGGATTCTCCAACGGTCGGATCTCCAACGGTCGGATTCAAACTCTGGGACTCGTGTCGATCGACACCACTCCTTGGTGTCGATCGACGCCTTCGTTCCGCACCTCCAGTTTTTCCAGAGAGGTGAGTGTCGATCGACACTCTCCTCTGTCGATCGACACTCTTGCTTATTCTTTTCCCTTAGCACATTTTGATGGTGCCAAGGTCAATACTCCCCCTCAAGTTAAACATAAGGAATTATGCTTAACTTGGAAACCCGCAACCATCACCTCATTAAAAACCTTAACAAAGAAAACCACGTGGGACAAAACTTTGCTAAGGGAAAAAGAGTGTGATGATTGCAAGTTAAGGTCTTCTCATGGATGAGTGAGATCCACGAGTCCAAGCTTGCTAAAGAGACGGTTGCAAACCTTGAGACTCGCAGCTTTGGTGAAGATATCCGCCACTTGGTCCTCGCTCCTTGTAAAACACGGAAGTGTCCATCCTTGTTCAATCTTCTCACGAACCTTGTGACAATCGATCTCGATGTGCTTCGTCCGTTCGTGGAACACCGAGTTGGTAGCTATGTGAATTGCGGCTTGGTTGTCGCAATGCATCACCATCGGCTTAGTGATCTCAATCCCCATGTGAGCTAAGATGCCTCTCAACCATGTTAGCTCATTTGTTAATTTCTTCATCGCTCTATACTCGGCTTCCGCACTTGAACATGAGACCGACTTTTGCTTCTTAGTTCTCCAAGTCACCAAGTTTCCACCAATGAATGTTGCATAGCCGGTTGTGGATCTTCTATCGTTTCGATCTCCGGCCCAATCCGCATCACAATACCCAACAACTTCGGTGTTTTCATTTCTTCCCATCCAAATGCCTTGGCCAACACTCCCTTTAAGGTACCGAAGTATTCGATCCACCATTTTCCAATGAAACACCTTTGGCTCCTTCATATGTTGACTTACTTGGTTGACCGCAAAGCAAAGATCCGGCCTTGTTAGGGTAAGATAGATCAATTTCCCAACAAGTCTTCTATATTGAGATGAATCCTCATACATTTCATCTTCTTGCTCCCCCTTTCGATCGGCCTTGTATCCTTCCTCAAGCGGTGTCTTAGCCGGCTTCGAGGCAAGCTTCCCAGTTTCCTTGAGCAAATCCAAAGTATACTTCCTCTGGGAGATGTGCAATCCATTTGTGAATCTACATACTTCGATCCCAAGGAAGTATTTCAACTCGCCGAGATCCTTAATTTCAAAGACCGATTTTAGGAAATCCTTAGTGTCTTGAATCCCTTGTTTATCATCACCGGAGATGATCATATCATCCACGTAGATCAAGACAACCACCATTCCATTCGGGCCTTGAAGCGTGAATAGAGTGTGATCCAATTCACACTTCTTGAAACCTTTTTCCTTGAGAGTCGAACTTAGCTTCTTGTACCAAGCCCTTGGGGATTGTTTAAGACCATAGATGGCTTTCCTTAGCCGAAGAACCTTTCCGGGAGCAATGGTGTTCTCTAGGCCGGGTGGTGGAGTCATGTACACCTCTTCTTCAAGATCTCCTTGAAGGAAAGCATTCTTCACATCCATTTGCCACAACTCCCAATCCAAATTGATCGCCAAAGAGAATACAACCCGTACCGTGTGTAGCTTAGCCACCGGAGCAAATGTGTCTGTATAATCATCTCCATAGGTTTGTGTAAATCCTCTCGCCACTAACCGCGCCTTGTGTCGTTCCAAGTCCCCATTGCTCAAGAACTTAAGAGTGAAGACCCATTTAGAGCTAACCGCTCTTTTCCCAAACGGAAGATCGGCCTCATCCCACGTGTGGTTCTTAATCATAGCCCCAACCTCATCATTAACCGCTTCAACCCAATGATCCTCTTCCATTGCCTCGTCATATGTCTTCGGAATCGAATGTTCATCTATTTTCACAAGGAAGGCTTGATGAGAGGAAGGTAAAAGGGCGAGCGAACAAACCGCTTGAATAGGATGAGCAACGGCTTGGTTGTTGTAGTAGACTCTATTCTCTTTCCATGTGGAAGGGTCCTTCCTTAATCGTGTGCTTCTCCTAAGAACCGGTTCGCATGGTTCTTCTTCAACTCTCGAGTCATCGTGGTCGTGTGCTTGAGCATCGGGGAGTTCATCATGACCAATCACCGCTCCTTGACTTTCTTGAGCACCGGAGGTCTCATCATTACTAACCGTCTCCTCTTGATCATTGGGAACACTCTCATCATTGGTCTCTTGGATAGTCTCCTCTTGGACCGGAGGAGCTTCACCGTTTCTAGCCTTTGGTGCTTCCGGGTTGTCAAGATGTTGAAGGAGGAACCTTAAATTAGCATTGTAGTCCGTAGAGCTTGCAAATTCCCTTAGTTCATCCTTCTCTTCGGTACTATAGTAGCTTTTTTCCTCCATAAACTTCACATCCTTGGATACAAATGTTCTTCTCGAACTTGGATCATAACATTTGTATCCCTTTTGGGTAGTGGAATATCCAATGAACATACACCTTGTGCTCTTTGCATCTAGCTTTGTCCGCAATTCACCGGGAACTAAGACAAAACAAACACACCCAAAAACCCTTAGATGTTCAATAAAAGGTTTAGTATTATTAAGTACCTCAAACGGAGAGATATCCGAGAGAATTTTGGTTGGTATTCGGTTGATCAAATAGCACGCCATCATGACCGCATCACCCCAAAATCTCTTAGGTACATTCATGTGGAACATCATGGCACGAGACACCTCCATCAAGTGACGATTCTTCCGTTCGGCCACGCCATTTTGTTGAGGAGTGTATGGACAACTTGTTTGATGCAAAATGCCATGCTTAGATAGATGTTCTTTGAAGCGATGGCTTGTATATTCTCCTCCATTATCTGTTCTAAAGATTTTGATCTTGGCATTGAATTGGTTAGTAACATAAGTTTGAAAATTTATGAATGCATCAAGAACACGATCTTTTGATGGTAATAGGGTGATCCAAGTATATTTTGATTTTTCATCTATAAATGTTACGAAATACTTGTTATTATCCCTAGATAAGCATGGTGAGGTCCAAACATCCGAATGAACTAAATCAAAACATTTCTCATAAGTAGTAGTAGAATTCGGGAAAACCGTTTTACAATGTTTACCAAGAATACAAGATTCACAACTCTTATGATCAAAGTAAACATTTGGTAACATTAATTCAAAAGCTCTAGAATGAGGATGACCTAATCTAGCATGCCAAATAGCATTATTAGCCACTCCTAAACAAGATTTGATCGAAAAAGAACTAGGTGAAAAATCTTCAATAACATAGAGATCATCTTTGGTTCCACCCTCTCCAATAATCTTTCCGGAATCAATATCCTGAAAATGAACATCATTAGGACCAAAAATTGCATAACAATTCAAATCTTTAGTAGCTCTTTTTACCGAAAGTAAATTAGAAGTAAAAGTCGGCATATAAAAGGCTTTAGAATCTTTATCAAAGACTTTTAAAGTTCCAATTCCTCTTATAGGTATATTATCACCATTAGCAATCATCACATTTCCATTAGTTGACTCAATATTCTCAAGCATCCTAGAGTTACTAATCATGTGATGGGAAGCTCCCGAATCAACTACTAGGGAGCTACTAGGAGTATGGGTAAAGTAAGTTTTACCGGATTCCTTTTGTATGGTAAGAGCTTTGATGAGTGCCTCCAAGTCGGATTTTCTCACATAATCTCCTAGGTTGGCCTCCTCACCTTGCTTAGCTAATCCGGTTGGAACTTGGTCGGGCTTGGCCGTGGTGTAGTTAGCTCTTGGGTTCTTCGGGTAGTCGATCCACCAACTCGGCTTGAGCTCCGGATGAAGAAGCCAACAAGTCTCCTTGGTGTGTCTTCCCTTGCAATGTTCACACCTTGCCTTAGAGCCCGGCCGATTGTTACCATAGCTCCCTTTGTTTCCACGATTATCGAATCGGTTGTAAACCCCCTTGTTAGCCGTTGGAAGCTCCCCCTTACTATCAAAGAGTCCTTGGGAACCTTGTTCTCTTTGAATTTGTGAGCACACATCTTCAAGACTTGGGAGCTTCTCCGACCTTAGGATGTGCTTGATGAGATCATTGAATGCCGGATTCAAGGTGAGTAATAGCCCAAAGACCTTGTCTTGTTCTTTCCTTTCGTTTAGCACCTTTGGATCAATGGAACTTGGTCTCAACATTTCAAGCTCGGCCCAAAGAGACCTATATTTACCAAAGTGCTTGGTAAATTCCATATCCTCTTGATGAAGATTATTGATGGCTTTCTTCACTTCATAAACCCGAGAAAGGTTAGACACGTTTCCATAAACGTTCTTCAATGTTTCCCATAGCTCCTCCGCCGTTTCACAATAGGAATACGCCTCAAGAATGGAGGATTCAAGACCATTTTGAAGAATGGCCAACACGCTTTGGTCCTCTTGGAACCACTTTGCTTCTCTCTTCTTTTCGGAATCTTCATCGTCTTCTTCTCCGGATGAATCATACACCGGTTTAGATGAAGTTTCAATGTGGCTCCACAACCCTCGGCCACATAGAGCTATCTTCGTGGTTCTTGACCACAATAAGTAGTTATCTCCCTTGAGAGTAACCGGAACCACCAATGGTTTAGAATTATCTAAAGAACTCATCTTTTCTTATGAAAGTTTGAAACTTTTAGAAATGATTTGGGATTGATATGTATGTTAAATCAAGCGCATAAAGAGAATGGAAATCTCTATATAACGATTTGATCTAACTAGTTAAAGGAAAATCCACAAATCGAAAAAGGTTAATGAAAGAATGAGATTTGAAGTATGAGATTATGAGAGTAATGAGGTCACAAAGATCAAAATCGCTCTGATACCATGTTAGATTTTAGGACTTAGATTGAGAGAATAAGAGATTGAGAGAATTGGGAAGAATAGAGAGAAAGAGTATGAACTTGAAAAATTATTCCATTCAAGATAAATGTGCAAGGTTCATACAACAAGATTTATATAGAAAACAGTTCTGGCCTCCGTGTCGATCGACACTAAATAAGTGTGTCGATCGACACGCCTCTCCAACGGTCATATCTCAACGGTTGGATAGCAACGGTCGGATTCTCCAACGGTCGGATCTCCAACGGTCGGATTCAAACTCTGGGACTCGTGTCGATCGACACCACTCCTTGGTGTCGATCGACGCCTTCGTTCCGCACCTCCAGTTTTTCCAGAGAGGTGAGTGTCGATCGACACTCTCCTCTGTCGATCGACACTCTTGCTTATTCTTTTCCCTTAGCACATTTTGATGGTGCCAAGGTCAATATAAAGATCTTGCTTCTTCCAACGACAGAGCCACTATCTTGAAGCATATACTTGATGGTCTTACTACTCTAGCTGGTCCACCAATGCCACCAACTAATAGTGCAGAGAGACATCAAGAAGCTCCAGTTGTTGATGAGGGTGGTGAAACAAGATCGGATGATAGTAGCACCAAAAGTGAAGGTGAAGCTGGTAGTCAAGATCATTCAAGAGCTTCTTCAGAAGAAGTGGATTCACCAATGGACAGTGAAGAAGGAGAATCTCACTTAGATGATGTTGTTTCATATTCTCTAGAAGATGTGGTGGCTGAAGAAGTTGAAGAGAAAGAAACAGGAGAGACTGAGGTTGTTCAGCCTCTAAGAAGAAGTGAGAGGTTGAAGTCTGGGCCTGAGAACTGGAAGAACACAAGAGTTTACTACAACAATGAGGCTGTTGCTTATCCTATACAAGCAGTGTGTTCTCTTGCCTTCTTGCCATCTGATTATCAAGCCTTTCTGGCCAAGGTTGAGCAGAACCAGATTCCTAGAAGTTATGAGGAGGCAAAGGATAAAAAGGAGTGGGTTGATGCTATTAGTGATGAAAGAAGTGCTATGGAGCGCAATCATACATGGGATGTGGAGGTGCTCCCAGAAGGAAAGAGAGCGGTGAGTTCTAGATGGGTATTCACTATCAAGTACAAGAGTGATGGGGAGATAGAGAGGTACAAGGCTCGCCTAGTAGCAAGAGGATTTACTCAAACTTATGGTGAGGATTTTACTGATACGTTTGCTCCAGTAGCTAAACTTCATACAGTGAGAGTGGTCCTCTCATTAGCTACAAATCTCTCGTGGGATCTATGGCAAATGGATGTGAAGAATGCGTTTCTTCAAGGGGAACTCAAAGAAGAGGTATATATGATTCCTCCACCTGGTCTTGATGATATTGTTGAATCTGGAAAGGTTTTAAGGTTGAGAAAAGCAATATATGGTCTGAAACAGTCGCCAAGGGCTTGGTATCACAAGTTGAGTTCTACTCTCATACAGTATGGGTTTAAGAAATCCCACTCTGATCATACTTTGTTTACTCTGCGAAGCTCTAGAGGGATTGTTGTGGTACTAGTCTATGTGGATGATATCATCATTTCAGGTGATGACAAGGAAGGTATTCAAAACACCAAAGCTTTTCTTAAATCTGCCTTTGAGATTAAGGATCTTGGAGAGATGAAATAAATCCTAGGGATTGAAGTTTGTAGATTACCAGAGGGCCTCTTCTTATCTCAAAGAAAGTATACTCTTGATCTTTTGAGAGAAACAGGTAAGCTTGGAGCGAAACCAGCTAAGACTCCACTTGAAGATGGCTACAAGGTTAACCGAAAGGGGGAGAAAGCTGATGAGAGTTTCAAGGATGTTGGTTTGTATAGAAGAACTGTCGGGAGGCTGATGTATCTCACCCTTACAAGACCAGATCTCTGTTTTGCCTTGAATCAAGTGTGTCAACATATGCAGGCTCCAACAGTGTATCATTGGAGTATGGTGGAGCGAATTTTGAGATATCTTAAAGGGACACCTGGTCAAGGTATTTGGATGGGAAAGAATGATAATACAGAGATTGTAGGTTACTGTGATGCTGATTGGGCTGGTGATAGAACAGATAGAAAGTCTACCACTGGTTATTGCACTTTCATTGGAGGGAATTTGGTTAGTTGGAAGACAAAGAAGCAGAAAGTGGTATCGTGTTCAAGTGCAGAAGCGGAGTATAGAGCTATGAGGAAGCTTACGAATGAACTGACTTGGCTCAAAGCTCTTCTCAAAGACCTTGGGATTGAACAATCTGGCCCGATTACTATGCATTGTGATAATCAGTCAGCTATACATATTGCCAACAATTCTGTGTTTCATGAGAGGACCAAACATGTGGAGATCGATTGTCACAAGGTTCGTGAAAAGATTGAAGATGGTACTATATTACCTTGCTACACAAGAAGTGAGGATCAGTTGGCAGATATCTTCACCAAGGCGGCAACTCTCAAGGTTTGCAACTCTATCTATGGCAGACTTGGTCTCGTGAATCTTACTCGGCCTAACTCATGAACATCATACTCTTTTTCCTTGACATAGTTTTCTCCCAAGTGGTTTTCTATGTTAAGGTTTTAATGAGGTGATGCTTCATGGGTTTTCAAACTTAGCCCTCAGTTCTCTTTGGCTAAGTTTGAGGGGGAGTATTGGTTATATTGGTTATTATTGGGTTGGGTATGATCTTGTGCTATTGGCCCAAAAGAAAGCCCAAGTCATTAGTTATTTAAGTATGTTGTAATCCTTAGTTGAAAAGTAATGAAAATATCTTCATCTTCTCCATCTCTCTAGAAACTTCTCCATTCTCTCTTGATCTCAAGTTCTGATTGTGTTTGTTCTTGATCAAGATCAAGATCTTCTGAATCTGACATGCACATCTCCCAAAGGAAGTATACACTGGATTTGCTCAAGGAAACCGGGAAGCTTGCCTCGAAGCCGGCTAAGACACCACTTGAGGAAGGATACAAGGCCGATCGAAAGGGGGAGCAAGAAGATGAAATGTATGAGGATCCATCTCAATATAGAAGACTTGTTGGGAAATTGATCTATCTTACCCTAACAAGGCCGGATCTTTGCTTTGCGGTCAACCAAGTAAGTCAACATATGAAGGAGCCAAAGGTGTTTCATTGGAAAATGGTGGATCGAATACTTCGGTACCTTAAAGGGAGTGTTGGCCAAGGCATTTGGATGGGAAGAAATGAAGACACCGAAGTTGTTGGGTATTGTGATGCGGATTGGGCCGGAGATCGGAACGATAGAAGATCCACAACCGGCTATGCAACATTCATTGGTGGAAACTTGGTGACTTGGAGAACTAAGAAGCAAAAGTCGGTCTTATGTTCAAGTGCGGAAGCCGAGTATAGAGCGATGAAGAAATTAACAAATGAGCTAACATGGTTGAGAGGCATCTTAGCTCACATGGGGATTGAGATCACCAAGCCGATGGTGATGCATTGGGACAACCAAGCCGCAATTCACATAGCTACCAACTCGGTGTTCCATGAACGGACGAAGCACATAGAGATCGATTGCCACAAGGTTCGTGAGAAGATTGAACAAGGATGGACACTTCTATTGACCTTGGCACCATCAAAATGTGCTAAGGGAAAAGAATAAGCAAGAGTGTCGATCGACAGAGGTGAGTGTCGATCGACACTCACCTCTCTGGAAAAACTGGAGGTGCGGAACGAAGGCGTCGATCGACACCAAGAAGTGGTGTCGATCGATACGAGTCCCAGAGTTTGAATCCGACCGTTGGAGATCCGACCGTTGGAGAATCCGACCGTTGCTATCCAACCGTTGAGATATGACCGTTGGAGAGGCGTGTCGATCGACACACTTATTTAGTGTCGATCGACACGGAGGCCAGAACTGTTTTCTATATAAATCTTGTTGTATGAACCTTGCACATTTATCTTGAATGGAATAATTTTTTCAAGTTCATACTCTTTCTCTCTATTCTTCCCAATTCTCTCAATCTAAGTCCTAAAATCTAACATGGTATCAGAGCGATTTTGATCTTTGTGACCTCATTACTCTCATAATCTCATACTTCAAATCTCATTCTTTCATTAACCTTTTTCGATTTGTGGATTTTCCTTTAACTAGTTAGATCAAATCGTTATATAGAGATTTCCATTCTCTTTATGCGCTTGATTTAACATACATATCAATCCCAAATCATTTCTAAAAGTTTCAAACTTTCATAAGAAAAGATGAGTTCTTTAGATAATTCTAAACCATTGGTGGTTCCGGTTACTCTCAAGGGAGATAACTACTTATTGTGGTCAAGAACCACGAAGATAGCTCTATGTGGCCGAGGGTTGTGGAGCCACATTGAAACTTCATCTAAACCGGTGTATGATTCATCCGGAGAAGAAGACGATGAAGATTCCGAAAAGAAGAGAGAAGCAAAGTGGTTCCAAGAGGACCAAAGCGTGTTGGCCATTCTTCAAAATGGTCTTGAATCCTCCATTCTTGAGGCGTATTCCTATTGTGAAACGGCGGAGGAGCTATGGGAAACATTGAAGAACGTTTATGGAAACGTGTCTAACCTTTCTCGGGTTTATGAAGTGAAGAAAGCCATCAATAATCTTCATCAAGAGGATATGGAATTTACCAAGCACTTTGGTAAATATAGGTCTCTTTGGGCCGAGCTTGAAATGTTGAGACCAAGTTCCATTGATCCAAAGGTGCTAAACGAAAGGAAAGAACAAGACAAGGTCTTTGGGCTATTTACTCACCTTGAATCCGGCATTCAATGATCTCATCAAGCACATCCTAAGGTCGGAGAAGCTCCCAAGTCTTGAAGATGTGTGCTCACAAATTCAAAGAGAACAAGGTTCCCAAGGACTCTTTGATAGTAAGGGGGAGCTTCCAACGGCTAACAAGGGGGTTTACAACCGAGTCGATAATCGTGGAAACAAAGGGAGCTATGGTAACAATCGGCCGGGCTCTAAGGCAAGGTGTGAACATTGCAAGGGAAGACACACCAAGGAGACTTGTTGGCTTCTTCATCCGGAGCTCAAGCCGAGTTGGTGGATCGACTACCCGAAGAACCCAAGAGCTAACTACACCACGGCCAAGCCCGACCAAGTTCCAACCGGATTAGCTAAGCAAGGTGAGGAGGCCAACCAAGGAGATTATGTGAGAAAATCCGACTTGGAGGCACTCATCAAAGCTCTTACCATACAAAAGGAATCCGGTAAAACTTACTTTACCCATACTCCTAGTAGCTCCCTAGTAGTTGATTCGGGAGCTTCCCATCACATGATTAGTAACTCTAGGATGCTTGAGAATATTGAGTCAACTAATGGAAATGTGATGATTGCTAATGGTGATAATATACCTATAAGAGGAATTGGAACTTTAAAAGTCTTTGATAAAGAGTCTAAAGCCTTTTATATGCCGACTTTTACTTCTAATTTACTTTCGGTAAAAAGAGCTACTAAAGATTTGAATTGTTATGCAATATTTGGTCCTAATGATGTTCATTTTCAGGATATTGATTCCGGAAAGATTATTGGAGAGGGTGGAACCAAAGATGATCTCTATGTTATTGAAGATTTTTCACCTAGTTCTTTTTCGGTCAAATCTTGTTTAGGAGTGGCTAATAATGCTATTTGGCATGCTAGATTAGGTCATCCTCATTCTAGAGCTTTTGAATTAATGTTACCAAATGTTTACTTTGATCATAAGAGTTGTGAATCTTGTATTCTTGGTAAACATTGTAAAACGGTTTTCCCGAATTCTACTACTACTTATGAAAAATGTTTTGATTTAGTTCATTCGGATGTTTGGACCTCACCATGCTTATCTAGGGATAATAACAAGTATTTCGTAACATTTATAGATGAAAAATCAAAATATACTTGGATCACCCTATTACCATCAAAAGATCGTGTTCTTGATGCATTCATAAATTTTCAAACTTATGTTACTAACCAATTCAATGCCAAGATCAAAATCTTTAGAACAGATAATGGAGGAGAATATACAAGCCATCGCTTCAAAGAACATCTATCTAAGCATGGCATTTTGCATCAAACAAGTTGTCCATACACTCCTCAACAAAATGGCGTGGCCGAACGGAAGAATCGTCACTTGATGGAGGTGTCTCGTGCCATGATGTTCCACATGAATGTACCTAAGAGATTTTGGGGTGATGCGGTCATGATGGCGTGCTATTTGATCAACCGAATACCAACCAAAATTCTCTCGGATATCTCTCCGTTTGAGGTACTTAATAATACTAAACCTTTTATTGAACATCTAAGGGTTTTTGGGTGTGTTTGTTTTGTCTTAGTTCCCGGTGAATTGCGGACAAAGCTAGATGCAAAGAGCACAAGGTGTATGTTCATTGGATATTCCACTACCCAAAAGGGATACAAATGTTATGATCCAAGTTCGAGAAGAACATTTGTATCCAAGGATGTGAAGTTTATGGAGGAAAAGAGCTACTATAGTACCGAAGAGAAGGATGAACTAAGGGAATTTGCAAGCTCTACGGACTACAATGCTAATTTAAGGTTCCTCCTTCAACATCTTGACAACCCGGAAGCACCAAAGGCTAGAAACGGTGAAGCTCCTCCGGTCCAAGAGGAGACTATCCAAGCGACCAATGATGAGAGTGTTCCCAATGATCAAGAGGAGACGGTTAGTAATGATGAGACCTCCGGTGCTCAAGAAAGTCAAGGAGCGGTGATTGGTCATGATGAACTCCCCGATGCTCAAGCACACGACAACGATGCCTCGAGAGTTGAAGAAGAACCATGCGAACCGGTTCTTAGGAGAAGCACACGATTAAGGAAGGACCCTTCCACATGGAAAGAGAATAGAGTCTACTACAACAACCAAGCCGTTGCTCATCCTATTCAAGCGGTTTGTTCGCTCGCCCTTTTACCTTCCTCTCATCAAGCCTTCCTTGTGAAAATAGATGAACATTCGATTCCGAAGACATATGACGAGGCAATGGAAGAGGATCATTGGGTTGAAGCGGTTAATGATGAGGTTGGGGCTATGATTAAGAACCACACGTGGGATGAGGCCGATCTTCCGTTTGGGAAAAGAGCGGTTAGCTCTAAATGGGTCTTCACTCTTAAGTTCTTGAGCAATGGGGACTTGGAACGACACAAGGCGCGGTTAGTGGCGAGAGGATTTACACAAACCTATGGAGATGATTATACAGACACATTTGCTCCGGTGGCTAAGCTACACACGGTACGGGTTGTATTCTCTTTGGCGATCAATTTGGATTGGGAGTTGTGGCAAATGGATGTGAAGAATGCTTTCATTCAAGGAGATCTTGAAGAAGAGGTGTACATGACTCCACCACCCGGCCTAGAGAACATCATTGCTCCCGGAAAGGTTCTTCGGCTAAGGAAAGCCATCTATGGTCTTAAACAATCCCCAAGGGCTTGGTACAAGAAGCTAAGTTCGACTCTCAAGGAAAAAGGTTTCACGAAGTGTGAATTGGATCACACTCTATTCACGCTTCAAGGCCCGAATGGAATGGTGGTTGTCTTGATCTACGTGGATGATATGATCATCTCCGGTGATGATAAACAAGGGATTCAAGACACTAAGGATTTCCTAAAATCGGTCTTTGAAATTAAGGATCTCGGCAAGTTGAAATACTTCCTTGGGATCGAAGTATGTAGATTCACAACTGGATTGCACATCTCCCAGAGGAAGTATACTTTGGATTTGCTCAAGGAAACCGGGAAGCTTGCCTCGAAGCGATAGAAGATCCACAACCGGCTATGCAACATTCATTGGTGGAAACTTGGTGACTTGGAGAACTAAGAAGCAAAAGTCGGTCTCATGTTCAAGTGCGGAAGCCGAGTATAGAGCGATGAAGAAATTAACAAATGAGCTAACATGGTTGAGAGGCATCTTAGCTCACATGGGGATTGAGATCACTAAGCCGATGGTGATGCATTGCGACAACCAAGCCGCAATTCACATAGCTACCAACTCGGTGTTCCACGAACGGACGAAGCACATCGAGATCGATTGTCACAAGGTTCGTGAGAAGATTGAACAAGGATGGACACTTCCGTGTTTTACAAGGAGCGAGGACCAAGTGGCGGATATCTTCACCAAAGCTGCGAGTCTCAAGGTTTGCAACCGTCTCTTCAGCAAGCTTGGACTCGTGGATCTCACTCATCCATGAGAAGACCCTAACTTGCAATCATCACACTCTTTTTCCCTTAGCAAAGTTTTGTCCCACGTGGTTTTCTTTGTTAAGGTTTTTAATGAGGTGATGGTTGCGGGTTTCCAAGTTAAGCATAATTCCTTATGTTTAACTTGAGGGGGAGTATTGACCTTGGCACCATCAAAATGTGCTAAGGGAAAAGAATAAGCAAGAGTGTCGATCGACAGAGGTGAGTGTCGATCGACACTCACCTCTCTGGAAAAACTGGAGGTGCGGAACGAAGGCTTCGATCGACACCAAGGAGTGGTGTCGATCGACACGAGTCCCAGAGTTTGAATCCGACCGTTGGAGATCCGACCGTTGGAGAATCCGACCGTTGCTATCCAACCGTTGAGATATGACCGTTGGAGAGGCGTGTCGATCGACACACTTATTTAGTGTCGATCGACACGGAGGCCAGAACTGTTTTCTATATAAATCTTGTTGTATGAACCTTGCACATTGATCTTGAATGGAATAATTTTTCAAGTTCATACTCTTTCTCTCTATTCTTCTCAATTCTCTCAATCTCTTATTCTCTCAATCTAAGTCCTAAAATCTAACAGCAATGGAAGAGGATCATTGGGTTGAAGCGGTTAATGATGAGGTTGGGGCTATGATTAAGAACCACACGTGGGATGAGGCCGATCTTCCGTTTGGGAAAAGAGCGGTTAGCTCTAAATGGGTTTTCACTCTTAAGTTCTTGAGCAATGGGGACTTGGAACGACACAAGGCGCGGTTAGTGGCGAGAGGATTTACACAAACCTATGGAGATGATTATACAGACACATTTGCTCCGGTGGCTAAGCTACACACGGTACGGGTTGTATTCTCTTTGGCGATCAATTTGGATTGGGAGTTGTGGAAAATGGATGTGAAGAATGCTTTCCTTCAAGGAGATCTTGAAGAAGAGGTGTACATGACTCCACCACCCGGCCTAGAGAACACCATTGCTCCCGGAAAGGTTCTTCGGCTAAGGAAAGCCATCTATGGTCTTAAACAATCCCCAAGGGCTTGGTACAAGAAGCTAAGTTCGACTCTCAAGGAAAAAGGTTTCAAGAAGTGTGAATTGGATCACACTCTATTCACGCTTCAAGGCCCGAATGGAATGGTGGTTGTCTTGATCTACGTGGATGATATGATCATCTCCGGTGATGATAAACAAGGGATTCAAGACACTAAGGATTTCCTAAAATCGGTCTTTGAAATTAAGGATCTCGGCGAGTTGAAATACTTCCTTGGGATCGAAGTATGTAGATTCACAAATGGATTGCACATCTCCCAGAGGAAGTATACTTTGGATTTGCTCAAGGAAACCGGGAAGCTTGCCTCGAAGCCGGCTAAGACACCGCTTGAGGAAGGATACAAGGCCGATCGAAAGGGGGAGCAAGAAGATGAAATGTATGAGGATCCATCTCAATATAGAAGACTTGTTGGGAAATTGATCTATCTTACCCTAACAAGGCCGGATCTTTGCTTTGCGGTCAACCAAGTAAGTCAACATATGAAGGAGCCAAAGGTGTTTCATTCTTGAACCGACACACCTCAATCCCAAGAAAGTATTTCACTTCACCAAGGTCTTTCATTTCAAATACCGAATTAAGGAAGTCCTTTGTTTCTTGAATTCCTTGCTCATCACTTCCGGAGATGATCATATCATCCACATAGATCAAAACCACTACTATCCCATTAGTATTAACCTTAGGACTCACATTGGGACTAAGGAGAATAAAAAGGAAAATAAGAAGTTGGGAAGAAATCAACCCGCGGATCGTATCGGCATCGAGAAAGTGATCCGCGGGTCGAGTTAGCATCGGGAGAAGGCAGCCGCGGATCAGTCTGGGTATCGGGCATCGACGGATCACTCTGGCACGAGACAAATGGATCCGCGGGACGAGACGGCATCGAGGAAAGCTGCCTGCGGATCGATCTGACGTCGAGGAAGGATTCCGGGTCACGGCACGGGTTAACGGGTTTACGCGCGGACCCTATCCGGGTAAACGGGTCGCGCATCGATCCAGTACCGCGGGAAGGAACCTGGACGCAATTCTGGACCCGCGGGACGTACGGCCTCGACGCCACTCGGTCATGCGGATCGGGCAGTGACCGAGACACCCTTTTTCACCTTTTTTTGATGAGATTTTCCAACGGTCATCTTGACCAACTTAGTTTTTGCTATATATGGGTTGTTCCCAATCATTGTAAACTTTATCTTGAATGGAAAAAGAAATAAAAATGTTTCAAGATCATATTCTCTTTACTTTTCACTAATCTCTCTTAATCTCCATCAATCTCCTTAATTCTTTCTTAATCTCTATAATTCTTACATGGTATCAGAGCATGTTCGATCATTTGAGTCTTTAAATCTCTACTAAATCTCTTACAAACTTCTTAATCTCTCCGATTTGTGAGGTGTTCTTTAAATTGCTAGGTCAAATCGTTATATTGAGTTCCTCTATACTCTTTATGCGCTTGCCTTACCAAACATCTAAAAGATAATCACAAATCGGTTCTAAAGGTTTCAAATCCGCGTCAAAATCACAAAAACTCTTGGTTCATTGTTGGTATTAGTGATAAGTCTTTGAAAGTTTGAAACTTTCGGTGTAAAACATTGTTGGTTGGTTGGAAGCTTCAATCTTTTGTAGGTTTCTTTCGGCCAAGTAACAAAATCGAAGAGGAAGATGAATTCATCGGAGAGTTCTAAGGCGTTGGTGGTTCCGGTGATTCTCAAAGGAGAAAATTACTTGTTGTGGTCTAGAACGACCAAAACGGCTCTATGTGGAAGAGGTTTATGGGAGCATGTTGATCTCTCACTAAGACCAATCTTTGAGTCTGAATCGGTGGAAAAGGAGAAAGAAGATGAAGCCGCCAAGAAAGCTAGAGAAGCAAAATGGTTTCAAGAAGACCAAACGGTCTTGGCGGTACTCCAAAATGGCATTGATCCATCCATCCTTGAAGCATATTCCTATTGTGAGACAGCCTTTGAACTGTGGGAGACATTGAAGAATGTATATGGAAATGTCTCGAATTTGGCTCGTGTGTTTGAAGTGAAGAAAGCTATCAACAATCTTCATCAAGAGGACATGGAGTTCACTAAGCATTTGGGAAAGTATCGGTCTTTATGGTCGGAACTTGACATGTTGAGACCAAGCTCCATTGATCCGTGTGTGTTGAATGAGAGGAAAGAGCAAGATAAGGTCTTTGGGTTGCTTCTCACCCTAAACCCGGCGTACAATGACCTTATCAAACACATTCTAAGGTCGGAAAAGCTACCAAGCATGGAGGATGTGTGTTCTCAAATTCAAAGGGAGCAAGGGACTCATGGATTATTTGGCGGTAAGGGGGAGCTTCCGATGGCCAATGCCGGAGCTTACAACCGCAACGATAACCGGAACTATAAGGGCAAACATTTTAACCCGGATCTCAAGTGTGAACATTGCAAGAAGGAGGGTCACTCAAAGGAGAAGTGTTGGTTGCTTAATCCTCATCTTAGGCCGACACCAAGACCAGGATACTCAAGAGGCTACTCAAGAGCCAATTATACTTCGGCGAGGCAAGATCATGTGGACCAACCAAGGAGCCAACCCTCAACACCGATTAAGATAGGAGACGATACGGTCCAAGGGGATTACGTGAGGAAGTCCGACTTGGAATCTCTTATCAAGTCAATTGCTTCACTCAAGGAGTCCGGTAAAACTTTCTACACTCGTAAACCTAGTAACTCTCTTGTGGTTGATTCGGGTGCATCTCATCATATGATTAGTAACTTGAACTTGCTTGAAAAATTGGAACCCTCTAGAGGAAATGTGATGATTGCAAATGGTGAAAATATACCTATCAAAGGAATTGGGAACTTGAATCTATTTAATAGAAACTCTAGAGCCTTTTACATGCCAAATTTTGAATCGAATTTGCTTTCCGTTAAAAGAATGACTAGTGACTTGAATTGTTATGCAATCTTTGGTCCTAATGACTTCCATTTTCAGGATATTAAATCCGGAAAAGTGATAGGAGGTGGTGGCACCAAGGATGATCTCTATGTCTTAGAAGATTTATCACCAAGCTCATCTAGTGTTTTTCAATTTCAAACTTGTTTAGGAAAAGCAAATAATGCGATATGGCATGCTAGAGTAGGACATCCCCATTCTCGGGCTCTTGAAATAATGCTTCCAAATGTTGTTTTTAATCATTTATCTTGTGAATCTTGTATTCTCGGAAAACATTGCAAAACCGTTTTTACTAAGTCATCTACAATCTATGAAAATTGCTTTGATCTTGTGCATTCGGATGTTTGGACTTCACCTTGCTCATCTAGAGATAACAATAAATACTTTGTCACATTCATAGATGAAAAATCAAAGTACACTTGGCTTACTCTTTTACCCTCTAAAGATAGAGTTCTTGATGCATTTGAGAATTTCCAAGCTTATATTGCTAACAGTTACAATGCCAAGATTAAGATTTTTAGAACAGATAATGGTGGTGAATACATGAGCAACAAATTCAAAGATCACCTAGCTAGACTCGGCATTGTGCATCAAACGACTTGTCCTTACACTCCTCAACAAAATGGTGTTGCCGAAAGAAAGAATCGGCACCTAATGGAGGTTTCAAGAGCTATGATGTTCCATATGAATGTACCAAGAAGATTTTGGGGAGATGCGGTCATGACCGCTTGTTACTTGATAAATCGCACTCCCACGAAGATTCTTGATGACATCTCACCATTTGAGGTACTCAATAAAACTAAACCCTTTCTCGATCATTTGAAAGTCTTTGGGTGTGTTTGCTTTGTTTTTGTACCTAGGGAACTAAGGGACAAGCTAGAACCAAAGAGCACAAGATGCATCTTTCTTGGATACTCCTCAACACAAAAGGGATACAAGTGTTACGATCCGGTTTCAAGGAAGACTGTCGTATCTAGAGATGTGAAGTTCCTTGAGAATCAAGGATTTTATAGTGTCAAAGATCGCGGTGAATTGAGTGATTTGGCTACTCCGTCGGACCTTGGCTCAAACTTAAGATTCCTTCTTCAAAATCTTGGGAATCCTGAGCCAAGAGACAATATGAGTAGTAACAACAAGGATCCATCAGTTCAAGAAGAGGAAGCTAGTCAAGAAGAGGTTTTGATTGAGCAAGGACAAGTTCAAGAAGAAGCTCCGGATGTTGAAATTCAAGAAGAAGTGGTTGAACCGGTTTTGAGGAGAAGCACAAGAGTAAGAAAAGACCCCTCTAAATGGAAAGAGAGCCGTGTGTATTTCAACAACCAAGCCGTAGCTCATCCAATCCAAGCGGTGTGTTCGCTCGCCCTTTTACCATCTTCTCATAGAGCGTTTGTGACGAAGATAGATAAGTATACAATCCCTAAGACATTTGAGGAAGCTACGGAAGATGAGAATTGGGTAGAAGCGGTAGATGATGAGGTTGGAGCTATGGTTAAGAACCATACTTGGGATGAAGCCGATCTTCCCGAAGGCAAGAGAACTGTGAGCTCCAAATGGGTCTTCACAATAAAATACTTGAGTAATGGAGATCTTGAGAGGTATAAGGCAAGGTTGGTGGCTAGAGGGTTCACCCAAACATATGGAGATGACTACACGGATACATTTGCTCCGGTTGCAAAGCTCAACACGGTGAGAGTTGTGTTCTCTTTGGCGGCAAACCTAGATTGGGATTTATGGCAAATGGACGTAAAGAATGCTTTCTTACAAGGAGATCTTGAGGAAGAGGTGTATATGACACCACCACCCGGACTTGAGACCTCTATAGCACCGGGAAAGGTTCTCAAGTTAAACAAGGCCATCTACGGATTGAAACAATCACCAAGAGCTTGGTATAAGAAGCTTAGTTCAACACTCAAAGAAAGAGGATTCAAGAAATGTGAGTTGGACCACACACTTTTTCACACTTCAAGGTCCTAATTGTAAGAATTATAGAGATTCAGAA